>LR989929.1:44759517-45239520 GCA_905146935.1 Scaeva pyrastri
AAGTAGATACATAATATTAATCATTGCCACAATAATTGTTTTTTAAGATTAACAGTAAATTAGTTTTAAATGAAAATCTACTCAAGCTAAAATCGATCATATCGCAAACGCATTTGGTTTCTCTTAAACACCTAGACAATGGGTCGTTGGCTGCATAATTTGTTTGGTTCTGATGAATGCATACCTTTTTTAAATGCACATGTTAAATGCCCGATTTTCTTAAAAGCAAAACTCAAATACATATTTGTTGAGCAAATGTGAAACTGTAAAAAGTGACAAGCAAACATATTTTTTTGACTTTAATATAATTGCAATTGTATGTATGTATGCAAATGTATACAATGCATGTATTTATAAAAACACCGAAAGTTATGTATATACTGTATTGAGTAGAATAAAATGGTAATTTTGACTCTACAGGCAACCTGAAGTAACTTCTCATAGTTTTTATTAATTATTTCTTTATAATTTCATGTTGAATTTTGTCTTTAAATATTTTATTTATTGAATAAAAAGAATAAAAGAATGTTTACTATCCAAATAAATGATCTGTGTACAAAATTCTATAATAATTTAAGGAAAATAGTGAACCACGATTATTCAACTGGTCCTTTAAGTTGCCAGAAACTTAGTTCCATATTTTTCGTTCTTCCATATAAACCAATAGAATTGAACAGGGAGTTGATAAAATGGTGAACTTTAATCTGTGGGTGATAAATATAACAAGAAATCAATATATTTTCAAAGTCTTACTACAAATATAAGTAAAAAAACATTCGAAACCAACTCGGTGTGCATTTCCATTCAAACTTCAACTCAACAACCGTTTTCATGCATTTTCCAACTCGATCCAATAATTTACACAATTGTACATTCTTCGAACGCGCCCAATGTAGAACAGCTGTTGTTTATTTTATTTTGACTAAATTTATTTATAACTAAATGTTAAGATGTTAGTAAGAAATTTCTTTAACAAGTGAGTTTGTACATTTACAACTTTTGTTTGCAATATGCATTCAATTTTTTCTATTTTCAAGTGCACATTTGCCTTTTTTATTTTGTGTGTGAAAGAAGATTTTCAAATTTTGACATCAATGATTTGACAAATAATGTAGGGACACCAACTTTAAGAAGAAAAATTAAAAGTGAATATAAAAGTGAATACAGCGTTTTATTGGTACTCGAATACTATGTTAGGGATAGATTACCAATAAAACGCGGCTATAGTTTTAATAAATTGTCTTTCATTTAACTGTGAACTTCATGAGTTCGAAGAGAAGGCAAAGACACCGCAACAAAGGCCCCAATAACAATCGTAAAATAACTGTCCAACCACCTGGCAAGAAAACCGCATGTACACGATGTGGATGGAAGACACATGATCCCCTTACCTGTCCATATAAGGAAACCACGTGCCATTCCTGTTCAAAGAAGGGACATTTAAGCAGTGTTTGCTGTTCTAAACAGGATAATAGCAAGAAAAATTAAAATTGTATTGATTCTAATAATCTTTCTTATTCTAGTTAACATGCAAATTCTGTTTGTAATGGCAATTCGTTTGATTTTTCTTTATACAGTTTAAATATGATGAACATACCGGGATGTATTGGTGGAAGGTCAAGTTTCGGTACTAAATGAAACACTTTTCTCTTTGCTGACGAAAAGTATCTGATTATATTTTATTTTTACCTTCTTATTTATACCAAAAATATTTACATGTTTTACAAATTATTATCTTAAATATACATATATGTAGCACAAAACACTATCGCTTCGTGGGTCATTATGGTGGTGGGTCATTAAATTTTATGACGGTCTATTTTGTTATCTTATACATATTTCGGTGCATGCAGAAATGCGCTATCCCAAGCCATATTGCTTTTCTTAGATATAAGTGGACTGTATATTTATATTTATTGTCTTGTAATAACACACATTTACGTACCATCTATAATCATCCCTGTTCATTTATGAACAGATACCTTGATGGATAGTGCTTGTGACACAAGGGCACCGCGCACATTTGTTCCGAAGACATTCTACGAGAAACATTTATCGCAGTATCCGCTAACGGTTTGTAAAATCCCGTATAAATATTACGGTGGCAGTAAAATCAACATAATTGGTGAGTGTTTAGCAAGTATTACGTATGGTGACACCTGCAAATGTATTACAATTGTAGTGACCGTTGCTAATGCACCACCTTTATTAGGTAGAAATTTTCTACGTGCATTTCAATTTTTGTTAGTGTAAATGGATCAAAATCATGAGAATCTTGTTCATTCGATTCGGTCGCCAGAAGATCAAAGTTTTCCGATATTGTTGATCAGATTAAAAGTCTATTTTCCGAACTTTTCGATGGCCAATTGGGCAAATATAATGTGTGTGAAATTTCATTGCAAATCGAGGGTGACACCAAACCGGTATTTTGCAAGCCACGGTCAATTCCAATTGCTTGGAAGTCTGAAATAGAACAAAATCTGCGTGAGTTAGTTGCAAAAGGTGTTCTTGAACAAATTGAAACTTCGAAGTGGGGAACGCCGTTAGTTCCCGTTCCTAATCCAGATGGCAAATAACGCGTGTGTGGTGACTACAAAAGTACAATAAACAAGTTTCTTGTAGATGTCAAATACCCATTGCCTCTGATCGAAAAAATTTTCACATCGTTGCAAGGTGGAGAATTATTTAGTAAATTGGACATTGGAGTGCTTCCTATAATCAATTGTGTTTAGATTAACCATCATCTCTTTTGTGTTCATTGAGCACCCACATTGGTACATTTAAAATGAAAAGGTTACCTTTTGGCGTTAAGCCAGCAGCCGCAATTTTTCAAATGCACATAGAAAATTTACTAAGAGGTATCAATGGTGTAGTGGTGTATCAAGATGATATCACAGTCACTGGAAGAAATTTCAAAAACCATCTTTTTAATTTAAAATCGGTTTTGAAGAAAATGGCCGATGCTGGTTTGAAACTGAATGCAGTCAAATGTTTTTTCTTTCAAAAACAAATTTCTTATCTTGGTTTTACCACCGATAAATATAGTCTCCAAAAGAACAGAGACAGATTTACGTCTATTTTAAATGCACCCATTCCTAAAGACATTCATGAATTGAGAACATTGAATGAAATCCGTTGTATATTTTACTTCGGAAAAACATTCAATTCATATGGAATGCAGATTGTGAAAAGGCATACAATTTGATAAAACATGACATTTCATCAGAGCAAGTTATGACTCACTTTAATCCTAAACTTCCAATCGTTTTACCGACTGATGCATGCAAACATTCTGTGGCAGGAGTCTTATCACACAGGATTTTGAATGGGCTCAAACCCGTTGCCTTTATTTCGAGATCTCTATCCAAAAGTGAATTGAACTACTCCGTCATTGAAAACGAGGCATTAGCCATATTTTTTTTTTTCTATTGCCATAGAAACGCGACGTGATCCCATTCTCAGTAAACTTTTACAAGCTATTGAAAACACCACTGTTGACAAATTGGATTACAATTGTGATGCGTTCAAAAGCAAATCGCTAGAACTTACCGTGCAATACTGGTGTGTCATGTGGGGGTTTCGAACGATTGTGCCAATGAAGCTTCGACAATACATTCTTAACGAATTACATGCATCCCATATGGGAGTAGTCAAAACAAAATCATTGGCAAGGTCATACGTATGTGGTCAAAACTTGATTTCGAAATTGAAAATTTAATACAAAAAATTGTATTCCCTGTCAACAACTTTGGGAACCATCAAATTCAGTTTGGAGTCGAATTCATATCGACTTCGCTGGACCAAAATTCAACCATTATTTTTTAATCCTTGAAGATTCACACACGAAATGGGTTGAAGTGTTTAAAACAAAAATAATCACATCTGCGTTTTCTATTGCTAAATTGCGTGAATTGTTTATATGGAATTCCAGACAGAATTGTCAGCGACAATGGAACTCAATTTACGTCTTCTGAGTTCAATGACTTTACCACACGTAACAATATTGAACACATTTGCACTTCTCCAGGTCATCCCGCAACAAATGGCCAAGCTGAGAATTTTGTGAAAACCTTCAAAAAGTCTTTCATTGCCGGTGCAAATTCAAACAATAAATCGCATGACATAGACACAATCATAAATCGAATCTTGCTTGATTATCGTAACACAATCCACTGTACAACAGTTGAGACACCTGCAAAACTATTTTTTGGGCACACTTAGCGTACTAGCTTTAGTAATTTGCGACCACCATTTGTGAAGTAGTAGAAAACAGGCAACAAAATCAAAAAAAAAAAAAAAATTCAAAGGCAAAGGCAAAGGCAAACGAAACGTAACTTTCAATAAACGTCAAAATGTCATGATTAGAAATTACAAAGATCCTAACAATGTATCATGGTTGTCAGCAAAGATTAAACGAAAAATTGGTCCACGTACGTATACTTCTGTTTACACACAATAATAAAGAATTAAATCGTCATTTAGATCAAATTCGTGATCAATCTATTGATACAGATGAATCATTGTATGAAGACATCAAAACAAACGCGACTGTGACCAATGTTTCAGAAGAAGGTTCAGGTAATGAATCGCAATCGCCACCGTCAACTAGCAACGATTCTAGGGCTAATGATCTGGACTGGACTCCAAATACAACTCCAATTAATTCGGATTCGAGAACGGATGAAGAGGAGACAGGCGATGAAAGCAATCATTTATTTATTTTAGTTCGTTAAAATCTAACGTTAACAATGTTAAAAATAGTTCTTATAATCTAATATAATCTAATATAATCTAAAATCTTAATTTACATTTATGATTAAACAAAACATTGTTGAAAAACATAAGTTTAAAATTTTTACATTTTATATTATCATTTACAGAATCAAAACAAAAATGAAATTCGTTATAAATTGTAATTAATTGATTGAATGGGCTACATACACCATAGTTTGATCTGCTAAATATTTGCGTAATAGGTTGTTGTCACCTTAAACTTGAACGACTGAAACTGAAATTTAATTTACTTAGAACTGATGGTAATGATATCGAACCATTAATAATCCCAACAATAAAACAAAATTGTATATACTTTCTGTGGTTAGTCAAAGAAGGAAGGCTGATCAAAGCTAGTCTTTGAGAATAAGGCGGAAGTAGATTTTCCCATGTCCATGGAAGAGACCGAAGACAGAAACGCAGAAACCTTTTTTGGATCGCTTCAATTCTTGTAACATGTATTGAGTAATAAGGTGACCATACCACACAGCCGTATTCTAGAATTGGTCTAACAAACGAAATAAATAGAAGTTTAAGAACATAAGGGTCCCGAAAATCACGACCGAATCTTTTGATGAATCCAAGAACCCTATTGGCTTTTTTAATTATGTAACTTAAATGATCATTAAATGATAATTTGGGATCTAGAATAATACCTAAGACAGAAAACATAGAAACCTTACATAACGGACAAGAATCAAACGTATAGTTGTACAAAAACGGACATTTTTTACGGGTAAAACTCATAGTTTTACATTTGTCAACATTTAAAACAAGTCGGTTTTTATTGCACCACTCCCTAAATATTGTTAAGTCTTCTTGTAATAATAAGCAGTCAGAGGAGGATTTTATACTTTTGAAAAGCTTAATGTCATCAGCATACACAAGGACAGACGAGTTTTTTAAGTTTGAGACCAAGTCGTTAATAAATAAAACAAATAAAATAGGACCTAAGTGGCTGCCCTGAGGGACGCCAGAATTGACAACAAATTGAATTGAACTTTCAGTACGAAACAAGACAGAATAACGACGATTTTTTAAGTATGAAGAAATCCAATTTGTAAAATTGTTGTTAAATCCTAGATGGTATAACTTTAAAATTAGTGTATTGTGACATAACTTGTCAAAGGCTTTACTAAAGTCAGTAAATACACAATCAACTTGCCCGCGTTTTTCAAAAACATCTAGACAAAAGGACACGAAGTTAAATAAATTAGTAACAGTGGATCTCTTTTTGACAAAGCCATGTTGGATATCACAAATAATAGAACTACAATGAAAAGAAAGAACATTACTCACAATTGACTCAAACAGTTTAGGTATCACAGATAGTTTAGCAATGGGTCTATAGTTCATTATTTTATTCTTTGGGCCTTTTTTGTGTATAGGAATAATAAATGAACTTTTCCAGATAACAGGAAAAATAGAACTTTTTAAGGAAGCATTGAAGAGAACACATAACGGATATGACAAATAAGAAGCACATTTTTTTAATATAAAAGATGGAACACCATCGGGGCCTGGAGTAAAGCACTCATCGAGATTTAATATATGTTGAGCAACTGTATCTTCACTTATTTCAAAATTAATTGCGTTTAAATGAGTGAAACTGTCAGAAGAAGATGAAAAAGAAGAGGAATTATTATAGTCTGATTCTTCAAATTCTTCTTTGAATTGGTTAGCAAACATGTTTGCAATAACCTTTGGATCATGACTAGTTGATGAATTATTAGACATCGAATTCGGATAGCCACACGTTTTCCTTTTACTATTAACGAAATTCCAGAAACTATCTGGATTAGATTTAATATCATGTTCTATTTTACAAATGTAATCGTCATATAGGGTGTTAGAATAATCAGTGAAAAGTTGTTTTAGAATTAAGAAAGTTCTGTAATCATCGTCAGTTCTAGTTATGTTATATTTTACCCAAGCTTTGTTCCTTTTATTTTTTAAGTTTTTAATACGCGTATCAAACCATGGTGGAGTATTTGAAGCAGAACGTGTTCTTTTTAAAGGAATAGTTTCGTAAAAGCAGTCAAAAAGAGTTCTATAAAAAATATTACACATATCATCAATATTGCAATTACAAAATAATAGATTCCAATTTACAGTTATCAACATATCAAAAAGATCTACAAAATTACATTTAGAAAAGTCAAATTCAAGTTTGTTGTTATTATTGTTATTGTAAGGAGAAGACATGTTTAAACCTAGTGAAATATCTAAAGCAGGATGATGTCGATCTTCGTCTATTAGTTTTACAGTAGCAGTTAAAACAGCAATTTCGTTGTTAATTGTATCGGCAAAAAACACTAAGTCAAGAATTATTCCAAAACGATTTCTCAAACCATTGAATTGACTTAAACCACACGAAGACATACCATCTATACATGTTAGTTCGTTAAGGCTGGACGCATTTATTGGAACATGGAAGTTGTCGTCATCAATTTTTGTCCAATTAAGGTTTGGTAGATTAAAGTCACCTACGATCAAAATTTCATCTTCGGGTTCCATAAGTACATAAATATTTTCTATGCAGTCATTTAACTTTTCATAAACGTCATTGTTTGAACTAGGAGGTATATAAGCGGAGATAATAAATAAATGGCCAGATTCCAACTTGATTTTGATACATAGAGCTTCGACACCTGTTGCTCGAAAGTCATCTATCAGGTAGCACGTAAGTGAGATCTTGATCGCAAAAAGAATTCCTCCTCCGACAACATTAGAGTCTTCTTCATAATGTCGATCACGTCTAAAAATTTGATATGAAGCATCAAAAAGCTCCGAGTCAAGAATAGAGAAGTTGAGCCAAGTTTCTGTTAATATTATGATATCGTGGGGAAGGTTATTTACATTTTTATAGACCATATTAGTCTTTGTCCGAAGTCCATTTACATTTTGGTAGTAGACTAATATTTGTTTGAGCTGCTTAGATGTTGATTCCGCATTGTCCGATTTTGACGAAAAGGGTTCTGGTGTCTCATGTTTAACTTGTTGTCGAATTCATGGAAAATTATTCCACTAGGCCAGGATGAAGACGAATTCAGTAAGTGAAAGTAGGAGTCAGGAACACGAATTTTAAACGAAGAATATTTTGAATAGTTGCGGTGGATCATCTTTTCAACCTGAAGCTTCAATTGTGGACCAATTATTGTGGATATATGATTTTTTATGTCTAGAGCATTGGTTGACGGATGGAGCTTAGAGATAAATAAAATTTTCTGACCTTCAACAGCTCTCATGAAAGACAAAGAAAATTGTGCTCGCTCAGAAATCGTGAAGTTAATAAAAAGTCTTCATAATTGCTTGTTTGCCATAGAAATATGAATATTTAATTTTTGATTCATTTTAAAATTCTATTTTATAATTTTTATTTTTATTTCTTTTTATTCCAATATAATTATTATTTTTCAGTTAGTTTAATTTTCATTAATTTATAGTATTAAAGTTTTCATGAGATGTGTATAAAGAAAACATGTTTTGTATTAAAAATAAACAACTTCAGGGAGAGCGTGTTATATATATTATGAATTGACCTTAAAGAAATCTATTACATTAAACACACGCTGTTCAACTCTTGCATTTCATGTCAGCTTCACTGTATACTAAACTTATATTACGCTCTTAATAAAACATCCATTCTATTCGCATACTCTGAACCATCAAGTCTTTTCTTTATAGCAAATACATTACATTTTCAAAATAAACTTTTATAAAAAACAATTATTTCGAAAAATAAGAAATTGCTGTTATGGCGCCCTAGTAAGTTGCGATCAAAAATAACTCCATCCCAGTTGCAATGGATTTGTGTTTGTGAGAGCTGTCAAAATTTGTCTTGCAAAATAATGATTAGAACATTATTTTCGTGGACAAACCAGGTGGAGACTTTTTATGCCTGTTTGGTAATTTTAAAAGTATACTTTACCTTGGGTTTTTTTCATCTGGTTTTTGGCAGCAAAATGTGAAAATTGCACTTTGCTATACACACCTTTCCAGCCAAACGTCATAGTTTTGCGAGCGAACATCGCCTTGCCATTTCTCCATTTCCAATGCTGTAATAGGTAAGTTTTATTTTATTACTTCAATCTTGCTTTGTTCGTTATTATAACCCAGCTAAGCAAATACATAAATGCAAAAAGACTTTCATTCCATTATTTATTTGATCGAATAAAATTAAACTAATCTAAAAAAAAACGAGTGTGCTTTGAACCACACAAAAGAAGTAAAACTTCTTTATTTCCATCCATACGTATGTATATGAAGGGTCCAGAGGAAAAACGACACAAGTCTAATGAAAACAATTCCGAGAAAAATTAATCTTAAGGTTTACTAACTCACACAGTCTAATATAGAAGAAAAAATAAAAATTCAAAAACGCAGTTTTTATACCATCATTTTCTTAGATCCAAACAAAAATTTAATGTTAATTCCTTTTGATCAATTGTCCATCAGTGGGATCGTCAATGAATTAATGTCACTTTTAAAATTACTTTCAATTATTTGGCAGAAAGATTTGTAAGAAATCGGGTAATCTGGTGTAGTTTACTTTTATTTATATATGTTTATAACAAAAGCAACTGTTTAGTTCAATACAAATTAAACAACACCAATTTTATTCAAGTCAATGAATAAAAAAAAAGCTGACGGTGCAGTTGTATCAACGTCACTGGGTCAACTAAAATGTATTGCTGACATTAACCTAAATAATTGTATTTTGCTTTGATTTTTCTTTTGTTATTATTTAAGTATTTTATGTTCTAGATATTAAAATATTATAACCTACTTTTGTTCATAATATTGTAGAATTTAAGGTATAAAAGACTTGTCATTAGAGTAATAAAACACATTAAGTAACGGAAATTATCAGTGGTTGTTTTTTGACTCATTGGAATCACCTTCATTTGAACAGGTTAAAGTGCTTGTCTCAAAACATTGAAAATTATCAAGTTAATGTGCTTGATAGTTCAAATTTCAGACAAACGAGTCTGTACATTTTGGTGACCCCGACGTGATCCAACTGATCAATACAACCATTGATACGGCAATCATCCTATTCATCATAGTTAGATATACATACATATCTAAGACCTATTCAAAACACCGTAAATAGATATACATATCTATAGAACATACATCTACTTACTACTTTCACATACTTATATCCATCAATTAACAAAGATGACATCATTCGAGGAATGTGTATTGACCCAAATAGCTAGTGGTAAAGAGATTCAGCGGATCATCTCCAACTTCAAAAAGGATTCATCTGATCGCAAAACCACGAAGAGTTACTTTGAAGAAAGGCTTCTAAGGCTTCAAGAGCAATGGAAGAATTTTGAGCAAGGTGACCAGAAAATACAGGGACTTCCGAATGTTGACCTCAACCATGAATATTTTACGAAAAGGTACTTCAAGGAAGTTTCAGCATTAGTGCAACAATACACCAAACATTTTGAAGAAGCAATAATGTCCTTAAATGAAACCGCTAAATTACATCAAGAAAATCTGCCTGCACCATCAGCAAAACCATCCAAAATAACGAGTGCCATTCGAAGACAGAGAGCAATCATGTGCTCTCTTGAGAGATTATTGGATGGAATATCAATGGATAATAATGAACCACCACAATACCACGAAGTCAAGTTTCGTTCTATTGAACAACTGTGGCAGCAAATTGAATCCTCCAATTACACCATATGGGAGTTAAGTGACAACCCAGCAGCAGAAGGCTATAAACATATAGACTTCATCAATATGGAGCAGAGGGTTCAACAAACATTTGTAAGGTTATCCATAAAAATACATTCACAAGGCAGTCTCAATTCTGAAATTGGCATCGTTAAAAATAACTCACTACATCTTCCCAAGGTTACCATTCCTAAATTTGATGGTGATTACCTGAAATGGCGACAGTTTTTTGATCTATTTTCACAAATGGTAGACAAACAATCTATACCCAACATTCAGAAGATGTGGTACCTCAAAACACATCTAAGTGGAGAAGCTGAGAATTTAATTCGTCATCTATCGCTGACTGAAGACAACTACCGAACAGCATGGACCAGCCTTCAAGAAAGATACAACAATATCAGGGTTCTCACTTCCACCCTCTTACAAAAGATAATTGGGCAACCCAACAGTACACAACCACAGCCATCAGCATCGGCCATCAAGAATCTACACGACACCACGCAAGAGTGTTTGATGGCGTTAGGCAACATTGGTGTGGATACGGCAACTTGGGATCCCATTTTACTACATTTGCTTGTGAGCAAACTTGATCAAAGCACAAGAATTCTGTACGAGCAATCCCTTACTAAACCAAAGGAATTACAATCAATAAAAGAATTCTTGACGTTCTTGGAAAGTCAGTTTCAGTCCTTGGAATCAATTGGACAGAAAAGAAAAGATTCAACTTCTCGATCATGTGCATCCTTAACATCAAATCATAAAGGAACTTGTAAGGTTTGTCAATCTGGAACTCATCCTATATTTGCCTGCAAGCAATTCCTTCAATTAAAGACTCAAGAACGTGTTCAATTGATGCAAAAACTTAAAAATTGCATTAATTGCTTAAAGATTGGCCATGCAGCCAAAAATTGCATATCAAGAGGTTGTTTGAAATGCAACCAAAAACACAACACTCTTCTTCATATTGAGAGTCACAACAAGGGATATCAAAGTATGAAGCAAACAACTAACATAGAAGCGGACAATAATACAAAGTCTCAAGCTAATACAAGTTCATCAGTGACATTATCAGCATCAAAGAACCCAGAAGGGCATCAGTACATATTCCTGAGTACTGCCCTCGTAGAGCTGATAACAAATAATGGACAAAGATTTGAGTGCAGAGCTGTATTGAATTCCGGTTCACAAGTGAATCTCATAACAGAACGCCTGGTAAGGAAACTAGGTCTTTATTCAAAGCCAACATCAATTAGCATCCAAGGCATTGGCAATGGAAAAAGAGAATCCCACCAACGTGTAAACGTTAAATTGCAATCAAGAACAAGTGTTTTTAATACTCAATTAGAAGCTTTTGTTCTACCACACATCATATCTCCACAACCATCTCAACACTTTGACACTTCATCGTGGGTAATTCCAAAGAATGTACCATTGGCCGACCCATTCTTCAATCGACCAGACAAAATTGATATTCTTCTTGGTGCAGAGTTCTATCATCAATTACTTTCCATTGGGCAGATACGTTTATCAGATGATCTACCTATACTACAAAACACAGTTCTTGGATGGGTGGTAGCAGGAAAGCTAACAGAATCAAAGACAAACACAGCAACATGTGGCATCTCTACTTACGATGACAACGACCTCCATCAGATGATTGAACGACTATGGAGCCTCGAAGAAGTAGAAACACAAGGTTGCAATTTGTCAAGAGATGAAGAGATGTGTGAAGCTCATTTTGCACAAAACACAAAAATAAGCAATGAAGGAAGATTCATTGTCAAGTTACCATTTAATAAAGACACATCTGCTCTCGGAAAATCTAAGGAAATAGCAATCAACAGATTTCTGGCACTTGAACGAAGATTAGCCAAGAATAGAGAAGTAAAAAGGCAATACATTCAATTTATGGAAGAGTACGAAGATTTAGGCCATATGACCAAAATCAACATCAATGACATAGCATCGCCTAGTTACTTCATACCACATCACTGTGTCTTTAAAGAAGATAGTAGCACCACCAAACTTCGAGTTGTCTTTGATGCATCATCAAAAACGTCTTCAGGGTTCTCATTGAATGATATCATGTACACAGGACCTACAGTACAAGGTGAACTATTTTCATTATTACTTCGTTTTCGACTGCCAAAATATGTATTCTGTACTGATATCCAAAAAATGTATCGTCAAATAATCATACATCCAGAGGACAGAAGATACCAAATCATTGTATGGAGAACCGATGAAAAAGCACCTCTGAATTATTTTCAACTCAACACAGTGACCTATGGAACAAGAGCGGCACCGTATTTGGCCACCAAGTGTCTGCAGCAGCTCGCCAAGGAGAACATCGAAAGATTTCCATTGGGATCCAAAACTCTACACAATGATTTCTATGTCGATGACTGTTTGACCGGGGATAACAGCTTGGTTACAACCCTGGAAATGCAAAACCAAGTCTCACAAATATTAAAGGGAGCAGGATTCAAACTAAGGAAATGGTGTGCAAATCATCCCCGACTACTTCAAGGCATTGCTAAAGAGGACCAGGAAATTGATCTTGATTTCGGAAATGAAAGTATCGAATCAATCAAGGCACTTGGTTTAACATGGCAACCAAAGAAAGACAGATTTTGTGTCAAAACAAGCTTGAATTCAACAAATCGAATAACGAAGCGGATTGTTACATCAGATCTCGCCAAATTATTCGATCCATTGGGTATAATGGCTCCAATAGTCGTTACAGCTAAAATATTCGTGCAGGAGCTATGGTCACTAAAACTTTCATGGGATGAATCACTACCAGTTGAGCTACATACAAGATGGATGCAGTTTCGTGAAAACCTGAAAGGCTTAAACAATTTTCAGTTCTCACGTCACATGTTTAACAATGAAGTACCATCAAAGATACAGATTCACACCTTTTCTGATGCATCTGAAAAGGCATATGGTACAGTTGTGTACTTGCGAGCAATTCTGAAAAATGGAACAGTAATAGTAAGGCTACTTTGTTCTAAATCCCGAGTGGCTCCACTAAAAAGACAAACATTACCACGACTAGAACTATGCGCTGCAGTCTTAGGGGCTCAACTAACAGCTAGAGTTAAGAACGACCTGAACCTTAAAGACGTTCCTACATTCCTATGGACAGATTCTGAAATCGTCCTTGCATGGATAAATTCATCATCAGCATCATTTCAAACATTTGTTGCTAACCGAGTTTCAAGCATTCAAAGACTAACACTTTCCGAGCAATGGCGACATGTTTCGTCAAAACATAATCCAGCAGATGTCATATCAAGAGGTCTTCAACCGGAAAAATTTACATTATGCACATTGTGGTTTTACGGCCCACTATTTCTGCATGGTCAGGAAGATAGTTGGCCAGCAAGTTATTCCAAAAATCTGGGAATCCTAGACAACAGTGAAAGAAAGAGACCCATCACTGTAGCAACAATGATAAAGGATTGTGATCAGAATATGATTTACAAGATAAATCATAGAGAATCTTTTAAAACGATGCAACGAATAATCTCGTATATCAAAAGGTTCTGCAATCAAGCTAGAAAAAAGGAGTGCATAAAAGAAATCCACTTAACCACACGAGAGCTAGAAGAATCATTGACAGTGATTATACGAGCAATGCAGGCATTTGATTTCAAGGATGAAATCAGTGACCTGCAAAAATACAAGGAACTGAAGGGAAACAGCCAGTTTGCTAGCTTGTCTCCATTTTTGGATGAAAAGGGAATTATGCGAGTTGGAGGTCGTCTAGACTCCGGATCACTTCCTTTTGATACAAAACATCCGATGCTTCTACCATACAACAATCCATTGACAAAACTATTGATGAAAGAAATTCATGAGCAGCACAAACACTGTGGCCCTCAGACATTGCTTGCTCAAATGAGGCAAAGGTTTTGGCCTATAAAGGGAAAAATAATGGCGCGATCAATTGTACACCACTGTATTAAATGCACCAGAGCTAGACCACAATTACTCCAACAAGTAATGGGAAATCTACCTTCACCAAGAATCACACCGGCAAGACCTTTTATCAACTCAGGAGTGGACTACTGTGGACCATTTTGGATTCATTACAAAATACGTGGCAAGCGACCTCACAAGGCATATGTCGCAATCTTTTGTTGTTTTGCAACAAAGGCGGTACATATTGAACTAGTTAGCGATTTAACTACCGAATCGTTTCTTGGAGCATTGAAACGCTTCATCGGTCGGAGAGGACATTGTCAAAACATATACTGTGATAATGCGACTAACTTTGTGGGAGCAAATAATCAACTAACTGAATTAAATGACACAATCTACTCAGAAGGCGCACGTGAAACCATAACTAAAGAATGCAGTAGTCATGCAATACAGTTCAACTTCATACCACCAAGGGCCCCTCATTTCGGAGGACTTTGGGAAGCAGCAGTAAAATCAGCAAAACATTTGTTAAAGAGGAGTGTAGCCACAGCCTCGCTAACATATGAAGAACTGGAAACTGTTTTAATTGGAATTGAAGCCATTCTTAACTCAAGACCACTAACACCACTATCAAGTGATCCAAACGATTTAACAGCATTAACTCCAGGACATTTTCTTATCGGCGAACCACTCACCGCAAAAACTGATGTTAACGCAACTCCTCTGAAGCAGACACTTTTGACAAGATGGAACCTTGTGTCACACCTAAAACATGAATTCTGGAAACGATGGTCACAGGAATATCTTCAAGAACTTCAATACCGTTACAAATGGAAAGAGAGCTCTAAAAACATCAAAGAAGGCGATATGGTCATCATAAAAGAAGACAACGTTCCATCACTTCAATGGCCTCTGGGTAGAATCCTCAAGACAATCAAGGGTAATGATGGTGCAATAAGAGTAGTTGAAGTAAAAACAGCATCTGGGGTCTGGAAACGCCCAATTAATCGACTAGCACCATTACCAATCGAAAAGGAAGTAACCGATGATATAACATCACGAGATGAGGACGAAACATCAGAACCAGTACATGAGATACCATCTAAGAGACGAAAAACTTCTAGTGCCATTGGTATCACGCCATTATTAACAGTTCTTCTAATCATTCCATTAGTTATGAGCAATGAAATTCAGATCAACAAGTTCAGAGCAAACCTCGGAATACATTTCGAAGGAATTGGAACAGCAAAAATAGCAACTAGTGAATGGAACTTCATTATTCACTACAACTTAGATCCATTGATAGAAGAATATTCAGCATTTGCAAACGCAACCCTGACGTTAAATCACTTATGTCAACAAATGCAGCAACGAAGCATATGCGTCAACACACTCAATCAATTCAAACACATTCAAAACGAGTTGAAATCGGAAAACATGATGCTTCCAGCCAAGAGAACAAAAAGAGGTGCAGCTAATTTCATTGGAAACATAGCAAACTCTCTATTTGGAGTGTTGGACTCTGAGTATGCTACCCAAATGACAAGAACAATAGACCAAGTAAAGGAAAATGAAAACCATTTACTCCATCTATTAAAAAACCAAACTTCAATCATAGATTCTACTATCAACGTAGTAAGGCAAAACGAAGAAATCATCAACCAAAGGTTTGATCAAATCAATAATCAATTAAGAGAAATAACATCAAGGATACGTGATAATGGAGAAGAAAGTCATCAAATCAAAATATTCCAGATTTTTACATCACTTTCCTCACAACTTATTATTATGACGATCAATATTCAAAGAATGCAATCAACATTAATTGATGTACTAACAGACACTCATCATGGTAAAGTAAGTTCACTGTTAATGTCAGCAAGCCAACTCAAGGACGAGATAAAAACGATCAAAGCTCATTTACCATCATTTTTAAAACTACCTGCAGATGAAGAAGATCTCTTACAGCTATACAGACTAATGACAGTGAAAGGAGGAGTAACAGATAGGCAAGCGGTATTTTTGATCACACTGCCACTAGTAATCCAAGAGTTTTACGAACTATTCAAGATGACTCCCATACCTAGCGTAATCAACAACACCACGCTAAGAATTGACCTCTGTGCTCCAATACTGGCGGTAAATGCACATCGCGACCAATACTTTCCAATACAATCATCTGAGATAGAATCGTGCATCAATTCAAGATCAGAACAATTCGTATGTTTTAATCTACAAACTAGATACAGCAAGGGAGCAGAAGTGTGTTCCTGCGAATTTGGTCTTTTTAACAATGAAACGAGGCCTACGTGTTCCTTAAAGAAATCAGAACTAAATTCAACATGGACACAAATGCAACATAAAAATCAGTGGCTCTATTTCACAAAAACTCCATCTCGATTCAATGTAATTTGCGGAAGAAGAAATATACAAATGGACATAGAAGATTCCGGAATATTAACACTACAATCAGGATGCATTTTAAAACAAAACCACATCACTATCGAAGGTCATAACACATTTTCAACAAATTTACAGACGTCCTATACCAGCTTCTGAAATATCAACACCAATACATCATGAGTCATTATTTCAGAGTTTTAATAGCACTCAGTACAAGATCAAACTCAAGAACCTCACTGATCTACACAACATAATCGCTGAGCAAAGAATTCTCGAATTACCACATAAGCTCCAAATTCACACTTACCATAACGCTTCAATTGGATATGTAGCTCTGCTATTAACAATCACACTCATCAGCTACCTAATCTGGACACGAAAATCGAGATCATCCGGGATCACAATAAAACCAAATCCTAAGCCTCAACAACCAAAAGCTGAGTCAGATTTCACTGTCACAGTTACCTAAATAGTTGAACCATCGTTCAACGCGGGGGAGAATGTTTAGTTCAATACAAATTAAACAACACCAATTTTATTCAAGTCAATGAATAAAAAAAAAGCTGACGGTGCAGTTGTATCAACGTCACTGGGTCAACTAAAATGTATTGCTGACATTAACCTAAATAATTGCATTTTGCTTTGATTTTTCTTTTGTTATTATTTAAGTATTTTATGTTCTAGATATTAAAATATTATAACCTACTTTTGTTCATAATATTGTAGAATTTAAGGTATAAAAGACTTGTCATTAGAGTAATAAAACACATTAAGTAACGGAAATTATCAGTGGTTGTTTTTTGACTCATTGGAATCACCTTCATTTGAACAGGTTAAAGTGCTTGTCTCAAAACATTGAAAATTATCAAGTTAATGTGCTTGATAGTTCAAATTTCAGACAAACGAGTCTGTACAGCAACAATATAATACGATAATTTAGTTCTTCCTCTGTATGACTTTTTTTAAAACGGTTTTTTAGGTAGAATAGCACTTTTTTTAGAAAAAGAGAATAGAACATCAGAAAGTACTTGCAAAAACCTACAAGATGGCATCATTAGGTTAATTTTGAAAAAAATGGACTTGTGCCGTTTTTCTCCTGGACCCTTCATATGTATATATATATATTTATGTACATACATATATGTATATATGTACAATATAATACAATACAAACATATATGTATATTACATATATATATTTTCTAAAAATTTCTAAAAATAATGTGATTGCTGCGCCATCTGTAAGTGATCATTAAAATTTGCAATGAGTCGACATGGTCGCCACCATCAAGTCCAAAGGGACGATTTAACTAGTTGCTTTGTATATGAAAACTATAGTACTCTCATGGCTTAGGTCGAATGGTGCGGCATCTAGTTTTTTTTCGTTGAACCTATCGTGGAGAAATTATTTACAGATGGGAGACATGCAACTGAGATATACAATTTTTGTGAGAGTTAGAAAGACTAAAAAACGGACATTTTGGTGTTTTGGGAGACTTTGGTTGGTTTACATTTTTTTAGTCGAGTATGCTTTACGGTAGTCGTCTTTACCAGACGAAACACAAAAGCACAGAAAGAAACAATTTTGGGTAGGTATTCCTGTATGGTTTGATCTTTGATGAATTTTTTGTTGATGATCAGATGGATGTAATTTAGATAGGGAGGTATGGAAATATAATTATTATAATGTTTTAAGTCCGAGCGTTGAGGAATATGAAAAAGGTTTGCAAGAGTTTTAAATTTTTGTGAAAATCCAAAATAAAGCTAAATATGTGAATGGTTGGTTATACATACTATGCAAAACAATGTAGGTTCTTATTCATCTTTAAAAGACTATCTTATTGAAAATTATGAACTAGGTAGATAAGTATAAGGAAATTATGTTCATATTTAGAAACAGAAATGGTTTAAATATTATGTGTTCTCTTTTTAATACTTGCCATGAAAAAATGTTGGTTTAAGTGTATCTACATACATAGGTAGGTCGGTAGGTAGGTATGTATATTTTTTCTTATTAAAATAAGAACTTTAAATGTTCCTTTTTAGACTAGTTTTTCTTACTTATCGTCTTATTTTTAATTTTTAATTCTTTTGAAGCTTCGAAAAGAAACTGGTAGGTAGGTTCACATGTATGTAGATAGGTAAGTAAAGCATTTATTTTTTAACATTTACATACCTACTTATGTGTGTACCTGCAGGTATGTTAGTGTCTTTTATTTAACTAGTTAAATACCTTGATCAAAACTTTTATGTCCTAAAAAATGATGGGCAAAAAAAGTCAGACACCGTGACTGACCTAGGTAGATACATAAGTTTGCCAATTAAAAAAGTCTTAAGACTTTTTAATAAATCGTTTCAATTCTTTTTAATTAACACGCTTATATTAGCTTCACTTGTATGTATGTATGTATGTATGTATGTATGTATGTAACGGACACCTTTACACTCGATTTTGACCCACTTTACACAAACCGATTTTAATAAAATTTTGTACACATATCAAGAACCGGTGGCAAAACAATAATTTCATAAGTTTATCTCAATATCCTTATCAGGGTTACCAGGATTAAATATTTTAATCCCACAGCTCCTGCTTTTTCCTGATTTTATTATGCGCTTATAAATATTAATAGACTCCATCATTTTAAGTGCTGCGGTGGCTCAGTTGGTTAAAGCGCGGTCACGTTTCAGTTTGAGCGTCAAGGGTCGTGGGATCAAATCCTAGCTATGGGTGACTTTTTTTTTTTAACTTCCCATAGGGAGTTATTGTAATCGGTCCGATTTGTCAAATTGAAATTTTTGACAATTCTGGACGTTTTATGGTTCCTAGAATCTAAATTCGTCATTTGTAGAGAGATGTCTGTGTGTGTGTGTGTACGTACGTTCGTACGTTCGTACGTTCGAGACCCTTTTTTCGTTAACGATATCTCGAGAATGAATAGAGGTATTGAATCGAATTAAATTTTGTTCGATAGGTTATAACTTCGAAAGATGCAGAAAGGACTTTTATAAAAATTTGTCGAGCGGTTTTTTGACCATAGCAGTTTAAAAAAAAAGTGAAAATTTTAGTTTATTGCAAATATCTCAAGAACGGATGATGCTATTGACTTAAAATAAATTTTATTATGTAGATAACAATGTAATACAGGTTTGGTATAAATTTTAAAATAGTTCAACATACCGTTATTTTTTAAAAAAGTAAAAACTAAAAAAAAAATTTTTGGAGTGCAAATATACAATGAAGGAAAAATGATATCATCTTCAAAATATTTTTTTATTATAGAAAATACTGTCCTTAACATCTGGTAAAATTTTCAAAAAAATTCAATTGACACTTTTTTTACAAAAAATAAATAAGTACAAAAAATTCTATGAAAAGTTGGTAAAAAGTGTGATCTGACTTGATTATCTCGAGAATGATCACCGATATTGACTTCATATTTATTTAAGTTTATACAAAATACAATTATGAATATATGCTACAATTTTTACAAATTTCGAATTGACAGTTTTTTTACGAAAAATAAAAAACTAAAACCGAAATTTACAGAAAAGTGACAAAAATCGTTTTTCGACTTAAATATCATCACAACAAGCAATTGACTTTAAATGTATTTTATTTTCAACATAATGCATTTGTTAATACCTAAAAACAGGTAAAATATTGACGAATATTAAATTGACAGTTTTGTACAATAAATACAAAATGGGAAGTTATCAGTGTGGGTCGCACCCAGCCTCTTTTTTTTTTTTAATTAAAATTACGAGATTTTAAATAATAAATAAATAATTCCAATTTCATTTACAATTTCAATCAACTAAATGAGTCAATGAAATGTTTCAATGTTTCCTTAAATCACAAAATAAATACAGTTTAAAAAAAACTAAAAAGCACGCTTTTAAAGCACGTTAAACTAAAAAGTTAAAAATAAATATAGTTTGAAAAAACTAAAAAAACACGCTTTTAAATCACGGTAAACTAAAAAGTTAAAAATAAATATAGTTTGAAAAAAACTAAAAAACACGCTTTTAAAATCCATCATACTAAAAAATCGGAAAATAATTTTTAATATAAGCTGAAAACAATAATGAACTAAAAATACAAGTGTTATTGTGAATAAGCGTGGGGCGCTCGATATATGAAAAAAAAAATATGGCCAATGCGCCCAACGCTTTTTCACAATAACACTTGTATTTTTAGTTCATTATTGTTTTCAGCTTATATTAAAAATTATTTTCCGCTTTTTTAGTATGTTGGGTTTTAAAAGCGTGTTTTTTAGTTTTTTTCAAACTATATTTATTTTCAAATAATAGATATGTATGCATGTTGTTGTATGTTGTATGCAGGTTGTAGGTACCTACATTTCATGGTATGTAGTCTTTATGACATCAATTTATTGTAGCTAGATTATCCATCCAGTAATTTTTATAAAAGTAATTTACTAATTTAGATTTTTACACGTTTGAATTTCAATCGACTTGAAGTCAAAATGTAGCTACTACGTATTCCAAGTCATTCCAAAATTTTCATTGTTATACCTAGGTAACCTGGTATAGTTTTCCTTTAACATATCTACATATGTATTCTGCAAAACTCATAAATTTATTTCCTTTGAGGCATTTTTTTCTAACAGCCAGTTTTAAAACATTTTTTCCCATTTCCTTACTGGTAAGAATAAAGAAATCATAGAAAAAGTTTTTGAATTGCGTTTTCAAGCTATTTTTAAAAAAGATCTAAAATTAGATACATACCTATACCTACCTAGTAAAAAATGGAAAATAGAGTTAATTAGCACTTTCTCTTTAGGTACATATATGTACATACTGCAAACAAGGTTTTTAAACGGCAAATAAGTTATAAGATTTTTGATAACTCTATCCTGAATAAAACTTCAAAATCACTCTATGTATATCGTCAGGTTCTTAAAAATAAAAAAAAGAGGCTGGGTGCTACACACACTTCCCATTATAACTTGAAAACTTGGCTTTATTGAAGTTTTTGTGTTACAATAAATCGCCAATCAAATTAAAATAATCCGGTGTTATTATACAATATACAACTGTTAAAATATGGAATAATTTTGACAAATATCGATTTGAAAGTTCTTTTACAAAAAATAGAAACCTAAAACCAAAATTAAGTTAAAAAAATGCTAAAGTGTTTCTTGACTTGAATATGAATATGTCGAGAGTTTATTGTTAGCATAATTCACATGTTAGAATATGGTACATTTTTGACATTTATCGTATTGACAGCATACATTGCACAATTTTCAATAAATTATAAAATGTTGAGAAAAATCAACTTGACATTTTTTACAAAAAATAAAAAACTACCTACAAGAAGTTATATTAACATCAAGAACAAATCAGTTATGTGCGTAGTTTAAACAAAAATTAACAAGTTTACACGAGGAAAAGAAATTGTGTTTTGTATGAATCCGGGAACACCGGATTATTTTTATTTGATTGGCGATTTATTGTAACACAAAAACATCAATAAAGACAAGTTTTCAAGTTACAATGGGAAGTTACCAGTGTGCGTAGCACCCAGCCTCTTTTTTTTATTTTTAAGAACCTGACGATATACATAGAGTGATTTTGAAGTTTTATTCAGGCTAGAGTAATAAAAATCTTATAACTTATTTGCCGTTTAAAAACCTTGTTTGCAGTATGTACATATACCTAAAGAGAAAGTGTGAATTAACTCTATTTTCCATTTTTTACTAGGTAGGTATAGGTATGTATGTATCTAATTTTAGATCTTTTTAAAAATAGCTTGAAAACGCAATTCAAAAACTTTTACTATGATTTCTTTATTCTTACCAGTAAGGAAATGGGAAAAAATGTTTTAAAACTGGCTGTTAGAAAAAAATGCCTCAAAGGAAATAAATTTATGAGTTTTGCAGAATACATATGTAGATATGTTAAAGGAAAACTATACCAGGTTACCTAGGTATAACAATGAAAATTTTGGAATGACTTGGAATACGTAGTAGCTACATTTTTGACTTCAAGTCGATTGAAATGCAAACTTGTAAAAATCTAAATTAGTAAATTACATTTATAAAAATTACTGGATGGATAATCTAGCTACAATAAATTGATGTCATAAAGACTACATACCATGAAATGTAGGTACCTACAACCTACCTACATGCATACATATCTATTATTTGAAAAAATGAATTGAAACGATTTACTAAAAAGTCTTAAGACTTTTTTAATTGGCAAACTTATGTATCTACCTAGGTCAGTCACGGTGTCTGACTTTTTTTGCCCATCATTTTTTAGGACATAAAAGTTTTGATCAAGGTATTTAACTAGTTAGATAAAAGACACTAACATACCTGCAGGTACACACATAAGTAGGTATGTAAATGTTAAAAAATAAATGCTTTACTTACCTATCTACATACATGTGTACCTACCTACCAGTTTCTTTTCGAAGCTTCAAAAGAATTAAAAATTAAAAATAAGACGATAAGTAAGAAAAACTAGTCTAAAAAGGAACATTTAAAGTTCTTATTTTAATAAGAAAAAATATACATACCTACCTTCCGACCTACCTATGTATGTAGATACACTTAAACCAACATTTTTTCATAGCAAGTATTAAAAAGAGAACACATAATATTTAAACCATTTCTGTTTCTAAATATGAACATAATTTCCTTATCTTATCTACCTAGTTCCTAATTTTCAATAAGATAGTCTTTTAAAGATGAATAAGAACCTACATTGTTTTGCATAGTATGTATAACCAACCATTCACATATTTAGCTTTATTTTGGATTTTCACAAAAATTTAAAACTCTTGCAAACCTTTTTCATATTCCTCAACGCTCGGACCTCAAACATTATAATAATTATATTTCCATACCTCCCTATCTAAATTACATCCATCTGATCATCAACAAAAAATTCATCAAAGATCAAACCATACAGGAATACCTACCCAAAATTGTTTCTTTCTGTGCTTTTGTGTTTTGTCTGGTAAAGACGACTACCGTAAAGCATACTCGACTTAAAAAAATGTCAACAAACCAAAGTCCCCCAAAACAGCAAAATGTCCGTTTTTTTAGTCTTTCTAACTCTCACAAAAATGGACTGATTTTTGGGTATTGCATTGTTGGGTTTCATATTTTGAATTTAGTGTTGAGTTCATTTTGTTGATTTCAACCTTTTTAGCTTTGAGTTTTTTTTTTCATTTTGAGCGAGTTGTTGTTATATTGTTTTATGACGTTTAATTCGACTTTTTAGATTATTGTGTTTTCGGTGTCGGTGTTATTTGATGGGAGTGGACAAATTTTGGTGATAGGTCTTTTAAATTCACTGTTCTGAGTTTTTACTTTTACTACGCGTATCAGTTTATCTTGTCCTGGATAGATCTCAATAATCCTTGCCATGGACCATTTTGACAGTGGAAGTCTTTCATCCTTTAGAAGAACCAAATCTCCAATTCTGGTTTGACTTTCGGTTTTCATCCATTTTGGTCGATTTTGTAGCCTTGTTAAGTATTCTCCACTCCATTCTTTCCAGAATGTCTGAAGTAAAGCTTGAATTCGTTTCCATCTGTCTAAATATCCAATTTTTTCAGTTGCTATATCTGTTTCAGGAACTATATGCATCGTTGTGCCGATCAAAAAGTGTGCTGGTGTTAGGGCGTTAAAATCATCCAAGCTATCTGTAACCGGGTAAAGGGGTCTCGAGTTAAGACAAGCTTCTTTTGTGTTAGAAGCGTACTGAGCTCCTCGAAGGTCAGTGCTTGGTTTCGGGCAACACGTTTTAAGTGGTATTTGACTGATTTCACACCTGCTTCCCATAAACCACCAAAGTGAGGAGAAGCGGGAGGAATAAAGTTCCACTTGGTACCCAATTTACTCAGTGAGTCAGCTATTTCCATATAGCCGAGTTTGGCTTCTATTAACATTTTTTGAAGTTCAGAGTCAGCACCATTGAAATTAGTACCGCAGTCACTATAAATGTTTGAACATATTCCTCTCCGAGATGTAAATCTTTGGAATGCGGAGACAAAGACTTGAGTTATGAGGTCTGTTAAGGCTTCTTAATGAATCGCTCTTGTTGATAAGCATATAAAAATGGGGAAATATCCTTTAAATTTCTTGGAGTTTCTTCCTTTCCAGGCCTTTACTTCCAAAGGTCCAACATAATCCACACCAGTGTGGGTAAAAGGTCGAGACACATTTACTCTAGGTGCAGGAAGGTTTCCCATCAGTTGCTGCATTGATTTGGGTTGATTAGAAAAACATGTACTGCATTTCCTCAACCATTTTTTTACTGTTCTTTTCATATTGAAAATCCAAAATTGGTTTCGAACGTAGGCAATTGTTTTTTGGATTCCACCGTGCAAGGTTCTCTCATAAGCATCTTCAATGATAAGTCTCGAGGTGTTGTGATCGGGTTTCAATACAATGGGATGTTTTTGATCATAGATAAGGGTGGCATTTTGAAGTCGTCCACCTATTCTTACTATACCGCATTGGTCGATAAACATGTTTAATGATTTGTTGAGCTTTGTTTTTTGGTAAGTTTGAGTTCTTTTATGACATCGGGAAACATGAATTGTTTACTTACTACTTACTGAACATGAATTGTTGAGCACTTCTTATGGCTATGCGTAAAGCGATGCCGAGTTCTATGGGTGACAAAATTGACTTCATCTTTTCTTACGTTATAGATAAATCTGTTCACAAATGCTATAATTCGCAAGTCCTTGATAAGTTTGGATTGTTTACAAACTACATCAAGGATGCAATTTTCAATTTCAATGGTGACATGAATTTTGATTTCTCTCTTTTCTTCTTCCGTTTCTAATTGAGTGGGTTGGGTTGGCATTAAGAACTCCCATTTTTCCTGAAGAAAATGTGGTCCATCCCACCATAGGGTGTTGGTTTTTAATTTTGACGGCAAGATACCACGCGATGCTAGATCCGCTGGGTTAAGTTTTGTGGGAATGTGTTGCCAATCACTAACATTGGTCAGCCGCTGAATTTCGGTGACTCGGATAGCGATGAATGTCTTCCATTTCGCTGGCAATCCAGATATCCAACTCAAAGTGATTGTAGAGTCAGTCCATGCAAATATTTGGACGTTTTTGAATGGAAGAACTGATCGGGTATAATCAAGAAGCTTTGCTAATATGACCGCTCAGAAAAGTTCGAGTCTTGGCAACGAAACAGTATTAACTGGTGCAACCTTTATCTTAGAAATAATCAAATGAGTATGAATGCAGTTCTTGTTGTCCAATACTCGAAGGTAAACCACGGCTCCATACGACTTAGTTGATGCGTCACTGAAACCATGTAATTCCACATGTTTGACATCTTTTTGGGTGTTTACCCATCGTGAAATACGGAAGGATTCGAGATTCGTCAATTCGTCTCTAAAAGAACACCATTCTTGATGAAGTTTGGCTGGAATGGTTTCATCCCATGAGAGCCCATTCAACCATAATTGTTGCATGATGATCTTCGCCTTGATAACACAGGGCGAAATCCATCCGAGTGGATCAAAAATACGTGCGATGGTTGAAAGTATTGTGCGTTTTGTGACGGAATCTTCAACGATTATGTTTTGAAATGAAAACGAATCGGTAGAAGGATGCCAACTTATCCCTAGGGTCTTCGTGTGATCCAGATTTCCTATAGTGAGTGATAATTTGGTTTCTTGATCTTCTTGTGGAATGGACTTGAGAAATTTTACTTCGTTACTCATCCATTTTCGAATTTGAAAACTAGCAGACGATAGTAATTTTGATATCTGTGTATACTTTTCTTTGGCTTCTTCCAGGGTATCTGCACCTGACACCAAATCGTCGACGTACATTTCCCCCCGAATCATTTTTGAGGCCATTGGATATGTAAATTCTTCATCAGATGCCAGTTTCTTAAGTGTTCGATTTGCCAAATATGGTGCTGGGGCAGTACCAAACATTAAAACTTGATTTTTTATTTAAATTAACAGGTGTGGATGGATCCTCACGCCAATAAATAAGTTGGTAGTAGGCATCTTGTGGATGGATTTTAATTTGCCTATACATCTTTTCGATATCTGAAATAAATGTAATTTTGTAAGTTCTCCACTTTAAGATAATAGATAAGATGTCAGCTTGTGTTTTAGGACCAGTCATCAGGTGGTCGTTGAGTGAACTTCCTTCCAAAGTTTTGAATGCGGCGTTAAAAACCACTCGAAGTTTGGTAGTTAAACTTGACTCTTTTATGACTGCGTGGTGTGGAACTACATAGTGATATGGTGTCATTAATTTTGTGTCGTGATGAATATCTATCTACTTCTTCCATTTGTCCTAGTTCAAGGTATTCTGCTATTCATTTATTATATTCCTTATGCAAAGCAGGATCCTTGAGTAGCTATTGTTCTTGTTTAAGAAACATATTGAGTGCTTGATACTGTGTTGATCTTAGTTTGGGTCGATGATTTCTTTTGAAGGGCAGACTTACTTCAAAACGCCCTCCCGGCAACCTTTTGATGTTGTGTAAGAAATGATTTTCACACGCTACATCTTCTTCAGTTTCTTCTATTTCCCAGAACTTCCTCATTTCTGTGTCAACATCATTGGATGTCAACTGAGTAAACACTTGCGTAGAAAAAGTTCTTTTGATGGGTGCTTTGCCTATTATTATCCAGCCAAATTTCGTATTTTGTGCTATTGGAGCAATGAGTTCATCACTTCTGATGACTTCGGGTAGAACCACTTCGCAATACACATCGCTACCTAATAAAAGGTCAGTTTGGGCTGGAACATGAAATGTTGGATCGGCAAGTTTTAAACCTTGAATGTGCTTCAGCTTATTTGGTACTATTTCTTGATTTGGCAGAAGACCAGTTAGGGTTTTGAAAATAAATCCTTTTGTTACTGTGACAAAATGAGAACAATTCGAATGTAGGCTCAGTTCGGTATAGTTTTGACAAGAGAGTCTTTTTTTGTCCCAAGACAGAAATATCGAAGGAAGTTGGGTGCTTTGTTAAGCCCAAAAGTTGAACGGCTGATTCTGTTATAAATGATGCCTGTGATCCAGGATCAATTAATGCTCTTAATTTAAAAAAGGTTCCATAAATGGATTTCAGTTTTACAATTGCTGTTGCGAGTAAAATTTGTGTTTTCCTTATTTCATTTATATGATAGCAATTCGACGAAGTTGATGGTTTCACGTAGTTTTTTGTTCTACGACTTGGAGAAACGGTCTTTTTGAAATTGTCAAAATCTTTTGCAATTTGGGTAGAAATAGTTTTAACAATTTTAGCAGCAGCGTTCATTTTGATTTTTTTTTTTTGAGTTCAATGTTATGTGTATTTTATAAATATAACTAGCTGACCCGGCGAACTTCGTACCGCCCTATAATCAAGAAATATCTGTTACCTATTTATCTGAATAAAGTTAATTTCTTTATTAAGTACCTAAAGCTGACACGACAGAGAATGTTTTTAACTGTGATTGTATATTAATTGGTTTATACCTATATTGGCATACAATTTTCTTGAATAACTTTTGTAGCGCCAAATGATGTCATTTGACAGCAATTATTGTATTACTGGATATCAGTTACAAAATGTCTAGAATCTGGCCCATTTTCGAAAACCAATGAATGTAATGGCTCTGGTGGCGGTACCAACGGCCTCAGTTTGACTTGACCGTTCGAGCAACACAATCCAGGGGTTTCATTTTTAAACTTTAATGCCTTGCAATATTGACAAACAACGTTCATTGGTCCAATAGCAACGATATGCAGTGTATTGTAGTCAATGCAGCTCTATAAGAGTTAAACGCAACACTTCTATTTTGTTAATGTCGGTTCCATCGATTCCGTTCAACTTCATTCCGCGTTTCACGTTGCTCATCAGTTTGATTTGCTCTTGTATTTCTTTTACTTGCAGCATTACGGATTCTGTGACTTAAGTACATCTAATTGCCGGCATTTTTAGAAACAAAAATTCAACTGAAAATAACAAAATACTATAGTACCTATTCTTTTGTAAAAGTATGAAAATGGTCTATCAAAACTTTGAAACACTATATTAATTTGACTAACCTTGTTGAACAAACACTTCACAAATGAACACACACTACAAATTATCCTATGGAAACCATTGTGAAAAGTACACTAAGAAATGGTAAATGAATTATATAAGTATTTTGTTATTATAACTCCGACCACAGACCAACTCCGACCGTTATATTTGCAAAGAGCATTTAAACTACAATTCTTTGTTTTTAATGGCAACTACGTGAATATTACTGCCATAACACATTATTTTATTAAAAAAGTAAAATCTTCTTGTTTCCTGTGCAACTTTCGTAATTTTTTCTTACATAAGAGACTTCTCCTAATAATAACAAATACAACAAAAAAAGAATTAGTGAAATCGGTCCAGCCGTTCACGCGTGATGCCGTGACCAAGGGAAAACGGGATTCATTTTTATATATATAGATATACTAACACCAAAAATTTAAAAAGTGGAAATAATTGAATTATACGGTATTTCGTTCACTACAAAATAAATTTAATTAATTTTATAGCGTCAACAACACGTGGTAATTATGCTGTTAAAATGTAGATATATGACACGTTTGTAGATTTACCATAGCAGCGCCATCTATTGATTACTTACTCAACCCAGTCGAAAGATATCGACATCTGTTAGAATCATTTGGAGTTAACAGATAATTGTGACTGTCAAATAATAACAGACAAATAATTAGCAATAAATTAAATTATAAAGTTTTGATCAATGAAACACAAATAAGTAGAAAACAGGATTAAGTTCACTGTACTATTATCTTCATTATAATATGAATTCAATTTACACTTCAGTCTAAGTAACACGTGGCCGGCTATGCTAACACCAAAAATTTAAAAAGTGGAAATAATGAATTATACGGTATTTCGTTCACTACAAAATAAATTTAATTAATTTTATAGCGTCAACAACACGTGGTAATTATGCTGTTAAAATGTAGATATATGACACGTTCGTAGATTTACCATAGCAGCGCCATCTATTGATTACTTACTCAACCCAGTCGAAAGGTATCGACATCTGTTAGAATCATTTGGAGTTAACAGATAATTGTGACTGTCAAATAATAACAGACCAATAATTAGCAATAAATTAAAATTGCGACTATAATTTGAGATTTAAACTATCCTATCTCTCAAGTTGGATCGAACTGCACATGGTGTGCGAATTTTATTATAATCGGTTAAGTGGTTTAGGAGTCCATTGAGGACAAACATTGTGACACGAGATTTATATATATTAAGATATAAAGAGAGCAAAAAATTTACTCACTTGAAATGCTTGTAATAAATTTCGGCTGAACTGGATGATTGACACAGAAGCTTCAATGATTGACGATTGGTGATAGATGGCGATCTTCGATTTGATGCGATGCGGCTGGCGACTGGCGATGAAGTTGATGATGGTGTTGTTGGCGATGGTGATGACGATGATGATGACGATGAAAATTGTTGGAACCATTTTTTTTTTTGTTTAAATTAAAAATTATCTTTATTATTTGTTAAAATAAAATTTCAAAAAAACGACAAAATGTCGTCACAATCTCTTTTTTAATAAATTAATATTGATATTATTCAAAATGATTGAGTAGTTCTTGTATCGAAGGAGCAAAATGTTTCGTGTTGAGCGTACGGATACTTTATTGCAAAAAAGGGAGATTAAAAATGTTTAAATCAAACGCCAGTTAGATGGTTAAATTACAATTAATAGTATATATTTTCGGTTGCCCTCCATATAACCTTCTTTTATAATTTTTACAACTACTTAAATGGTAATATTTTCCATCAAATATTTAACGAAGATGTTTGGTTGCGTTCGGGGTCAATTATAGGTGGCAGCATCCAACAGTACCAATGAACACCAAACACAAGATTTAAATTTCAACTTTTAACATATATATATTTCTTAAAATTCTAGCTTTATTAAATTAGTTTTGCACGAGGCAGTGTAGACTTTGACGAGATCAAAAACAGAGTGAAATGTATCTGAAAGTGCAGTTGCTTCTGCAACGTTGATTCAGTTAATTTGAATCTTTCTTTCCTGTGATTGATGGGCCATCTGTAAGTGACTATTAAAACTTGCAATGACATGGTCGCCACAAATTTTATACTACAACTCGGCCAATCTGACAATTTGATCGACCACGATTAAATTAAACAAACAAGTCTTAAGTTATAATTATGAGATGGTAGGTGTCACCCTTAATCAACCGAACCTTCAGAGTCTCGATTCTTCCAAAGTCGAATATTTCGAGACTCGACAATACCATCATATAGCAGCTGTGTAATTTGACAACCTTCGATATCGCGGATTACGTATCTGTCATTAGGTAGAATTTTGTAAACAACGTATGGGCCCCTGAACTTTGTAATCAATTTCTTATTTACACCGTTTGTTATATGTACATTTTTTATTACTAAATAATCACCCTCGTCGTATATACGTGCTGGGTTATTATGCTCTTCAAAATATTTAATATCAATTCCTGAATCTTAGTGATTGCTTCTGAAGCCTTTTCTCTTGACAATTCAAGATTTCTTTTCAGTTGACTTAATTGTTTATCATCAAGAAATTCTGTTAATTTGTTTATTACTTCTCCCTTTGATTAATACCAAATAACAATTAACGTGGTGTATTTTGAAGAGCGCGATGTATAGTGTTATTTAGTCCGAATTATATTTGTATTAAATTAACAACCCAATCTGAGTGCTCGATTGGTTCCGAAAGCTTAGCAAGCATGCCAGTTAAAATATTGACTCGCTCTACTTGACCATTGGCCTGTGGCGAATGAACTGCCACCTTAACATGATCTATATTCTGGTCTATAACGAATAAGCTAAACTCTAGTGATGTAAAACAGGTTCCCCTATCAGTAATTACTCTTGATGGCCTACTATAATACTCAAAATATTTTCTAGTGCTGCACATACTTCCTTTCCACTTTGTAGATACAACTGGGTATAATTTAGTGAACTTTGTAAATGCATCTATTGCCACTAATATGTTTTCTCTTTGACTTTATTAAAGGGAGAGGACCAAAATGATCCAAGTGCATTGTATGGAATGGAATGGGCATGTTGAACAAATTGCGTATATTAGATCGAACTGGTGCTGAGTGCATTATGCAATGGATAAAATTTTTAATGTATTTTTCAACTTTTTATTGAACATTCGGAAACGAATAGTGACGGCCAATTTGAACTTTTTATTACACCTAAATGCCCAATTTTCTCATGGATCATTCTTATAACATTATTTTCCATTTCAGATGGGACATAGAATCGAAGTTTACCGTTTTTATTTTTTTTTTTTTTTGAAGACAATACCATCCTAAACTTAAAACGAATTGATATCTTTTAAATATAGTTTGTTTTTCAATCTTTACACCTCGATTTTGGGCTGCTCTGAGTTGAAAATCAACATCCTCAGAATCAATAACGGATATAGCATTACATCTGCTTAAAGCAACAACATGATTCATATTGGCACCACTATGATATTTGATCTTTAAGTCATAATCCTCCACCTCTAAGGCCCATCGAGCGATTCTATGATTCATTCTCTTTGTTCATGCACCATACCCTAATGAACTTGCATCGCAATGAAGTTCCGTTTCATTCCTTGGACTATAGAGTGCCAATACCTTTAAAGTTTGAAAAACCTTTGTATATGAAGACTATAGTACTCTCATGGGTGAGGTCGAATGGTGCGGCATCTAGATATTTTTGGTTGAACCTCTCGTGGAGAATTTATTTTCAGATGGGAGACTTGCAACTGCTTACAGAGAAAAGTGAGACAAGGAAAGACTATACAGTATATGTATATGATAGACAGAAAAACACATTTCTTAAGGAATCTATCTATATCTTGTTGCACTTTTATTTTCACCCGTCAGATTTATCAATCAGAAGGATTAATACGAATTATATTTAATATTATTAAAACCCGAATTAATTATTGAAATTTTCCACGAAGAAAAAGAACAATCGAAAGCGCACGCGCGCCCCGCTTAACAGAAACGCGAATGAGAAATACGAAAGTGGAATAAAAGAGAATTAAAAAAAAAATGCAACAATAGCTCGTTAATAAAAGCTACCACCACGGCTGCTCAGCTGGGCTGGGTTCTATGGAAGAATTTGCTCGGGACAAAAATATTGTTGTTGATTAGGGAAACTAATCGACGTGTAAATAAAAGTATGTTTTATTACAAGTACAGTGGGGTACTTGGGGGCGCCAGGAATTTTTAGTTCGAATTAATTAGCAAAATTCCAAATCTAATTTAAGGATGAATAAAATTATATGATAACAAGAATATAAATAAAACAAAGGTTTTGTATGCCCCAATGGGGATGTAAATTTAAATTTATTTGGGAAACCGTGGGCGAGCCCTGGATTAAAACCCAACATTTTTTAAACAAAAAGAATTTACAAAGAAAAATTTTAAATCGACTTGCGGATGACCACTAAGTCAAAACAAAGGAAACTGGGCCCTTAGCAAATGAAATTACAGTGTCCCTTTTTAATTAGGGATTAATATCACGAACCAAAATGAATTATGTAAAAAAAATTAAAGATTTCCGAAATCAAATAAAACACAGAAAAAGACAAGTAACAATTATATACTTATATATGTTTGGACAAGGTGTCCGAATTATGTAACTTATCTTTTTTTTGTTATTATTTTATTTTATTATTATTTGGTTCACTCCTCGATCCTGTTTTCTTCCTTTAATTTATTCCTCGCACTCTCCTACTCGTAACCTTCACCTTTTTCTCGATTTATTTATTTTTTCTTTTCAAAATGTTCTCACTACTCTTAAAAAATGACTGTTCGCTTGATTGGTTCTCCGTAGAGTGTCCTTCCAAGCTATTTTTAATCCCCAATCCTCCCTCGACCATTCCAATCATTCACACATTCAGCCATTCGTTTTCGTGATCATCGGTCACGGATAACCGGCTTCCTGGAAAACTACTTGTTCTCCTCGAAAACCGCCGTTGTTGAATCTCAACGAAACTTTCTCTCACTCTCACAAGTACCAATTCAACAAGTTGTTGGATGTCTTTCCAAAACTTGCCGAATCTTAATGATCGAGTTCAGACCCCTCCCAATTAAACTTCTGAGAAAAATTTTAAAAGAATTAAAATCGAGAAAAAGTTTCATCTGAGCATTTTCTCAGTTACTCGCGACTATTCCCGACCGAATCGAAAAGTGAAACAAAAAAAAAAACAATCACGCAAATTTTCCGATAGAGAAAGAGGAAGGCATATTCCCACAATTAAAATTAATCCCCTGATTTGATTTCGGTCAATCTTTATATATAAGTTACTATACTTTGTCTCCTAAAAATTGTCAGTACAGGGAAGATAGGATGTTTGCCTTTCATTCGCACTATTTTCTTTTTTAATAAGTCTTTTTCATTTGAAAGCTCTTTTAAGCTCTTTCAGAGTTGACTACTGCGAACAATGAAATGGCAAACATTTAAAGAAAATGTGGTGAGGGTTACCTTGGTTTAATATTGAAATTCTTTTTTTATTTATAAAAATGAAATAATATTTATCTTTGCCACACCACTAAGAGGTAAGATAAAAGGCGCGTTTTTGAAGGGTATCCCCAGTAGGCGTAATCCCTTTTAAATAAATAACTGTTGCGGACGCCTGGTTCTCCTTCGGCAATCAATAATTCTAAAATAAAATAAGGAGAAATAAATTATAAATTATGCAAAACCAAAAACACTTACCAAATAGTTAGGACGCCGCCGTGTTTAGATTAAAATTGAAATGGTGTTGTCACGGGGACACGGGCTGTCAAATCTCCGAAAATCGATAACTTAAGGCAAATCGATAACAGGGTACTAGGAAAGCGATGAGTGCGTTCCGACGGCGAAGTGGGTTTTGTTTATGTTGTCACTAATATTTATGTTGCCTGCAATTAGAGTTAAGTAATACTCGTGGTAATTTAGGTTCGTGTTTAGTCTTCGTTTATGCATGCCATTAGTTGTTTTGAGGTGTATGGTTTGTTGTTATTTTGTAATTACCTATGCGTCGTGTTTATTTATAATGTTCTGGTCTCATGTGGTTCTGTTCTACGTGTCTACCCATTTCGACCTAGGAACACATCTCGGAGATCAAAATACCCCTATATTGTTTTAAAGGTACTAACATTGTATATCCAAACTCTTACACAAATTGTATAGTCTTTCCTTGTCTCACTTCGATTTAAATTCTCGTCAGTTGCATGTCTCCCATCTGAAAAAAATGTCTCCCATCTGAAAAAAAATGTCTCCCGGAGACGTTCGACCAAAAATAACTAGATGCCGCACCATTCGACCTCAGCCATGAGAGTACTATAGTTTTTATATACAAAGGTACTAACACCTGTATGGCCTCCCACTATTTGGGTTTGATAATGTGGGTTGAGGGATACACTATGTGGATACATGTGGATCGGATGATGTGGTCCTGTTAGAGATGAATCGTTCGAGTGGATTTTCGCCTGTGTGGGTGGGGTGGTAGATTGAACCCACTCTCATTCTACAAGCAACTACACCGCCGATCATTGACGTACACGGTACAGTCGGGCGAAGTGGAAATTTGAAGCTTTGAAAATTTAAAATTAAATTTTTTAACGTTAAATTTCTTGTTTTTTTTGGTGCGTTTTGGTTTTTTTTTGAATCGAAAATTATAAAAAAAAAAAAAATATAATAGTTTATTTTATTTATAGAAAAATAAAAGAAAAACAAAAATATAAAAGAAGTGCCGAAAAAAAAAAGAAATCCCGTGTAGTGTTGTTTGATAAGCGAGACCAAAGCTCGCAATATATACATAGGAACAGGCCAGAATAGAAAGGTGGTGAGTTTTTATAAAGAAAGTTTTTGTGCAAAAAAAAATATACCTAGATAGGAAATTTTGGCTTATAGGTTCCTACTCGGCGGCCCATAAGGACTCTTGGATAAGTCGGGCCGCCGCAGAAAAAAAAAGGAAAGAAAAAAAAAAGGAATAAAAATCTATACGATCCAGGATAGATTGAAAACGCTACATATATATATACATCATCACCCATACTTACCAAAATAGTTCGCCTCAAAAAAAAAAAAAGGGGGAACATATTAAACGATATTGCCTGATATAGACATATACATATATTGCTGGCTATAGATATATACCTATATAATAAGATTGGCTATAAGCTTACCAATATAAATTTATAAATAATACGTTATAATTTGTGTTTGTGATTGTCCTATGATTAAGTTTTTTTTTGTTATAATTCGTACTCCTGGCGTGGAAGTCAAAATTTTCGTATATTTTTCAAATTCTTTAATTTTTAAATATCTTAACTTTTTTTGTGTTCTACATTTGTAAGGTACATAAAAAAATAATATTTGTAGGTGGTGTCGCGTTCTCTCCCGTTGTTTGTGTAATCCTGGTTGAGATACCTCCAAAGAGCTCTCTAGGGGTAGGGTACTAGGGTTCCGTCTTTGTTCGTCTGAAAAAAGAAAAGAATACCATAAAGGGTGTTTCATCGCGGTGAAATATACACTTACCCACAAACGATGTTTTTTGTTACCATATTTTGTTGTTCTTTTTGTTGCTTTTTTTTTGATTTTTTTTTGTTCAATTGTAAAAAAAAAATGTAAATAAACTTCCAATAATACGCCTAAGAGAGGAAGAAGTTTTTTCTTGTTGTTTTGCGTAAGCGAAACAATGGTTTGTTAAGTTGTCGTTTCAGGGGGTGCCGAGGGTAGCGGAGTGAACGAGATGACCTGAACCCGATCTTCGACCAACCATATTGGGGGAATCCAAATACTGGCCGCGGATTCCTATGGTAGGGTGGGTATGGCCTCACTGCACTAACACCCGCAGTGCCCTGATGTGCCAATAGTCCGTCCGTTCATGTTTCCTACCTTTTCCTTTTTCCTTGGCCTGATATGTGTTTTTGTCTGCAGGCGAGGTTGAGTTTCGGGGGCAAGATCCTCCCCCCCGTCCGACGAGCTGACGCCGTGCATCGCAAGCAGGCCGCGTCCTCCGGAGCTCAACATTCCTTCCTACCCTTTCCCAAAATCTTCCTGTCTCTTTTTCCTACCTCATCCTTATCCTACCCAAACTTGCTGTGGATTTTTAAACCTCGTATGTCTGCGTCAGGAAGGCCACAGGCGTACCTAGTCGTATCGCGACGAGTGTTTGAAAATTCACAGCGACTGCGGTTAGTGAATGTAATGTTTCTGTCTGGAGTTACTGGAGTTTTTGCAAAGGGCGTATGTCTGCACCAGGAAGGCCACAGGCGAACCTAGGTGTATCGCGACGTTCCTTTGCGAAAGCTTGAGTGAGGTCAGTCAGTACATTTTCGTTTTGTCTTTACCTATTCCCATCCTAACTTTCTTTTTACTTTTCTATCTTTCTTATTTTCAATTTTTTTTTTTTCCTAGTTTTGTGATTTTCTACTTGGACGATCGATTGTGCGAGACGTGAAGTCCGACATCATCGTTCCAAAATTTTTGTAAGTTTTATCCTACCGTTTCATGTCTTCTAGACAAGTCCTTGAGACTGTCTAGGATTGCGGGAACGGTGGAGAAAAACTTTGTAACGTAATTCGTTGGTGTTCTAGTAGTTTTCCCATCCTTTTATTGTCACATCAGGGGAAGTTTTTCTGTCCGTCTGATGTCCTTTTTTTCAGCGAGATCGTCAGTAGGGTCATATCTTGTCGTTACGAAGCTACCTAAAGCACCCCGAATGTTTATGAAGTCGAAAACCCTAAATCTAAAATACAAAATCTTAAATCTAAAACTATTTTTTTTTGTTGTGTTATATTCTTATTTTCTTATTGTTAATTGTACTTGGTTAGCATATATTTATATCAAGTAAACTTCAATTAAGTTTTTTTATTTACTTAAAATTCCGAAATTGAGGATTACTTTTTTTTTGTTTTTTTAAGAACTTATATAATTTCATTTGTAGTTTTTAAGGTCTTAGTTGTTTTTCGTAAGAAAAACTACTTAAAGATTTACATAAAAAACATTGTCTTTCGTTTATTTGTTAATTTATTTACTCTTTTGTTTGGTTATGTATAGATATACCTTTTTAGGAATTTATACAAGATTAAGGTTATTTTTTTTTCTTAGATTTTTCAAAATAGATAGTTTACGAAATTATTTATCATTCTTTTTGTTCAGTTTTGTTTAGTTTGGTAAAATCATATATTTTTTTTGTTATTTATTTACTTTTTTTGTTATTTATTCATTTTTTTTTTGTTATTTATTTACATTTTGGTTACTTATAAATTTTTCTGTTGCAATATATTTTTTTTTGTTTTTGTATTTATGCAACATATTCTTTTTGTTTAAGTTTATAGTTCACAGTTTGTTTTGGTCATTTTTCATTTAATTTATTTATTTTTTTTTGTTTACATTTCTCATTTAATCTACTTATATATTTTTTTTATTTATTTTTGTTTGTTTCTTTACATTTTTCATTTAATTTATTTATTTATTTACTTTTTCCTTACATTTTTCATTTTTTTTACTTACATATTTATTTATCTATTTATTCTCTTTGTATACAGTTTTCGTTTAATTTACATTTGTTTTTTTTATTATTTATTAATTTAATTATTTTAAAATAGGGTTTGTCATTTTCCTATTCCTTTTTTTTGGTTAAGCTTACTTTTTTTTGTCAGTATTAGAAGAAGATAATTTTTTAGAAACTCACCATACTTTTTTTGCTGTATTTGTATTTTTTTTGTGGTTGGTTGTTGATAGTTAAAAGATGGCGCGTAATAACAAAATAGATGAAGAACGCGTGCAACAGCTGATTAGAAACGCTGAAATAGAAGAAGAAAACAGAGTTATTACCAGGTCGGCCACTCAAAACTTAAATTCAAAACTAAGGCAAAAAGTGTTACACTCTCCACTAGTCTCTGACAGGCCAGCCCGATCCACCTCTCAGCAAGTGGATACCTCAGGGGTTGTCGTTCCCAGTAGTTTAAACGCGAGTGTCCATACAGGGTCCTTGTCTGCTCCTTCATACAGCGATCTTAGCGGTGCTGGAGATTTAGAAGCACCACTAGAACCTGAAATGTTCGGGACCCTTGACAACACGGTTAGGCTAAACACTGGTAGGGAAAATGAGGATAGGCCGCAAGGAGTTTCCTTCAACCAGGGTTCCCGAGGGATTCTGGAAAGTATTGCGCGAACGTTACCTAAAACGAGACAAAAAAGTATTAGTCCTGAGGATTTAGAGCATATGATAAATAGGGGAATAGCTGAAGGAATATCTACCTGTAGAAAGGAGTTGGAGAGGGACGTAACTGCTCAAGTAAGCGCCCAAATCGAACGGCAGCTCAGTGGGTTTCTCGAAAAGCTTTCATTAGCTCTTCCAGCCTCGAATAACCCGCCGTTATCGCGAGAACCGGCGGTACCACCACCGATATCCAATCCAGTGCCTGTAGGTCCTCCTCCTAGGTTACCAAATCGTTCGGGTAACCAAAGCAGAAGTGCGTTTGTTCCAGTAGGACAACGTAGACCGAATCCACCTCCGGTCGCCTCTGAACGACCTTATCAACAGTCGGCAAACCAACCAATTTTTGGGGGTTACCCGACCCCGTTTCAGTTTCCGCCTCCAATGGTTAATCCGTACCTGCATTCAGGATTTAGAACTCCAGTTAAAGTTGACAAATGGGGTCTGAAATTTGACGGGATTTCAGACAAACTTACCGTAGAAGACTTCGTTTTTAGGCTAGAAAAGTTGCAAAGTAGGTATGCGTGTTCCTGGAACGAAATTTTGAGGGACTTCCATCAGTTACTCTCTGGTCCAGCGTACGATTGGTTCTGGCAATTTCAGGTTGATAGGGACTTCGATTGGCCAACTTTGAAAGAAGCGTTACTTAGTCGTTATCAGAACCCAATGACGGACCTAGAGATAGTACGTAATATTCTCGACCGAAAACAGTACTCCTACGAAAGCAGTGAGGAATTCTTTGTAGCCATTAATAAGATGAGGTATCAGTTAAGAATGCCCATCCCAGAAGCCGATATGGTTAAAATTTTGAAACGGAATCTGAATGACAAGATCCGAAATTTGGTATTTCCACAGGCGATTTTTTCGCTGGACCAGCTTCGATACGTGTGCAAGGAAGCAGAAGCAGCGTTTCCTAAAAGAGATCGAGACCCACCCAGACCTGCTGGTAGGCTACCACAAAAGTTTGGTGTGAGCGAGTTGGAATGTGAAGACGAGTATCAGCTCGCTGATGAACAACTCGCTGCATACCAGTACGGTGGAGCTCGTTCCAAGAATCCTCCACGCCGATATGCCGATTCTACCAATTTAGTTTGTTGGAACTGCAAAGTTCAAGGGCATACGTACTTTGATTGCGAGTCTGACACGCGCAATCTATTTTGTTTCAAATGTGGTCAGGAGGGTGTCAAAACCCCAAGTTGCCCGCGATGTCACCCGGAAAACCGAGCGAGGGACGCGAAGGCTCTGGGGGAATCGCGTACAACCCTGAAACAGAACCCCCAATAAATTTAAATAAAGAAGAGATAGAAAATAAAGAGAAGAAAAAAGAAGTTGTTTCTGAAAGTTTTCCAGAAGAAGAAAAGAAGAAAATTAGAATTTTAAAACGTAAAGAAAATGAAGAAATTATAAAAGATGAAGTAAGAGAAAGGAAGCTGTACCAAATCAAACCGTTACATGTCCGTCTTCAGGAATATGAGGAAGCTCGTGCAAGAATTTTTAACTGTGCAAACAGTAAACCTTCAAAAAATATTTTAAAGGCTAGGGCGAGATTCAAGGCCCGTAAAGATACGTCGAAGAAGATATCTTCAACGATTTTAAATTTAGAATCCGATCCTCGGCCTTATGCCAAAATTAAAATAGGTTCGAGAGAGTTTTTAGGCTTACTAGACAGCGGTGCTAGTGTAAGCATATTAGGAAAGAATTGTAGACAGTTGATTGAACAACTTGGTTGTCCTATTACCCCCTATAGTTCAGGAGTTAGGACCGCTGACGGTAAAAGTCAATCAATTGTGGGCAAAATTTCAATTAGAGTTAAATATAAAGATAAAGAAGAGATGATGACCTTCTTCCTCGTTCCCAGCTTGGACCAGGAAATCTATCTGGGAGTTGACTTCTGGAGAGTTTTCCAGTTAGCTCCAGGAATTATTAGTAGTATCTCGGTTGAAGAACAATCGGATTCTCTAAATGCTCCCCAGTTATCCTCTGATCAACAGGTTAGGCTGGATGCAGTCAAAGATAAATTTTTGTGTTTCGAGCGCGATGGTCTTAGAAAGACGACCATGATGGAGCACGTCATCGATACCGGAGATGCCCTCCCTGTGAAACAGCGTCACTACCCTGTCTCTCCAGCGATTCAAACTTTGTTGTACGACGAGTTAGATCGAATGCTGAAGCTCGGGGTAATCGAAGAAAGCGAAAGCCCGTGGTGTTCGCCAGTGGTTCTCTTACGGAAGCCCGGCAAAAATCGACTTTGCCTGGATTCCCGTAAGGTGAACGCTGTGACGAAGAAGAATGCCAACCCACTACCACATATCGAAGGACTTACCAGTCGGTTCCCAGACGCGATCTTCATGAGCAGCATCGATCTAAAAGAAGCATTTTGGCAAATTCCGCTGGAGAAACAGAGTAGAGAAAAGACTGCCTTTGCGGTACCGGGAAGACCCTTGTACCAGTTCACAGTGATGCCGTTTGGGTTGTGCAATGCAGCTCAACGGTTGAGCCAGTTGATGGACAAGGTGATTCCTGCACGACTTAGGGAGCGCGTTTTTGTGTACCTCGATGACTTGCTCATCATGGCACCCGATTTTGATACCCATATCAGCCTGCTAAGCGAAGTAGCCGAATGCTTACGTAAAGCCAATCTCACCATCAACATGAAGAAATCAAGGTTTTGCTTCAAAGAGCTGAAATACTTGGGCTTCATAGTTGGTGGTGGGAAATTTAAAACGGATCCGGCGAAGGTTGAAGCTATCGTAGATTTCCCGATTCCGAAAACCCCTAGGCAGATCCGTCGGCTGCTTGGAATGGCAGGCTGGTATCGGAAGTTTATTAAGGATTTCTCGACTCTGACGGCACCCTTGACTGACCTGTTGAAGAAGAGAAGCGAAAAGTTCTACATGACGGATGAAGCACTGGTGGCATTCGAGAATCTGAAGAAAGCGTTGGTCTCAGCACCGGTTCTTTCGCGCCCGGACTTCACAAAAAGATTTTATATCCAATGTGACGCTTCTGACGCGGGGATCGGTGCTGTACTGGTTCAGTTGGACGAGGACGGAGCGGAAGTCCCAATCGCGTTTTTCTCGCAGAAATTTAATAAAAGTCAGAGAAACTACAGTGTCACCGAGAAGGAGTGTATGGCCGCGGTGATGGCTGTGAAGAAATTCAGGCCGTATGTCGAGGGTATGGACTTTACGATCATAACGGACCATTCCAGCCTTAAATGGCTGATGAGCATGAAGGACCTTAGTGGTAAGCTCGCTAGGTGGAGCCTTTCGCTACAGTCCTATGCCTTCGACATACAGCACCGTAAGGGAAGCCAGCATGTAGTACCGGATACCCTTTCTCGGGTACACGTAGAGTCTCTGACTCTTGAAGACGTTGCCCCGTTGATTGACTTGAAGTCAGCGGAATTCCTTTCAGATGAATATTTAGACCTCATCGAGACTGTCTATAATCATAAAGAAGAGCTTCCCGACTTAAAATACGAAGACGGATACGTTTACAAAAAGGTTTTCAAGAAATTAGGCGAAGAAGAGATGTGGGAACATTCTTGGCTCCTTTGGGTACCATCGGGCTTAACCCAGGAAATTATAAGGAAAGCCCATGATCCTCCTAAATCCGCACATGGTGGTATCGCGAAAACGCTTAACAGACTTAGGAATTATTTTTATTGGCCTAATATGACTGTGCATGTTCGTGAATATGTCTCTAACTGTAGTGTGTGTAAACAAAGTAAAGCGTCTAACCAAGTATCTCGTCCTCCTATTGTTACGTCTTATTGTAGTAATCGTCCGTTTGAAAAAATATACATTGACTTTTTAGGACCTTATCCGAGGTCTAAATTAGGAAATGTATACGTGTTCGTTGTCCTAGATCATTTGTCCAAATTTGTGTTGTTAAAAGCTTTACGAAAAGCGAGTACATTGAGTGTAATTAAGTTTTTAAAAGAAGAGGTCTTCAACATGTTCGGAGTACCTAATATAATCCATTCCGACAATGGTAAACAATTTGTGTCCAAAGAATTCGAAGCGATGATGACTAAATACGGCATTAGGCATTTTAAAACTGCCCACTATGCACCGCAATCGAACGCGTCGGAGAGAGTGAACCGCTCGTTGTTGGCTGCTATCCGATCGTATCTAAGAGACGATCAACGATACTGGGATACGCACCTTAGCGATATCGCGTGTGCGTTAAGAAGCGCGGTTCATAGCTCTACGGGAGTGTCGCCATATTATGCCTTATTCGGCACGAACATGATGACGCACGGTAGCAGCTATGAACTTGCAAAAAAGTTGAATGCGCTGGACGACAACGAGTTGCTTACTCTTCCCCGGCAAAGTCGATTGCAGTGCATACGTAATCAAATTCGCGAAAACATCCTAAAAGCCAACGAAAAATCCGCGAAAATATATAATGTCCGGACTAAAAACGTTAAATATTCTCCCGGACAAGAGGTGTTCAGAAAGAATTTTGTGTTGAGCGATTCCTCGAAATATTTATCAGCCAAACTCTCACCAAAATATATGAAATGCCGCGTAGTAAGACAAATCGGTAATCAAATGTACGAATTAGAAAATTTAAATGGAAAAAGAATTGGTATTTACCACGCAAAAGATTTAAAACAATGAGCCGAATGATTTTTTTTCACGTTATATATTCGCTGCTTTTCATACTGTTTACCTGTTAACTGTTTTGATTTGTTAAATTATTGAATTGCATGCTCTTTGTCTTATTGTTAATTGTTTTTATTTAATTTATATTTATTATATTCGTTGCATGCTTTATGTTATAAATGGTACTTAATGTTAAATGTTCTTATTTATTTATCTATTAATATCTTAACTTATTTTAAAACAACTGTGATAAATTGGTTTAACCATTCCATCTGTGATATTTATTCTTTAGATATAATTTCCTTAAGACTGATAGATTTAAATTTAACCATCTGTGATATTTTGCATGCTATAGATTAAGTAAATTCTTTTGAACTGTGATATTTTTTTTTGGTATTAATTTAATTAATCCTCAAGACTGATAGCTTTAAGTTTTTTTATTTAACACTGTGATATTTACTCTCTCCCAAAGTTCAACTTTGGTTAACTTTAAAATTCTGTGATATTAACCTAGTTAACTTTTTTTTATCTGTGATATTTATATTTTCTTTTAATTTAGCTTTAGTAACTTATCTTTTGAAATCTGTGATACTAGCTATAGTTGTTGTTGTATGTGTTTAGCACTTTTATTTAATTTATTTATCTTTCCTTCTGTTGGTTTCTAATTTGTATTTCAAATATGTGTTCAATAACGAATAACACTCACCCCCATATAAAACAAGTTGAGGTAGGTCAGGAATCACACAGATGTAGTATTTGTTCGCTGCAGGTCATTGCCCTCTTGAGGTACAGCTAGCAAGAACTATGAAGAAAAAAAAATTTGTGTTGAGGTTTACTTAAAATTATATGAGATACTTACCTTCTCTGAAATGTAGCAAGAAACGTATTGCCCGGCTTATAACGTGGGTTTTTCCCCACAGTCAGTCGTCCAGCCAATATATCTGAAAAAAAAAAAAAAACAAATTAGCAGCATAGAGTAAATAAAATTGTAAAGAATAAACTTATCTCAGCGGCCATAAACAATCCCGTTAATGTCTGCACATGCGGTGTTTTGCCAGGCGACCGAAATTCATGTTTTTCCTACTTATTGAGAATGTATCTCAATAAGCAGCAAATTTTGTTGCGGACGCCTGGTTCTCCTTCGGCAATCAATAATTCTAAAATAAAATAAGGAGAAATAAATTATAAATTATGCAAAACCAAAAACACTTACCAAATAGTTAGGACGCCGCCGTGTTTAGATTAAAATTGAAATGGTGTTGTCACGGGGACACGGGCTGTCAAATCTCCGAAAATCGATAACTTAAGGCAAATCGATAACAGGGTACTAGGAAAGCGATGAGTGCGTTCCGACGGCGAAGTGGGTTTTGTTTATGTTGTCACTAATATTTATGTTGCCTGCAATTAGAGTTAAGTAATACTCGTGGTAATTTAGGTTCGTGTTTAGTCTTCGTTTATGCATGCCATTAGTTGTTTTGAGGTGTATGGTTTGTTGTTATTTTGTAATTACCTATGCGTCGTGTTTATTTATAATGTTCTGGTCTCATGTGGTTCTGTTCTACGTGTCTACCCATTTCGACCTAGGAACACATCTCGGAGATCAAAATACCCCTATATTGTTTTAAAGGTACTAACACCTGTATGGCCTCCCACTATTTGGGTTTGATAATGTGGGTTGAGGGATACACTATGTGGATACATGTGGATCGGATGATGTGGTCCTGTTAGAGATGAATCGTTCGAGTGGATTTTCGCCTGTGTGGGTGGGGTGGTAGATTGAACCCACTCTCATTCTACAAGCAACTACACCGCCGATCATTGACGTACACGGTACAGTCGGGCGAAGTGGAAATTTGAAGCTTTGAAAATTTAAAATTAAATTTTTTAACGTTAAATTTCTTGTTTTTTTTGGTGCGTTTTGGTTTTTTTTTGAATCGAAAATTATAAAAAAAAAAAAAATATAATAGTTTATTTTATTTATAGAAAAATAAAAGAAAAACAAAAATATAAAAGAAGTGCCGAAAAAAAAAAAGAAATCCCGTGTAGTGTTGTTTGATAAGCGAGACCAAAGCTCGCAATATATACATAGGAACAGGCCAGAATAGAAAGGTGGTGAGTTTTTATAAAGAAAGTTTTTGTGCAAAAAAAAAATATACCTAGATAGGAAATTTTGGCTTATAGGTTCCTACTCGGCGGCCCATAAGGACTCTTGGATAAGTCGGGCCGCCGCAGAAAAAAAAAGGAAAGAAAAAAAAAGGAATAAAAATCTATACGATCCAGGATAGATTGAAAACGCTACATATATACATCATCACCCATACTTACCAAAATAGTTCGCCTCAAAAAAAAAAAAGGGGGAACATATTAAACGATATTGCCTGATATAGACATATACATATATTGCTGGCTATAGATATATACCTATATAATAAGATTGGCTATAAGCTTACCAATATAAATTTATAAATAATACGTTATAATTTGTGTTTGTGATTGTCCTATGATTAAGTTTTTTTTTGTTATAATTCGTACTCCTGGCGTGGAAGTCAAAATTTTCGTATATTTTTCAAATTCTTTAATTTTTAAATATCTTAACTTTTTTTGTGTTCTACATTTGTAAGGTACATAAAAAAATAATATTTGTAGGTGGTGTCGCGTTCTCTCCCGTTGTTTGTGTAATCCTGGTTGAGATACCTCCAAAGAGCTCTCTAGGGGTAGGGTACTAGGGTTCCGTCTTTGTTCGTCTGAAAAAAGAAAAGAATACCATAAAGGGTGTTTCATCGCGGTGAAATATACACTTACCCACAAACGATTTTTTTTGTTACCATATTTTGTTGTTCTTTTTGTTGCTTTTTTTTTGATTTTTTTTTTGTTCAATTGTAAAAAAAAAATGTAAATAAACTTCCAATAATACGCCTAAGAGAGGAAGAAGTTTTTTCTTGTTGTTTTGCGTAAGCGAAACAATGGTTTGTTAAGTTGTCGTTTCAGGGGGTGCCGAGGGTAGCGGAGTGAACGAGATGACCTGAACCCGATCTTCGACCAACCATATTGGGGGAATCCAAATACTGGCCGCGGATTCCTATGGTAGGGTGGGTATGGCCTCACTGCACTAACACCCGCAGTGCCCTGATGTGCCAATAGTCCGTCCGTTCATGTTTCCTACCTTTTCCTTTTTCCTTGGCCTGATATGTGTTTTTGTCTGCAGGCGAGGTTGAGTTTCGGGGGCAAGATCCCCCCCCCCGTCCGACGAGCTGACGCCGTGCATCGCAAGCAGGCCGCGTCCTCCGGAGCTCAACATTCCTTCCTACCCTTTCCCAAAATCTTCCTGTCTCTTTTTCCTACCTCATCCTTATCCTACCCTTCCACTATACCTACCTCCTCACCTCCTCTTGCCTTGCAACATAACAAGTGAAAAATAAACATGTATTCTTACATATTAATGTAACAAAAAATAAAATTAACAATCATAACATAAAACAATACCACAAAAATACACGAAGTATCAATAAACCGACCACACGGTATGAAAATCTACGCAAATAATCATTTCTCTGCAGAAAAGAGCTTATACTTTTATAACTGCATTTAAACGGATTTCCCGCACAGTGCAATGCAAAATGTTCAACACCAAGTAAGTAAACACTTTCTGCTTAAGAACTTTTTTAAAAGCCCTAAAAAGAAAAGCTCGTGAACAGCATCCATAGGAAGAACGACGATACAAGTTACCTACATTGCTAAGGCAACACTGCATATCATAAATATAAATATAACATGAGGGTTGAAATGCCATAGACTATCACTATACTCAGTCCACACTCAGATGTGTGGCAGAATAGTCGTGTGGGAGTTGCGTCAGATTAAATGAGAAATTCAGTGGCGGGTAGTAACAATTTTGTTTCGACTTTTTTCAAGTCAGTATAGTGTGAAAATAGGGCAAGCTACTGCTTCAGAAAAAGCTCTCCCATAAGGCCTGTACTGACAATTTTTAGGAGACAAAGTATATCTATTATTATTAATAAACTACTTAGTATGGAACAAGAAATAGAATTTTTGTTAACGGCCCATTACAATAATCAGGTAAATTTATGTTGCGTCGCTCGGCAAGGTAAGTTTTGGTTAACCTCCGCCTCCTGCATGTGACTGCCCGTCTACATGCTGAATATATGTGTAATTTGGAACCGACCGTTCCATTCGGCCTGTATACTCTCGAACACCTGTGATTTTGATTGCGTTTGCAAAATATTGGTTAAGTACACCATTTGTTGATGGAACCCTGGTTGCCCTCAACTTCACCAATATTTTGCAGCGGCAACGAAAGTGGGGTGGGGAAATCAAGTATTGTAAGGTTAGTCATTATTGCGGTAAAATTTACCGTAACAATCTATTCTATATACATATATAAAAGAAAGGACGCTAAAGTGAAGTGATATAGTTGTTTTACAGTCTGTAATTAAATAAATTATTTTCCACTAAAAAAAGTCACAAACAATAAAAAAAGGTGAACGAAAAGCATAATTAACAAATGGTGAGCTTTTTAAAAATATTAATAAGTCTTGCCATAATTGAAATATCACCAAAATCGAGAAATAAAACTTGTGCATCCAGAACAAAGGAAGCACTTTACATATAGGTAAACAAATTACAATTCTACATATGAACAAAAGACCAGTATCGCATATTTCACCGGAAAAAATGAATCTTGATTCCAAAAAAAGCAAAGGCAGTACTGCTCCTTCAACAAAGTCAGCAGTTGGCTTGGTTTCGAATATGACCCGAAAGGATCTTGAAGATTTATTCGATGCAAAGCAAAAAAATCTTCCAACAAAAAATGACATCGAAGATATTCTATTCGATTTAGGTGTACTAAGACGAGAAAATCAAGACTTAAGAGGTCATGTCAACTCGCTTCAAGAAAAAGTAAATTACTTGGAAAAACAAATTGAGTACATGCAGCTGCAATCCACAGAAAAAAATTTGGTTTTTCGAATGGAAGCTAAGGATAAAGTCCAACAGGAGCAAGAGGTGACAGAAATCTGTGCCCAACTGTCAAATGATCCAAACACAAATAACATTGAAGAAATAAAACAAGTCAACTCTTGGAACCCAAAATATAATAATTTTATTGTAAAGTTAAAAAGCAAAGATAATGTTTACACAATTTTAAGGAACACGGGAAAATTAACAAATAAAAACATTTCAGTGCAAAAAGATTATCCGAGAAATATAAGAGTTAGAAGATCCAAATTACTGCGAGTACGAAAAATGTTAAAACGCTAGCGAAGTAATTTAAAGGTAGTCTTAAAAGATGACCGGCTGTACGTTGATGGCAAGGAATTCACATGGGTTGATTCACTCGGATTACAATTCGAAAAACAATGTGGATTTGAGAAACTCCGCGAAATGTTTAAACTTCCCGGCGATTTTTTCAGTTTATGTTTTCCAAACAGAAATGAAACTCATGTGGAAAACAAAAACAATGACAAGACATTGACAGAAGAATATGACAGAAATAGTGGCAGAAAAATGGCAATGATGCCAAGTACTCACAAACAACAACAATAGCACAGAGATGTTATGGAGGATCGCGACAAAAATATGGTAATAGTATATACAAAATATTTAGCATATAATGTTGGCGGTCTAAGCAATAAGTTAATATATTCAGAATTTTTCAAATATATACTGGGTTTTGATATTTTCATTCTATTTGAAACACATTTATTGGAGGAAAAGAACAAGTCTTTCGAAAAATATTTTCCAAAGTACAAATGTTATTGGATTTCAGCGAAGAAAACAGCCATCAGGGGAAGAGCCAGCGGAGGAACACTTATAGCCATTAAAGACAAATTTCTTTCTAAATGTGAGGTAAAAATTGAAAATGAAATGGGTTATATACAAATAAAGGAACATGGGAAAACATACTACATAACACCAATATATCTCAACTGCAATAACTGGCAACATTACTATGATGCTTTTTATGATTTATTGTGTTCTCTTAAAACTCATAATATTATGATTATAGGAGATTTGAACGCTAGAACAGGTGAATTGGAGACAGAGAACATGATTGAATTTGAAAAACGCAACAGCAAAGACAATAAAATAAATACAGAAGGGAAAAAAATAATAGAACTTTGTAATGATTTCGGACTTTGCATATTGAATGGATGCTCTAGAAGTGATAGAGGAGGCGAGTATACGTTTATCGGGAAACAGGGCAGTTCTGTCATTGATTGTGGTCTTATTGGGGGAGATTGGTGCTCCATCTTTAAGGACTTTGAGGTTGAAGAAGTCATATATTCGGATCATCTTCCAATTTGTATAACGACAGAAAGAATTGAACAGCTAGACCCTATAACAAGCGTAAAACCTGAAAATGTTGTTCTTAAATGGAAAACGACCTCTAAAAACAATTTTCATGCGAAACTTAATGATAAAATAATGAAGTTGGAGAGACAATCTGCCACAAAATACATACCTATTTGTGAACTAGAAAAGGTCATATATGAAGCTGCAAACACAATAAAAAAAGGAAACAAGCTTTTGAAAAAAAATGAGTGGTATGATTGTGCGTGTGAAAAATTGAGAAAAAAGTCATTTTCTATGTTGATACTCACGCGAAAATATGATATGCCTAGCATTAAAAATGATTACCTTAAAATTAATAAACAATTTAAAAACTTGTGCAAGGAAAAAAGAGGTTATATGAGGAAAAATTGGCTATTGCCTTAAGTCAAAGTAGAGATTCGGCAGATTTCTGGAAATTGACAAGGAAAATAAACTGTTCCCACAAAGCAAAGGAAACAGCTTTAATTTCATTGGAAACTTTAAAGTCACACTTTAGCTCGTTGCTGGGTAGTTCTCATGAACTGTCCTGGAGTTTCGCCAAACCATTAAAATGGAACGATAAGTTGGATTTACCGATAACACAGAATGAAGTAGTTTCTACTTTGAGTAATATTAAGGATGGTTAAGCCGCAGGAACATCTGGAATTCCGGCTGAGTTTTATAAGTATAGCTCTGATGTCTTTAAGCAAAAATTAACAGAATCGCTTAATATTATCTTCAAATTTGGAACATACCCGGAACACTTCTATGAAGCTTTAATTATGCCAATTTATAAGAAAGGAAATCCTGAGGATCCAAGTAACTACCGAGGAATCTCATTCCTAAACGCATCGCTCAAAATATTCACAGGTATACTATACGAAAGGCTCAACAGCTGGGTCCAAGAAGAAAATAAGTTAAGTGAGTTTCAGAGCGGATTTCGCAAAGGATACTCCACGATGGATAACATTTTTACTCTACAGTCACTAGTACAATGGAAGATTAGACAAAATAAGAAATTATATGCGTTTTTTGTAGATTTCAAGGCTGCCTTCGACACTGTTCATAGAAAATCTTTATTTTACAAACTTTACAATTTAGGAATTTCCACGAATTTTGTCCGTATTCTTGAGAAAATGTACCAACATACTTCAGCATTTATATATAATGGAACAGAACGATCTGAAAAGATAGAAATTGAGCAAGGAGTAAGGCAAGGATGCAATCTCAGTCCACTTCTCTTCTCTCTCTTTATAAATGATTTATTTATTTATTTAGTTCGTTAAAATCTAACGTTAACAATGTTAAAAATAGTTCTTATAATCTAATATAATCTAAAATCTTAATTTACATTTATGATTAAACATTGTTGAAAAACATAAGTTTAAAATTTTTACATTTTATATTATCATTTACAGAATCAAAACAAAAATAAAATTCGTTATAAATTGTAATTAATTGATTGAATGGACTACATACACCATAGTTTGATCTACTAAATATTTGAGTAATAGGTTGCTGTCGCCTTAAACTTGAACGACTAAAACTGAAATTTAATTTACTTAGAACTGATGGTAATGATATCGAACCATTAATAATCCCAACAATAAAACAAAATTGTATATACTTCCTGTGGTTAGTCAAAGAAGGGAGGCTGATCAAAGCTAGTCTTTGAGAATAAGGCGGAAGTAGATTTTCCCATGTCCATGGAAGAGACCGAAGACAGAAACGCAGAAACCTTTTTTGGATCGCTTCAATTCTTGTAACATGTGTTGAGTAATAAGGTGACCATACCGCACAGCCGTATTCTAGAATTGGTCTCACAAATGAAATAAATAGAAGTTTAAGAACATAAGGGTCCCGAAAATCACGACCGAATCTTTTAATGAATCCAAGAACCCTATTGGCTTTTTTAATTATGTAACTTAAATGATCATTAAATGATAATTTGGGATCTAGAATAATACCTAAGTCAGAAAACATAGAAACCTTACATAACGGACAAGAATCAAACGTTTAGTTGTACAAAAACGGACATTTTTTACGGGTAAAACTCATAGTTTTACATTTGTCAACATTTAAAACAAGTCGGTTTTTATGATATAGTGGATTGGCTGCCATGTGGAGTTGATTTTGGAAATATGCAGATCAAAGTAATAATGTATGCAGATGACATCGTTATACTAGCAGAAACGCCTAACGCCCTACAGCTAATGATAAACAGGCTAGCGGAGTATTGCAAAGTATGGAAGCTGGAGGTCAACACCGAAAAATCAAAAGTAATTGTTTTTAAAAATGGTTCCGGAAGAACGGCAAGAGAAGAAAACTGGAAATACGAAGGAAGGACACTAGAGGTAGTGAAATCATATATGTATTTGGGAGTAGAATTCACATTCAACATGAAGCTGGAGAAGCATCTCAAAACTAAGCTAAACAAAGCCAAATCAGCAATATGTTCCAACTGGAAAAAAATCTTCAACAACAACCTTATATCTCTTAATACAAAGCATAGGGTATTTAATGCAACGGCAAAATCGATTTTATTCTATGCAGCACAAGTGTGGGGATCGCAAAAATTCGAGCTGGTGGAATATCTGCTTCGCTTCTTTTTGAGAAAAATCTTCTTTTTGCCCATCAATACTCCTAAATACATGTATTATCTGGAAACAGGGCTATCAACAATGTTCATCTCAACTCTAAAGCTCAATGCGGATTATATTATAAGAGTTTTGAATATGGATGAGAGTAGACTTCCGAAGAAGATATTGCAATTTGCAGTGCGGCAAAAGACACTTTTCGTTATGGATTGGAATCTGTTAGCAGCGAACTGTGGAATAGTTTTAAATTTGTCAGATTTAAATTCAGCTAATTGGAAAAAATCTATGTACGAAGTTATAACTGTCACCGATGAAAATGAAAGATATGAGTTTATTGAAAAGGCAAGATCATCTACAGAAAGAAAATATTATTCAAAATGTAACCTAAATCTACAGGAGAATAACTACTTCAGCAATACATTCAATAGAAACATAATTTCAACATTATTTAAAATAAGAGGAGAAATGCTCACACTGAACTACAGACCTTATCGTAATGAAGTAACCGACTTATGCACGCTTTGCAATCAACAACAAAGGGAAGATTTGAAACATTTCGTTGGGATATGTCCAATTTTGAAGGAAATAAGGCGTTCACATTTTGGAAAAAATACCATGCAATGGGAAGAATTGGCAACCTATATAAATGGACGAGATTGGATGCGTTTATATGAATACTGCAGAGAGGCGCTGTCGTATAGGTCGAGAATTATCAACGAAAGTTTTTAAGCCAGATGTGGGTGTGTTTAAGTTGTCGATAGATAGAAAAAAAAATAATTGTATACATAACTTAAAATTCTCTAGAAATTCCGATTTAGCTAATCTAAAAGTCCTAATATTTATTTAATCATATTTTTGTTTTAACTAAACTAAAAGTCACTAGATCCCTTATTTTGTTTTAACTAAACTAAAAGTTACAAAAATTAATACAAAAACGATAATAATAATTGTAATAATTTTATACAATCTGTAAATAACAAGTATTTAAAGAAGGTATCACAAGCAATACAAAAACGATAATGTAAACCTTTTTATAAGAAAAAAAAAAAAAAAAATGTTTATAATGTTATATCTTAACTTGAGAAAAACTTAAATTGCTACTCGGGCAGACGACATTATTATGTCAAGCCTTAATATTTATTCAATATAATGTAATTTGAATATGTATATATGTATGCTTAGTAAAATGTTATTGAATACAATTCTAATTCTAATTCTAAAATTCTAAAAAAAAAAAAATTCTATAAAAGAAAGTCTGTTTTTTTGTGTTCGTTCACTAACCAGCCAAACCGGTTGACCGATTTTCTTAATTTTTTTTTTAAATTAAAAAGGAATAAGAGTAGAAGGTTTAGGGCGCAACAAAAAATTATAAAAAATATGGAAAATATGTTAAACAAAGAAATTAAATTTTGGTCGCTTATTTTAACAATATGTAGAAATTTGCGCACAACTAAATCAGTAGAGATCGTGGTGTCCTGGTAAGATCTCCACTCAAGACGTCAGATTCCTGTCGCTGGCAACATTTTTATTTTTTTAATAAAAATGCATGGCCTGACCCAAAGTTTTGGTAAGGAAACGACAAGCAATGAATTATATTTGTTTTTACTTTTTTATATTTTTTATCCAATTATAGCAACAAAAGACATACTTCAATTACTGTTTTTTTTTTTGAAAAATTGTATTTTTTTACATTCTTAAGCTAAAAATATCCAGTCTTAGTCTTTTAGTGTTTTCACTTTGTTTTGTAACCGCATCCGTCAAGTATGGGTCATTTCTTATAAGATTAATAATGATGAAACCGAAAGATATTTTTGTTTATAAAAAGGCATTGGTATGAAAAAATATAAAACAAATAAAAAAGAGGCTCGGTGCGACTCACACTGATAACTTTCCATTTATTTTGAAAATTTGGTAGTTATTGAAGATTTTGCATTGTACATCGCCTTTTAACAAAATAATTTTTTTGTTATTTTTAACTTCTCATAGGAGATATTGTTATTGGTCCAATTTGTCAAATTGAAATTTTGGACAAATACCTCGAGAATAGGGAATGATATTGTATTCAACTGTATTTTATTTTCAACATAATGCATTTTCAATAACTTGAAATATTGACGAATATCAAATTACCATAAATACAAAATGGTCAGTCTCTTTTTTTGTTAAAACTATGCATTCGATCTATTTTTGGTTTTAATTTAACAATTTAAGTAAAAAGACTTTATCAGACTTAAGAAATTTTATTATTTTTGAAAAAGAGAATGAATTCAAAATCAATGATATTTTGAGCACTCGAGATATTCAAATTGAAAAACAATGTTTGACACTTTTTCGTAAATTTTTATTGTAGTTTTTATTAAAAAAAACTAAATTAATTTTTTCTATTTTATAAAAATAACGGTATGTTGAATTTTGTTCAAATTTATAGCAAATTTGTATTACACCGGAATGTGCAGTTTATTTGAAGTCAATAACTTTGTCCGTTGCTGAGATATTTGCAACCAATAATAATTTTCACTGTATTTTAAATCGCTATAGTGAAACAACCATCAACTGAATTTCTATTAAAGTCCTTTCTGCATCTTTTGAAGTTATAACCTGTCAAAAAAAATTAAGTTGGAGTCGATATCTCTACGCGTTCTTGAGATATCGGACGAAAAATGATTCTCGAATCTCGAACTTTCAAAAGTACACACACACAGACATCTCTCTAAAAATGACAGATATATATTGTATGACCTTAAAACGTCCAGATATATCAAAAGCAATAACCTCCTATGGGAAGTTAAATTTAAAATTTTTTTTTTTTAACGCCCTGCAAAGCGGGCGGGGGTTTCGCTAGTTGGATATAAAATCTTTATGTGAACCTCGGGCTCGAATTGGTGTTGAGATCAACGCTTTCTTCAGATTCTCGAATGCCACCAGTGCTTCATCCGTCATGTAGAACTTCTCGCTTCTCTTCTTCAACAGTTCAGTCAAAGGTGCAGTCAGAGTTGAGAAATCCTTAATGAACTTCCAATACCAGCCTGCCATTCCAAGCAGCCTACGGATCTGCCAAAGGATTTTCGGGACCGGGAAATCCACGATCGACTCTACCTTCACCGGATCAGTTTTAAATTTCCCACCACCAACTATGAAGCCCAAGTATTTTAACTCTTTGAAGCAAAACCTTGATTTCTTCATGTTGATGGTGAGATTGGCTACTTCGCTTAGCAGGCTGCCATGATAAGCAAGTCATCGAGGTACGCAAAAACGCGCTCCCTAAGTCATGCAAGAATCACCTTGTCCATCAACTGGGTCAACCGTTGAGCTGCATTGCACAACCCGAACGGCGTCACTGTGAACTGGTACAAGGGTCTTCCCGGTACAGCAACGGCAGTCTTTTCTCTACTCTATTTCTGCAGCGGAATTTGCCAAAAGGCCTCTTTGAGATCAATGCTGCTCATATAGATCGCGTCGGGGAATCGGCTGGTGAGTCCTATATGGGGAAGGGGGTTTGCATTCTTCTTCGTCAGTGCGTTCACCTTACGGGAATCCAAACAGAGTCGTTTTTTTTTCTTATTATTTTAGCAGCGGTGGCCTGACATATCCAGGAGTACTTTTAGGCCGCCGAGTAGGAACCTGGAAACCAAACTTTCTACTTGTAGTTCTAGAACATAATATTTTTTTTCACACAAACTCACCACCTTTTCAGTCGGACCTGTTCCCTATTTATCTTGCGGTCATTGAATAAGAACTACAGGAAGAGGCATATCGAGAAAAAAGTGAAGCATTTTTCATACTTGTGTGAGTTACACACACACAAATGCTTTGATACAGGGTCGACATTAAAGTTAACGGCTATTTACTGGGGCGTCCAAATAAATTGTTTGCAGCCTTGAAAGAATTTTTTTTTTAATTTAGTTTAATTTTATTCGATCTAATAAATGATGGAATGAAAGTCTTTTTCAATTTATTTGCTTAGCTAGGTTATAATAACGAAGAAATCAAGCTTGAAGTAATAAAATAAAACTTACCTATTACAGAAACTTTAAAATTGGGAATTTAGAAATGAAAATACATATAGTTTTTAGTTTTCAATTTTATTTTAATGAAAAAAAAAACGCTTTCACAGATATTTTTCTTAGTCAAATAATTTGAAATTATACTTATGGTTACTTTGAACATTTTTGGCAATTAATTAGAAAAATAATTCTCCTCTACGGGCTCAACGATTTTGGGCGCCTTGCCATCACCAACAAAAACTAATGCGACGCTGTCCTAGAATTTATAATTTGACAGGTCGTCTCCAGAGAAGTCACAAGATAGAAGTATATTTTAATTCTCAACAGAATTGCTTTATTAAGGAAAAATACCATAAAATAATACCATAAAATAAATAATAAAAGTATTTTACGATAGTGTAATTACCTAAAAAACATCACTTCAAACTACTTTGTGCTGAATATGAGCCAAAAACTTACTTGTGAAACAAAAACTTTTTTCTATCCTTATTATAGGTGTTTTTGCACGATTTAACACAGCACCCATATTGTTTTGTATTATTTTAAATGAAATATAGTATATATTTAACAGAATCACTTTTATTTTACTTTTTTATATGGTTTCAACGATTAAATATGGCTATTCTTTTATTTCCACACTCTCATACGGCTATTCAAAATGACAGATGATCATCAGAATTGTTTTTTTTTAAATTTATTTTAATGCTTCACTCACGTACACTGTATGTGTGACATATGCCTCTTCCTATATTTCTTATTCAATGCTTGCGGGTGATGGTCTCGCTGATTTAACCGTCATCGGCACTTTGGAGATATTATTTTCGTCACTTCTCCTTTTCTTTCTTTTTTTTTCTTTTATTTTTCTAAAGTACCCAAGGTGCGTTCCTAGGTCGAAATGGGGAGACATGTAAAAAAGAACCACATGAGACCAGAACACTACAAATAAACACGAAACATATGTAATTACAAAATAACAACAAACCATATAACCCAAAACCCATAACAAATAATAGCATGCATAAACGATCATCGATGAAGACTAATCACGAACGTAAATCACAACGAGTATTACAAGACTCTAATAGCATGCAACTTAGACACTAAGGACGACATACATACTTCGGAACGCACTCATCGCTTTCCCATTAGGTGTTCCTAGTTATCGATTTTGGGAGATTTGACAGCTAGCGACAACACCATTTCAACTTGCAAGTCAAACACGGCGGCGCATTCTAACTAATTGGTACGTATATTTATATTAATTTCGTCTTATTTTTATTTAATTTCTTATTTTGTTTCAGGACTAGGGATTACAGAGGAAGAACCCCCGATGATCAGGCGTCCGCAACATATTATTTATTTATTTATCATTATTTATTTATAAATATTTATTTATTACACAGGTCAACACACTTTTTGTTTCTGGGTTCTTGGTATGATTTTCTTGTTCCTCCTACATTACTAATTAATTATAAAAAACTTTTACCTGAAAATGTTTGTTTTTATAGCTACAAGATTGTTATTATGGATTTAAAAGTAGTACCAAATTTGTATGGTACTACTACATGATATAATTTTCAAGAAATCAAAAATTTTTCTGCATTTTTCACTTCTTTAGACCTTTAAAAATCACCTCCTACAATAATTTAAAGATATTCGAATTCTAACACCATAAAAAAACTAAATATGGATTCGTGTTTTCATGTAAATCCAATGTAATAGAAAAACTTTAAACGCGTTTTTCTCCAAATATTTATTTATCATTGTAACTTGTGAAAAAACAAAGTTAAAAAAAAAAAACTATTATGTGTTTTTCAATACAAAGATTGAGAAAATCGCAATTTGAACACAGAAACAAACAAAAAATATTTTTTTGTTGACCTGTGTTATATATTTTTGGTTTTTTCTGTTATTTATTACTTGTTTATTTATTATTTAGTTATTTTTTAAATTATTTATTTATTATTAAATTGTTAATTATTTGATGAGTTATTTATGCTATCAAAAACATCTGATAAATTTCATTTATTTTTAATAAAACTTCCAAAAAACCCCACTAAGCTGAAAAAACAAGTTTTTTTAAGTGAAGCTATGGCCTGTTAGAAAAATTTTCAGGAAGGTGGTATGATCTGAAACCGATCATCCACCATCTTTGGGGAATCCAAACCGGATTCCTGTGGTTGGGTGGGTAAAAGCCTCACTGCACCAACATCCGCAGTGCCCTGAGGTGACAATAGTCTGTCTGCGTCCCTAAACCCCCATTTCCCTATCCTTTGGCCTGATATGTGTTTTTTGTTGGTAGGTGCAGTTGAGTTGAGGAGACAAAATCATCCCCGTCCGACAAGCTGATACCGCGCATAGCTAGCAGGCCACGTCCTCCGAAACTCGACATTCTGTCTGAATTTGTTAAATACCGACCACCTACCAAAAGATATGTACATATATCTAAGCAGAAAAATACCTTATGTCATAATTTCTAAACACTGAAACAATTTTATCAAACACTGAACACCATTGAAGGTCATGTCATTTTTTATTAATCTTTTTTTTTTTCTCACCAATGTTGCAATGTTTACAAATTTAAGCTTACTAAATTTCTTTATTTTTAATTTTTTAAAGATAAGAAATTGAAAAAAATGTTACTTCCATATAAATATACACAGGTACCTACATAGGTACCTAAATACCTAGATACATACAACATACCTAGGTATTTTTAGGGCTTCCCTCCTAATTCATTAATCAAATACATAATTTAATCTGTACTCACCTAGGTACCTACCTATTAAATATCAAGTCAAAAATCATATCCACCCAAAAAATTGCAAAATTAAATTCAACCTATAACATTAAAACTTACAAGAAAATTTTAAATCGAATAAGAAGAAACAGAAAACTTACCCCGAGAGTATACGAAACGAATTAAGGTATACTCTTACTGTATACACAACCCATACCCATTCCTCCTCACACATATCACGAACAAAAGATCCTTCCTTTCGTAAGTATACGAAACGGAAACAAAAACAAAATCTGATAGAAGTGAACTGAAACAGGTGACTGGCTGACTGGTATCTCCCCCTGTATTTTTCTTATTTACCCTTCTGTTAGAGGCCAGTTATAGCGATCAGGAAAACGAAACAGGAAAAAATTTCAAATAGATTATTTATGATGTTTTCATTCGATTTGAAATACAAATGGTACGCGAATCAATGGCAATTAACTCAAATAATTTTTTCCCCCAGTAAAATTTTCATTTGAACAATTTGTTTTTGTTTAAAATGTATTTATGTATTTTCCGGATGTAAATTCATTTTTCCTGCCAGCTGATTGTCATATCAAACAATATGGAAAAAATCGTTCCCATGATTTGTGTTCTATTTTTTTCCTGTTCCACTGATTGCTACTGACAGATTTGAGAACGAAAAAGATTTTCGTGTACCATTCAATCAGGAAAAATTGGCGTTGGTCTGGCTGTCGTGCTATATTTTTTTTTAAGTTAAAATTGACACATTGAAGGTGGATGCCCTGAAATCTTCGATTTCTTCGTGGATTTTTTCTTAAAATCAATAACGTAGCAAAGTACAATAGTTTTTTTTTCTTTGTACACACCATACTTATTTTATATTTTTTCCAAAAATGAGAAACAAACTTATAATCTTTAAAGAAAACGAACGCACTTCTAACCAACTGACATATTTTTCCTGTTCGCTATAAACGACCATCAGGAAAAAATATTCAATTTCATACTTAATAGTTGACAGTCAATTTTAAGAAAATTGATCTGTGTAAAGTGATAGTCAATTTGACTGTCAAATTTTATTTGACTTTTTTAAGTGACACCTATCTAGCTGTCAATTTTATCGAAATTAAATTCGTTAGATGGTGTTTCCCCCTGAAGCAAATGATTTGTAAGTGATTACCAAATCTATGCAAAAAAGTGACATAAAAGTGATCATCTTACACAGACGGAAAAGTGTATACTATCAAATTTGACTTTCAAACTATCAGCTTAGCCGATTCCACCTCAGGATTTAGCGCCGCATGTACCTGGATCGGATCGAAATAGGATTACTCGATCCGATCCCACAAAACGAGGTGAATCGAATCGAAAATTTGCTTGTAAACCTTAATCGGGGAATCACTCTCAAACTCGACGTTATAGGCGCGCTCTTTGAAGTGCGTTAAAGATCGTCATTTTTGTCCAAAAAAAAATAATAAAACACAAAATTGTCCTTAACACTCTTTACAGCGGACATTTTTTTTGAAAATTATTACTAGAAAAAACGATTGCAAAAACCAAATTTCATTTCCTAAACTTTTAACTAAAAAACAATTATTTGTTTAATAAAATACATTTGTGTGATCCTTAATTTGTTCCTCTATGTCTATATAATTATTTTTTATCCCATCAATTTCCTGACCAATTATTGTAAATATTTTTTGTTCAAAAAGCTTCACTGATTATTTGATTTCTGTATGACATTGTTGTTTCATAATATTTAAATAGTTTTCTGGTATTGTATTCACAGTTGAGAAGTCCTAGCACTTCATCTTCTGTTTTAAAATTGCTGTTCAAGACGCCTCTCCTTATTTCACATTAAACAGGACATTTTCCAATGAAATGCACGACATCCTCTCGTTCTTTAAGATTACACAAACTGCAAAAGATTGGCAAATCTTCACGATGTGGTCTGAAATGCAAGTTAATCAGCTCGCCTCTCATTTTTTAAAAATGGCTGGAATAAGCTCCAACTCATCCTCATTTCTGAAATAATTTTGTTCGCAGAAATTGTGGTTGAGACGGATATATATTGCTCGATTCTAAACCGTTCATCAATTTTGCAGATAAGATCAAAAAGATCAGCTTTGCGGAAACTTCCATCTTCTTCCAGTATGTTAAAATTGCTTCTACAGCTTCTTGCGAGTTCTTTTAATTCTTTGTACCAGAAGTTTTGCTTCGCAATAGTCTACAGACCTACTATTTTAGGTAATCTTACATCTGGCATTTCAAGTACTTTTGCGATGTACTGAGTGTGATAACTATAAAGATAACTGTAAAAAGAAGTGGCAGTCCTGTCTCAATTGGAATCATGTAGTTGGGCGTGGTTTTGGTAAACCCCCATGTTTGATTACTGATTCTGCTACTGCTAAAAAAAACCTTATATTTCACATTATTTGATATTGATTTATTTGAAAAACACTTATTCCACGACGCACGTAGAGCCTTTAGTATACTTTTCGCTTTCACTAACCTTTCTTTGAGGTTGCTAGTAATAATTACTCCCAGATACTTGTATGATTTGACTACTTCAATAAGTTCTCCGTTATAGAACCATTTCTCATTTCTCGCGTTTCCTCCACAACCTTTACGAAAGATCATAACTTTCGATTTATCCAGATTAACCCTCAAATTCCATGTTTTGCAGTACGTTTCTAGACGGTTTATCATCAACTGTAGGGTTTGGAAAGTGTATGCAAATAATACTACATCATCGGCGAAAAAAAGGGCCTTTATGAGTGTTCGCGATATCGAGGTATCCACCCGGTAGAAATTCGATTAGGTCATTTAAAAATAAGGCAAAGAGATTTGGACTAAGGGGGCACCCTTGTTTAACTCAACTCCCATTTTTGTCGAAAACCACTCCGAAATACCTATTCCATTCCAAACAGCTGAAACATTTGCATTGTAAAAATTTTCAAGTACTTTTCCAAACTTTTCTGTCATTCCAACATTGTATAGCTTGAAGAATAGAGCATCTTGGTCTACTGTGTCAAAGGCAGCTTTAAAGTCAACAAAAAGGACGTATAGTTTCTTTTTTTGTTCAATAAAGTTATTAACAATACTTTGCAGGACAAAAATGTTATCGATTGTTGATTAGCCGCTTCTAAATCCAGCCTGAAATTATTCAATCAATTTACAACAATCTTACAACTACTTAAAGCTAGACAAAAATTCTTAAAACTAGCATATAATTATATCAATAACTTACAACTAACTTACTGGCCCTATGCGGACACTCTAAGTTAAACTAATATCTTAATGCTAATGCCTTTCGGCGTAAGAACAACTTAAATCTAAATTTCTATATCTTTTTTATCACCAAGAAGAATTGCAAAAAACTTGGTTTCTCTATCGGGTTTTAATTATTTTTTAAAAAACTTAAGACTAAAAGAAATAAAGCTAAGGTAAACTAAAATAATACTAAGTAAAACTAACTTAAAACTAATTAAAACTAATTTAAAACTAATTAAAACTACTTGTTTATTTACAACTTAAGACTACTTAAGAACTACTTACAAACTAGAACAGCCACAGTAAGCCTTTTTTATATTTTTATATTTTTTTATAATTTTTTTTTCATTTTTTTTTTTGTGCCACCACGACTGTCCCTACTTAACTAAAAAATACCTAAACCTATGTAAACCAATCAACTTGTATCTATTCATCCATTCTGTCAGACGATCGTTCAAAAGTGTTGTGAAAATTTTGTATGATGCATTAAGAAACGAGATTCCGCGATAGTTAGCAGGATCTGCTATGTTACCCTTCTTATGGACTGGGAAAATTAAACTTTTTTTGAACTGTTCCGGCAGTGATGGATTAATGCCTAGGCCCGCGAGGCCCGGGTCTAGTATTTTAGATACTCTGTGTGTACAATTGGCCGGCCGTAAAAGTGCATATAAAAAGCTTTACGACAAATTTAATTTCTTCGATAATTTATCTGAAATAGATACATTCGAATTAAAAATCTTTCCAATAAATTAGTCGACAAGTATCCTGACGCCTTAGAAGAGACATTAGGCAATGAATGTATTCATTTACATTACCAACTTGAGGATTATTCAGCAAATACGGAAGATAAACGCTCTGCACAAAATATATGCAATGTATTACATTCACGTAGACTTCGAAATGTTTACCCAAATGTTGATATTGCTTTACGTATTTTTTTGAGTATTCCGGCTACAAATTGTTCAGTTCAGTTCATCAATCGAAAACCATGAGAATCACAGAGATCTAGTAATTTTACTCCTCTAGCATTAGTTGTAGCATCTTTTGAGTTCCTTCCTCAGTTCCTAATCTCGCATTAAGGTCTCCAATGATCATAAAATTCTCATTATCGTAATGTTCAATAAATGAGTAAAGTGAGTTGAAATCATGGTCCCAATTATTACAATTTATGTATGATGGTACAATAGTATAATTTTTGTAGCTTATTTTGATATTAAGAATATTAATTTCATCTATAACCTTAAATTCGCACGCAATATTTTGAAGAGTGTTTTTGTAGCCGAAAAAGGATCCGCCGCTCGCCCTTTTAAACTTTTTATTCGCATATAATATTCTTCTTCTACAATAAACGTGTTTCATACAAAAAAACAAAATCGTAATTATTGATTAAATTAAAAAAATCTACAAACAAGGACTTGTTTTTCAAGGCAGATATATTATAACTTAATATTTTATATAGTTTAATTATTCTATTATAACCTTTGTATAAGAAAACTATAGTACTCTCATGGCTGAGGTTGAATGGTGCGGCATCTATTCTCATCCTTAGTACTGCCCCAAGGACTAAAAATATGTAAAAAAACATAGTTTATATTTTGTAAAAACAAAAACAAAATGTTTAAATAAAAAAAAAAACCTTATATACAAATTTAAGGGCTCACAAATTGCTCTAAAGTCACTTTAAATTTCATTATTTCTCTATTCAACCAAATACAGTATTTCAAAAAATCGGAGCAACCCGTATCCCTGTCAAATAAAAACGTTTAATTTAGTAGGCTTCCCAAATTTCAGTTTCTAGCGTATTTTCATTAAGGTTAACACGTGCTTTATCTTAATGATAATGTCGGTTTTACGGAGTGATTTGATCTGTCCCATTTTCGGAGTTGGTAAAGACTTGCCTAAAAATGTACTTCCAACATATGAACCCGTTATTCTCTGTTTTTATGGATAAGCCGAAATAAACGAAATGAATTCAAGAACTCGGTTTCGAATACGTGTGAGGAAATCAGTTATAAATTAATTGAGTTGAATAACTGAAGTCCAAGAAGATGAAATGCTAGCACTTCCTGATCAAAGTTGTTACGCTCCCTATAGTGGATCGTTAATGGTATTTGAATTTTCAGTCCGACTGTCTCGGAGGGAAATAGTGTGAATGGGATATGGTAAGGTAGGTTATTGACCCGTTGAGGTAGGTTAGGGATTATTGGGTAAGGGCATGGTCGGTTAGTGGAATTTGTAATGGTTTGAATCTTGGGAAATGGAGGGAAGAATAGAATTGCTTTTGGGACCGGGTAAGTATTAAGGCGGAAGTTGGATTTGGAAGAACTTTCGACGGAGGAATAAGTTGAGGTAGGTAAAGGAAGTCGGGACTGAAAATGAACTGTGTGTCGCTCGAGACCGGCACGCTGGCTATGCACGGCTTAGCTCGTCGGAATGGGAGGGATCTTGTCTCAAGAGACCACACTGACGCAACAAATTTAAGATCGTGCCAGAAGGATAGGGAGAAGGAAACACTAATACGTACACTTAAAATACGAAATATGGCCTCACCTTTACCAGTCGCCGTCCGCTGCGCCTATTTTCGGGCTCCGCTGATGTTTTGCGATTAGCCGCCCACCCATCCTGGAGTCCGTGGCCTAGGTTGTCGGACTCCCCTTGTGCCGAACGATTACCCCCTCGATCCTTTATGGCTCCATCCTTCCAGTCACCCCTTTCCGGCCCCTGAAAATCTTAATTCAGCACGCCATCATGCTCCAATGCAATAAAAACTCAGGAGATTGGCGTATATACATAAAACATTTTATTCTTAAGACTAAATAAATACAAATAAGAATATATAAATAAGCAATTACAAACAAAAGATGAATAATTAATTATATTTAGAAAATAAATAAATAAATAAAAAATGACTAAATAAATAAAAAGATTGAATAAAAAATAAATAAGTATAATGAAGGGTAAAAAAAATATAAGTAAAGAATATGATATAACGAAAGAATATAGAATAATATAAATGAATAATATAAACGAAATAAATGGCTAATTAAATATGCAAAAAAGATTATTAAGTAAAAGGTAAGTATTAACAAAAAAAAATGTTTAAATAATTAAATATGGTAAACGAGAATAGATAAATAGTATACGCAATTGACACAATGATACTACACAATAGAAAACGTTTTGGTATTCGGATTCTTCTATACCGGATATTCACCCCCCTTTTTACTCTGGGAAAAATGTAAATTGAAGAATTTTAAATTTGGTTTAGGTCTCTTTATGAGAAATGCGGGACGCGAACGTTTAGGGTTCCCCGTTCCGCCCTCAGGCCTTCCCCCTAGTTACCCGAATTTTAGCCCCTTTAAGGCTACTCAAGCGAATCGTCACGCGCCAGTTACCCTACCTATCTGGAGCTCCGGTTAGGTCGATCCACGGGCGGATCTAGAATCCTAGATACGCGATCGCGAGCCTACTGGTTAAAACTTGGACGGTTTGGTGACCGACACTTCCGTCGTTCCCTTTTTCCTTTAGACTTTATTTATTATTATTAATTTTTTTTTATTAGTTTTAGTGAATATCGTATATCTAAGCACCAACTTAATACTACAGCTACCTAGACGCCAAAAAAAAACGTTTTACTCTGACACAAAAGATATAACAAAGAAAGCTTGGATTCGGGTCCCGCGCCGCAGCTTGCACGAAGGAAAATGGATTGTTCTTTCCTCCTTTTTTTTTATTTTTTTGGCTAAAAGGGAGGGCTATTTTCCCTACTGTTTCTCCTTCTCGTCAGCGTCCTTTACGCAGGGACGATTTTTTTTGGGGGATCAAGAGTCCGGAAACTTTTATCTTTAGCGGTCACTTTCTTATTCCGTGACCGCCTAATCAATCCTCCTTTTCTTCTTTTTCCCTACATAAAAATAAGGAGAATCCTACAATTTTGTTTTCATTTCTTTTTAATCGTTAAACTACTTTCTTGTCCTATATTTTATTTTATCTTTTTTGAATATAGCAGTGACAAAAAAACTTACCTCTGTTTTTGCGTGACGGTGTACAGGTCTTTCCAAAAAAAATGTCTTGCTCTATTTCTTTTGTTCGCTGGAATTTTTCGTTTCAAAGTGTTGTGAAAATTTTGTATGATGCATTAAGAAACGAGATTCCGCGATAGTTAGCAGGATCTGCTATGTTACCCTTCTTATGGACTGGGAAAATTAAACTTTTTTTGAACTGTTCCGGCAGTGATGGATTAATGCCTAGGCCCGCGAGGCCCGGGTCTAGTATTTTAGATACTCTGTGTGTACAATTGGCCGGCCGTAAAAGTGCATATAAAAAGCTTTACGACAAATTTAATTTCTTCGATAATTTATCTGAAATAGATACATTCGAATTAAAAATCTTTCCAATAAATTAGTCGACAAGTATCCTGACGCCTTAGAAGAGACATTAGGCAATGAATGTATTCATTTACATTACCAACTTGAGGATTATTCAGCAAATACGGAAGATAAACGCTCTGCACAAAATATATGCAATGTATTACATTCACGTAGACTTCGAAATGTTTACCCAAATGTTGATATTGCTTTACGTATTTTTTTGAGTATTCCGGCTACAAATTGTTCAGTTCAGTTCATCAATCGAAAACCATGAGAATCACAGAGATCTAGTAATTTTACTCCTCTAGCATTAGTTGTAGCATCTTTTGAGTTCCTTCCTCAGTTCCTAATCTCGCATTAAGGTCTCCAATGATCATAAAATTCTCATTATCGTAATGTTCAATAAATGAGTAAAGTGAGTTGAAATCATGGTCCCAATTATTACAATTTATGTATGATGGTACAATAGTATAATTTTTGTAGCTTATTTTGATATTAAGAATATTAATTTCATCTATAACCTTAAATTCGCACGCAATATTTTGAAGAGTGTTTTTGTAGCCGAAAAAGGATCCGCCGCTCGCCCTTTTAAACTTTTTATTCGCATATAATATTCTTCTTCTACAATAAACGTGTTTCATACAAAAAAACAAAATCGTAATTATTGATTAAATTAAAAAAATCTACAAACAAGGACTTGTTTTTCAAGGCAGATATATTATAACTTAATATTTTATATAGTTTAATTATTCTATTATAACCTTTGTATAAGAAAACTATAGTACTCTCATGGCTGAGGTTGAATGGTGCGGCATCTATTCTCATCCTTAGTACTGCCCCAAGGACTAAAAATATGTAAAAAAACATAGTTTATATTTTGTAAAAACAAAAACAAAATGTTTAAATAAAAAAAAAAACCTTATATACAAATTTAAGGGCTCACAAATTGCTCTAAAGTCACTTTAAATTTCATTATTTCTCTATTCAACCAAATACAGTATTTCAAAAAATCGGAGCAACCCGTATCCCTGTCAAATAAAAACGTTTAATTTAGTAGGCTTCCCAAATTTCAGTTTCTAGCGTATTTTCATTAAGGTTAACACGTGCTTTATCTTAATGATAATGTCGGTTTTACGGAGTGATTTGATCTGTCCCATTTTCGGAGTTGGTAAAGACTTGCCTAAAAATGTACTTCCAACATATGAACCCGTTATTCTCTGTTTTTATGGATAAGCCGAAATAAACGAAATGAATTCAAGAACTCGGTTTCGAATACGTGTGAGGAAATCAGTTATAAATTAATTGAGTTGAATAACTGAAGTCCAAGAAGATGAAATGCTAGCACTTCCTGATCAAAGTTGTTACGCTCCCTATAGTGGATCGTTAATGGTATTTGAATTTTCAGTCCGACTGTCTCGGAGGGAAATAGTGTGAATGGGATATGGTAAGGTAGGTTATTGACCCGTTGAGGTAGGTTAGGGATTATTGGGTAAGGGCATGGTCGGTTAGTGGAATTTGTAATGGTTTGAATCTTGGGAAATGGAGGGAAGAATAGAATTGCTTTTGGGACCGGGTAAGTATTAAGGCGGAAGTTGGATTTGGAAGAACTTTCGACGGAGGAATAAGTTGAGGTAGGTAAAGGAAGTCGGGACTGAAAATGAACTGTGTGTCGCTCGAGACCGGCACGCTGGCTATGCACGGCTTAGCTCGTCGGAATGGGAGGGATCTTGTCTCAAGAGACCACACTGACGCAACAAATTTAAGATCGTGCCAGAAGGATAGGGAGAAGGAAACACTAATACGTACACTTAAAATACGAAATATGGCCTCACCTTTACCAGTCGCCGTCCGCTGCGCCTATTTTCGGGCTCCGCTGATGTTTTGCGATTAGCCGCCCACCCATCCTGGAGTCCGTGGCCTAGGTTGTCGGACTCCCCTTGTGCCGAACGATTACCCCCTCGATCCTTTATGGCTCCATCCTTCCAGTCACCCCTTTCCGGCCCCTGAAAATCTTAATTCAGCACGCCATCATGCTCCAATGCAATAAAAACTCAGGAGATTGGCGTATATACATAAAACATTTTATTCTTAAGACTAAATAAATACAAATAAGAATATATAAATAAGCAATTACAAACAAAAGATGAATAATTAATTATATTTAGAAAATAAATAAATAAATAAAAAATGACTAAATAAATAAAAAGATTGAATAAAAAATAAATAAGTATAATGAAGGGTAAAAAAAATATAAGTAAAGAATATGATATAACGAAAGAATATAGAATAATATAAATGAATAATATAAACGAAATAAATGGCTAATTAAATATGCAAAAAAGATTATTAAGTAAAAGGTAAGTATTAACAAAAAAAAATGTTTAAATAATTAAATATGGTAAACGAGAATAGATAAATAGTATACGCAATTGACACAATGATACTACACAATAGAAAACGTTTTGGTATTCGGATTCTTCTATACCGGATATTCACCCCCCTTTTTACTCTGGGAAAAATGTAAATTGAAGAATTTTAAATTTGGTTTAGGTCTCTTTATGAGAAATGCGGGACGCGAACGTTTAGGGTTCCCCGTTCCGCCCTCAGGCCTTCCCCCTAGTTACCCGAATTTTAGCCCCTTTAAGGCTACTCAAGCGAATCGTCACGCGCCAGTTACCCTACCTATCTGGAGCTCCGGTTAGGTCGATCCACGGGCGGATCTAGAATCCTAGATACGCGATCGCGAGCCTACTGGTTAAAACTTGGACGGTTTGGTGACCGACACTTCCGTCGTTCCCTTTTTCCTTTAGACTTTATTTATTATTATTAATTTTTTTTTATTAGTTTTAGTGAATATCGTATATCTAAGCACCAACTTAATACTACAGCTACCTAGACGCCAAAAAAAAACGTTTTACTCTGACACAAAAGATATAACAAAGAAAGCTTGGATTCGGGTCCCGCGCCGCAGCTTGCACGAAGGAAAATGGATTGTTCTTTCCTCCTTTTTTTTTATTTTTTTGGCTAAAAGGGAGGGCTATTTTCCCTACTGTTTCTCCTTCTCGTCAGCGTCCTTTACGCAGGGACGATTTTTTTTGGGGGATCAAGAGTCCGGAAACTTTTATCTTTAGCGGTCACTTTCTTATTCCGTGACCGCCTAATCAATCCTCCTTTTCTTCTTTTTCCCTACATAAAAATAAGGAGAATCCTACAATTTTGTTTTCATTTCTTTTTAATCGTTAAACTACTTTCTTGTCCTATATTTTATTTTATCTTTTTTGAATATAGCAGTGACAAAAAAACTTACCTCTGTTTTTGCGTGACGGTGTACAGGTCTTTCCAAAAAAAATGTCTTGCTCTATTTCTTTTGTTCGCTGGAATTTTTCGTTTCAAAGTGTTGTGAAAATTTTGTATGATGCATTAAGAAACGAGATTCCGCGATAGTTAGCAGGATCTGCTATGTTACCCTTCTTATGGACTGGGAAAATTAAACTTTTTTTGAACTGTTCCGGCAGTGATGGATTAATGCCTAGGCCCGCGAGGCCCGGGTCTAGTATTTTAGATACTCTGTGTGTACAATTGGCCGGCCGTAAAAGTGCATATAAAAAGCTTTACGACAAATTTAATTTCTTCGATAATTTATCTGAAATAGATACATTCGAATTAAAAATCTTTCCAATAAATTAGTCGACAAGTATCCTGACGCCTTAGAAGAGACATTAGGCAATGAATGTATTCATTTACATTACCAACTTGAGGATTATTCAGCAAATACGGAAGATAAACGCTCTGCACAAAATATATGCAATGTATTACATTCACGTAGACTTCGAAATGTTTACCCAAATGTTGATATTGCTTTACGTATTTTTTTGAGTATTCCGGCTACAAATTGTTCAGTTCAGTTCATCAATCGAAAACCATGAGAATCACAGAGATCTAGTAATTTTACTCCTCTAGCATTAGTTGTAGCATCTTTTGAGTTCCTTCCTCAGTTCCTAATCTCGCATTAAGGTCTCCAATGATCATAAAATTCTCATTATCGTAATGTTCAATAAATGAGTAAAGTGAGTTGAAATCATGGTCCCAATTATTACAATTTATGTATGATGGTACAATAGTATAATTTTTGTAGCTTATTTTGATATTAAGAATATTAATTTCATCTATAACCTTAAATTCGCACGCAATATTTTGAAGAGTGTTTTTGTAGCCGAAAAAGGATCCGCCGCTCGCCCTTTTAAACTTTTTATTCGCATATAATATTCTTCTTCTACAATAAACGTGTTTCATACAAAAAAACAAAATCGTAATTATTGATTAAATTAAAAAAATCTACAAACAAGGACTTGTTTTTCAAGGCAGATATATTATAACTTAATATTTTATATAGTTTAATTATTCTATTATAACCTTTGTATAAGAAAACTATAGTACTCTCATGGCTGAGGTTGAATGGTGCGGCATCTATTCTCATCCTTAGTACTGCCCCAAGGACTAAAAATATGTAAAAAAACATAGTTTATATTTTGTAAAAACAAAAACAAAATGTTTAAATAAAAAAAAAAACCTTATATACAAATTTAAGGGCTCACAAATTGCTCTAAAGTCACTTTAAATTTCATTATTTCTCTATTCAACCAAATACAGTATTTCAAAAAATCGGAGCAACCCGTATCCCTGTCAAATAAAAACGTTTAATTTAGTAGGCTTCCCAAATTTCAGTTTCTAGCGTATTTTCATTAAGGTTAACACGTGCTTTATCTTAATGATAATGTCGGTTTTACGGAGTGATTTGATCTGTCCCATTTTCGGAGTTGGTAAAGACTTGCCTAAAAATGTACTTCCAACATATGAACCCGTTATTCTCTGTTTTTATGGATAAGCCGAAATAAACGAAATGAATTCAAGAACTCGGTTTCGAATACGTGTGAGGAAATCAGTTATAAATTAATTGAGTTGAATAACTGAAGTCCAAGAAGATGAAATGCTAGCACTTCCTGATCAAAGTTGTTACGCTCCCTATAGTGGATCGTTAATGGTATTTGAATTTTCAGTCCGACTGTCTCGGAGGGAAATAGTGTGAATGGGATATGGTAAGGTAGGTTATTGACCCGTTGAGGTAGGTTAGGGATTATTGGGTAAGGGCATGGTCGGTTAGTGGAATTTGTAATGGTTTGAATCTTGGGAAATGGAGGGAAGAATAGAATTGCTTTTGGGACCGGGTAAGTATTAAGGCGGAAGTTGGATTTGGAAGAACTTTCGACGGAGGAATAAGTTGAGGTAGGTAAAGGAAGTCGGGACTGAAAATGAACTGTGTGTCGCTCGAGACCGGCACGCTGGCTATGCACGGCTTAGCTCGTCGGAATGGGAGGGATCTTGTCTCAAGAGACCACACTGACGCAACAAATTTAAGATCGTGCCAGAAGGATAGGGAGAAGGAAACACTAATACGTACACTTAAAATACGAAATATGGCCTCACCTTTACCAGTCGCCGTCCGCTGCGCCTATTTTCGGGCTCCGCTGATGTTTTGCGATTAGCCGCCCACCCATCCTGGAGTCCGTGGCCTAGGTTGTCGGACTCCCCTTGTGCCGAACGATTACCCCCTCGATCCTTTATGGCTCCATCCTTCCAGTCACCCCTTTCCGGCCCCTGAAAATCTTAATTCAGCACGCCATCATGCTCCAATGCAATAAAAACTCAGGAGATTGGCGTATATACATAAAACATTTTATTCTTAAGACTAAATAAATACAAATAAGAATATATAAATAAGCAATTACAAACAAAAGATGAATAATTAATTATATTTAGAAAATAAATAAATAAATAAAAAATGACTAAATAAATAAAAAGATTGAATAAAAAATAAATAAGTATAATGAAGGGTAAAAAAAATATAAGTAAAGAATATGATATAACGAAAGAATATAGAATAATATAAATGAATAATATAAACGAAATAAATGGCTAATTAAATATGCAAAAAAGATTATTAAGTAAAAGGTAAGTATTAACAAAAAAAAATGTTTAAATAATTAAATATGGTAAACGAGAATAGATAAATAGTATACGCAATTGACACAATGATACTACACAATAGAAAACGTTTTGGTATTCGGATTCTTCTATACCGGATATTCACCCCCCTTTTTACTCTGGGAAAAATGTAAATTGAAGAATTTTAAATTTGGTTTAGGTCTCTTTATGAGAAATGCGGGACGCGAACGTTTAGGGTTCCCCGTTCCGCCCTCAGGCCTTCCCCCTAGTTACCCGAATTTTAGCCCCTTTAAGGCTACTCAAGCGAATCGTCACGCGCCAGTTACCCTACCTATCTGGAGCTCCGGTTAGGTCGATCCACGGGCGGATCTAGAATCCTAGATACGCGATCGCGAGCCTACTGGTTAAAACTTGGACGGTTTGGTGACCGACACTTCCGTCGTTCCCTTTTTCCTTTAGACTTTATTTATTATTATTAATTTTTTTTTATTAGTTTTAGTGAATATCGTATATCTAAGCACCAACTTAATACTACAGCTACCTAGACGCCAAAAAAAAACGTTTTACTCTGACACAAAAGATATAACAAAGAAAGCTTGGATTCGGGTCCCGCGCCGCAGCTTGCACGAAGGAAAATGGATTGTTCTTTCCTCCTTTTTTTTTATTTTTTTGGCTAAAAGGGAGGGCTATTTTCCCTACTGTTTCTCCTTCTCGTCAGCGTCCTTTACGCAGGGACGATTTTTTTTGGGGGATCAAGAGTCCGGAAACTTTTATCTTTAGCGGTCACTTTCTTATTCCGTGACCGCCTAATCAATCCTCCTTTTCTTCTTTTTCCCTACATAAAAATAAGGAGAATCCTACAATTTTGTTTTCATTTCTTTTTAATCGTTAAACTACTTTCTTGTCCTATATTTTATTTTATCTTTTTTGAATATAGCAGTGACAAAAAAACTTACCTCTGTTTTTGCGTGACGGTGTACAGGTCTTTCCAAAAAAAATGTCTTGCTCTATTTCTTTTGTTCGCTGGAATTTTTCGTTTAGCTTGATGTACTTCCTAACAACCACTTTAATTAGTTTTATTTATTATAATTTTTGTGTTTATTTTTTCTTTTTTTTTTATTATTACTTTTTATTTAATTTAAACTTTTAAATATACAGAATATCTTAATTACTCTTTCGAATAGAAATTTCAGCACATACACGCACCACTTTTGAATATGGACTATCGGTTACGACTTTCAAATTGTTAGTGATCGCGCCTTTGTTCCTATTTTTTAACACGCTTAATAAATAAAATAAAATAAATAAATAATTCCAATTTCATTTACAATTTCAATCAACTAAATGGGTCAATGAAATGTTCCAATGTTTTCTTAAATCACAAAATAAATACAGTTTAAACAAAACTAAAAAACACGCTTTTAAAGCACGTTAAACTAAAAAGTTAAAAATAAATATAGTTTAAAAAAAAACTAAAAAACACGCTTTTAAAACCCATCATACTAAAAAAGCGGAAAATAATTTTTAATATAAGCTGAAAACAATAATGAACTAAAAATACAAGTGTTATTGTGAAAAAGCGTTGGGCGCATTGGCCATATTTTTTTCATATATCGAGCGCCCCACGCTTATTCACAATAACACTTGTATTTTTAGTTCATTATTGTTTTCAGCTTATATTAAAAAATATTTTCCGCTTTTTTAGTATGATGGGTCTTAAAAGCGTGTTTTTTAGTTTTTTTCAAACTATATTTATTTTTAACTTTTTAGTTTAACGTGCTTTAAAGGCGTGTTTTTTAGTTTTTTCAAACTATATTTATTTTTTTTTTCTTGTCTTCAGTCTCTTGCTGTATGACCGCTTGACTTTGACAAAGCTTTCTACCGGCATTAACTTGCTCTCATCGAAGTACACCAATACCCCCATGAATGCACCGCTGGTCTGGTTTGCGAGTGTTAGAATTAGATTTATACTGTTTTAATTTTGTTGAAATATTAATCTAATCTTACACTCTCGCCCTTAACCAATACTTTCGCCATCCTCGAGTTCCCATTCGCCGCCTTTATTCACCACCCCGATGAATCAACTTCCGAGTTTCACCGCACCACCTATCCATCCCATCAATTCTCTTTGGCATGATGTAGCCACTACCCTACTTGTTTCCCTCTAACCTTTAGCCAGTTGTGCTTTTGTCTCACGTCCTTTTCATTCCATTCATTTGGGTTAGCTGTCATTCTCATTGTCAATAGTTTACGCTACGCATGCACAACATGGACATGGAGTGTAGTTATTAGTTAAGAAGTTGTTGCTGGCGTGTCTTTTGCGTGTTTTTATCATACTTAGATAAGTGTATTCGTCATTCGTATTCCTATTCCGAGAAAAATTGTGCTTGGTAGTGATTTTGTGTTGTGTATAAGTTTTATTTACTAAATTTCTTTTTTTGTTTTTCATTTCAGAATTGCTCCTGAAGCTACCTAAGTACATATGTACATATGTACATACCTAGCCGGCGAGTGCGACTAGGGGAATTTCTGCGAGGTAAGTAGATTTTGTTTTGGTTTTCATTTTACTAATGTTATTTCATTTTTCTATTTTCAGGTGACCGTAACAAAGTACTGTGTCGACAAGATCATTATTAAAATCAGCTTTTGAGATAACTCAAACTACAATCAATCCAGTACATTCAAAAACACAGAAAGTTGAAAACTTATCTGCACTTGCAAAAACTCTTGACAGATTTGGGATTTCGGACAGGGCAGCAGCTGCAATTGTTTCCGCAACTCTTCAAGATGTTGGAATGATTTCAAAGGAAAATTTAACCAATGTTGTAGATAGACACAAAATCTTATCTTCATTGTCAACATCTTTCAAGGAGCTGCAGTTTGGAATTTATTTTGACGGACGGAAAGATAAAACCCTCATAATGACAGATAAAAGGAGGAAGGTAATTGTTGAAGAGCATTTGAAATTAGTGAAAGAGCCTGGATCTGAATACTTAGGACATCTTTCCCTTGCAAGTGGAAAAGCTGAAGTCGTAAGTAAAGAATTAAAAGAGTTTTTTGATGAAAAAGTGATTGACAAAGCTAAAGTTGTGGTTATTGGGAGCGATGGTACGCTTGTAAACACCAATTCCAAGGGAAGTGTAATTCGTCGTTTAGAACTAGAGCTATGAAAACCGTTGCAATGGTTCATATGCTAACTGCATGCAAATGAACTGATATTGAGACACCTATTTGAACATCTTGATGGAACTACAATCGGACCTCGGAGTTTTACAGGTATTTTGGGAAATAAGTTGAAAGAATGTGAAAATTTGCCGGTAGTGTTATTTCAAGCTATCGAATGTAACTGTCAGTGAGTTGAGTTTATTTATTTATTTAGTTCGTTAAAATCTAACGTTAACAATGTTAAAAATAGTTCTTATAATCTAATATAATCTATTATCATAATTAACATTTATGATTAAACATTGTTGAAAAACATAAGTTTAAATTTTTTACACTTTATATTATCATTTACAGAATCTAAACAAAAATGAAATTCGTTATAAATTGTTATTAATTGATTGAATGGACTATGGACTACATGCAGCATAGTTTGATCTGTTAAATATTTGAGTAATAGGTTGCTGTCGCCTTAAACTTGAACTGAAATTTAATTTACTTAGAACTGATGGTACTGATATCGAACCATTAATAATCCAAACAATAAAACAAAATTGTTTATACTTTCTGTGGTTAGTCAAAGAAGGGAGGCTGATCAAAGCTAGTCTTTGAGAATAAGGCGGAAGTAGATTTTCCCATGTCCATGGAGGAGACAGAAGACAGAAACGCAGAAACCTTTTTTGGATCGCTTCAATTCTTGTAACATGTATTGAGTAATAAGGTGACCATACCACACAGCCGTATTCTAGAATTGGTCTAACAAACGAAATAAATAGAAGTTTAAGAACATAAGAGTCCCGAAAATCACGACCGAATCTTTTGATGAATCCAAGAACCCTATTGGCTTTTTTAATTATATAACTTAAATGATAATTTGGGATCTAGAATAATACCTAAGTCAGAAAACATAGAAACCTTACATAACGGACAAGAATCAAACGTATAGTTGTACAAAAACGGACATTTTTTACGCGTAAAACTCATAGTTTTACATTTGTCAACATTTAGAACAAGTCGGTTTTTATTGCACCATGCCCTAAATATTGTTAAGTCTTCTTGTAATAATAAACAGTCAGAGGATTTTATACTTTTGAAAAGCTAAATGTCATCAACATACACAAGGACAGACGAGTTTTTTAAAATTGAAAATTTTTTAGAATTGAAACAACAACAACTTGTGTGTGCTAACACCAAGTTCATAGGCTGGAGTTATAGCTATTTCACGGGGACCAACCCGATCATCAGACTCCTTTTTAGTGGTGCTTAATCGCTTTTTGTATGTTCAATTTTAATTTGAAGAAATTTTTGCCCGAGCTGGGCTTGAACAAGCGATCTAGCGTGTGAGGAGCTAGTGCACTACGCACTACGCCACCGCATCCACATGAAAGTTGTAAGCCAATTACAGGTTTCTTTTTTTGTTCTATTGAACTATACTAAACCGATTAGCATTTTTTCTAAGCATATACAAGTAATTGTTGTTGTTTTTATTCAAGTTCCTTCTATTATCTCTCTTTTTTCATAAGCCAACGATTTCGTTGCATTCGTATGAGGAGGGAGATGAGGCGAAAGATTCGACACGGGTTAAGATTTTTTATTAATTTTTTTAATTTGTAAATATTTTTTTATTAATTTTTACAAATTTGTATGCAATTTTATACTCGCGATTTTTTTGGCAGCTCTTGCCGAATTTTATAATTGAAAATTTTTTAGAATTGAAACAACAACAACTTGTGTGTGCTAACACCAAGTTCATAGGCTGGAGTTATAGCTATTTCACGGGGACCAACCCGATCATCAGACTCCTTTTTAGTTTTTTAAGTTTGAGACCAAGTCGTTAATAAATAAAACAAATAAAATAGGACCTAAGTGGCTGCCCTGAGGGACGCCAGAATTGACAACAAATTGAATTGAACTTTCAGTACGAAACAAGACAGAATAACGACGATTTTTTAAGTATGAAGAAATCCAATTTATAAAATTTATAAATGTTGGCTCTCACAAATAATAGAACTACAATGAAAAGAAAGAATATTACTCTCAATTGACTCAAACAGTTTAGGTATCACAGATAGTTTAGCAATGGGTCTATAGTTCATTATTTTATTCTTTGGGCTTTTTTTATGTAAAGGAATAATAAATGAACTTTTCCAGATAACAGGAAAAATTGAACTTTTTAAGGAAGCATTGAAGAGAACACATAACGGATATGACAAATAAGAAGCACATTTTTTTAATATAAAAGATGGAACACCATCGGGGCCTGGAGTAAAGCACTCATCGAGATTTAATATATGTTGAGCAACTGTATTTTCACTTATTTCAAAATTAATTGCGTTTAAATGAGTGAAACTGTCAGAAGAAGATGAAAAAGAAGAGGAATTATTATAGTCTGATTCTTCAAATGCTTCTTTGAATTGGTTAGCAAACATGTTTGCAATAACATTTGGATCATGACTAGTTAACGAATTATTAGACATCGAATTCGGATAGCCACACGTTTTTCTTTTACTATTAACGAAATTCCAGAAACTATCTGGATAGATTTAATATCATGTTCTATTTTACAAATGTAATCGTCATATAGAGTGTTAGAATAATCAGTGAAAAGTTGTTTTAGAATTAAGAAAGTTCTGTAATCATCGTCAGTTCTAGTTATGTTATATTTTACCCAAGCTTTGTTCCTTTTATTTTTTAAGTTTTTAATACGCGTATCAAACCATGGTGGAGTATTTGAAGCAGAACGTGTTCTTTTTAAAGGAATAGTTTCGTAAAAGCAGTTAAAAATTATTACACATATCATCAAGATTGCAATTACAAAATAATAGATTCCAATTTACAGTTATTAACATATCAAAAAGATCTACAAAATTACATTTAGATAAGTCAAATTCAAGTTTGTTGTTATTATTGTTATTGTAAGGAGAAGACATGTTTAAACCTAGTGAAATATCTAAAGCAGGATGATGTCGATCTTCGTCTATTAGTTTTACAGTAGCAGTTAAAACAGCAATTTCGTTGTTAATTGTATCGGCAAAAAACACTAAGTCAAGAATTATTCCAAAACGATTTCTCAAACCATTGAATTGACTTAAACCACACGAAGACATACCATCTATACATGTTAGTTCGTTAAGGCTGGACGCATTTATTGGAACATGGAAGTTGTCGTCATCAATTTTTGTCCAATTAAGGTTTGGTAGATTAAAGTCACCTACGATCAAAATTTCATCTTCGGGTTCCATAAGTACATAAATATTTTCTATGCAGTCATTTAACTTTTCATAAGCGTTTGAACTAGGAGGTATATACGCGGAGATAATAAATAAATGGCCAGATTCCAACTTGATTTTGATACATAGAGCTTCGACACCTGTTGCTCGAAAGTCATCTTTCAGGTAGCACGTAAGTGAGATCTTGATCGCAAAAAGAATTCCTCCTCCGACAACATTAGAGTCTTCTTCATCATGTCGATCACATCTAAAAATTTTATATGAAGCATCAAAAAGCTTCGAGTCAAGAATAGAAAAGTTGAGCCAAGTTTCTGTTAATATAATGATATCGTGGGGAAGGTTATTTACATTTTTATAGACCATATTAGTCTTTGTCCGAAGTCCATTTACATTTTGGTAGTAGACTAATATTTGTTTGAGCTGCTTAGATGTTGATTCCGTATTGTCCGATTTTGACGAAAATTGTTCTGGGGTCTCATGTTTAACTTGTTGTCGAATTCATGGAAAATCATTCCACTAGGCCAGGATGAAGACGAATTCAGTAAGTGAAAGTACACGAATTTTAAACGAAGAATATTTTGAATAGTTGCGGTGGATCATCTTTTAAACCTGAAGCTTCAATTGCGGACCAATTATTGTGGATATATGATTTTTTATGTCTAGAGCATTGGTTGACGGATGGAGCTTAGATATAAATAAAATTTTCTGACCTTCAACAGCTCTTAAGCCTGACGTAATGGGAGATATGTAATCATTTTCTTGATTACTTTGGTTAGATGAAGATCTTAAAGCGTCTGAACAAGAGTTTGTAGGTGGAGTTTTAGATGATGGTGATTATATTGATGGTCGTAATAATGATGATGATGACGATGATGACGATGATGACGATGACGACGATGACGACGACGATGGTGAAGTTGACGATGATGATGTTGACGAAGAAGATGATGGTAATGGCGGAAGAAGGCTTAATGGTACAGGCACACCATTGTTAAAGTTAAACTCAGAAATGGGACGAGGTGGAATAAAAGAATTGAATATTGAACTAGCTAGTTTCTTAGATTGTTGAATTTCAATCGGATTGTCAAGTACTTCAGATGTTCTTTTAGATGTTCTTTTAGTCAAAGCTTCATTGTTTGAGAGAGCATTTGAGTTTTTATTTATTGCCTTACTCTTAAATTATCAACTTTTTCTGAAAGTTGGGTTAATTGGCGGTTCAAGTTTTCCAGTTGTCTAGTGTTTTGTATAACGTCTCTCGCTATATTCGTGTATGCAAACGGGTCACAATCGTCACAAAAAAAGTAGAATGTCTTATTTTTACCAAATAATTTGATAGTGCTAAAAGGTGCATCAATGCATTTTACATGGAAGCACCGTCGGCAGTTGCCGTAACATATGATGGAATCAATCATGTAGTCAGATATGTTGTCACAAGTTGCGCATTTTGTCATGTTTATAATGGTGTTAAAAAAATATTAGTTTATAGATTTAAATTAGTAATGTTGGTTCTAAGTGTACCACAAACTTAGATTTCAATTTAGTTAATACACAAACCAGTGTGATGATGAATAGTCGGTAATGTAGTAGGTGACAGATGATTTTGATTGATGACAGCTCACAGATGTTGAATTCAGATGCCAGATAGTTCTGAAGAGTTGTTGTTTTAGTTATTAAGTTAATCAAAACAACTTGTCATGGTCTCCGAGAACTATGTTGATGCTTAGCAACAAAGTACGTCTCAATCACCCAGGTAGGAATTATCCAGTATTAAATGGAAGATATGTTTGGATATAAAGTAGTTTCTCAATGCTTCACGCAGAACATATACAAAATTATCACTCACCAAGGAAAACGAAAAGCAAAGAATCCAAGCATGGGTGAAAACAAAGCTCGCAAAGAGCAACAAGTGTACTATATACTCCAAGTTAGAGTGAGCAATATAGGTAAACACGCAGACGCAGCAGTTTAATACACCTTTTATATTACATGTAGACACAAAACAAATTAATTAAAACGACTATTGCAATTAGAAGTTTATAATTAAACACAATTTAGAATTAATAATTCGGTAAAATATAAATAAAACCGATTAATATTACTAGCAAATGAGAAGCGACACAAGCACAAACGTCAAACGTAACCTTCCAGATATAATAAAACATCATGATATCAGCACTGACCAACGATACTTGTTTGATATATGCCAAGCTATCAGTACAGGGATTTGTACTGAAAGTTTAAAGAAAAGAAATCCCGGTAAAGTCGTTCATTCGCTGTGGCTTACTACTGGGAATCGAATATTAAAGTTATATCTTTCAACTTTGACTCCATCTGAAAATCTGATATTGTTGGTCCATTTTATAATTAAAGTCTATGCCCCAATGTGGTTTCAAATAAAAACTCAATCCCAGTGTTTTGAAGGTGTCCGAAACCTTCAAAAGACCATAATGTTGACAAGGTACCTGCCTGAAAACTTAAAACTAGTGGTTGATCCGGTTATTCAAAGAAATGGCTACTTTGGACACCCGGAAAACATTTTAATTGCAATGATTGCAGATGAAAGAGATGCAATACGAGGATTAGCACTAAGAAGAATTAAAAAAGCACGGGAGCAGCGTGAAGTTTCCCCAAATTTGGTGCGGCCTTTCGTTTTGCCCAAGTTTAATTTTAGCGCTAGGGATTACATTGACTTAATCGAGTGGAATGTGGGTATTTTGTGTGACCCACCAATATTGAAAAATATTACTTTTGAAGTAATTGAAGAGTGTATTCAAGATCCAAAATTAATTTATTCCCTTATTCTGCCTCACATTCAGGGTTATCCTTGCCACAGTCAAGCGACGGAACGGTGCGTTAAGGTTGTAACGGAAGCTTAGACTGCTGTTTGCACCCCAAATAGACGTGATGGATTCATACGAACAAAAATCGAATCCCGAAAAAAATGTGTGTACGTACGTTCGTAGGTTCGTACGTTCGAGATACCCTTTTTCGTTTCGAGAACCAGTAGAGATATCGATTCCAATTAAATTTTGTTCGATAGGTTATAACTTCAAAAGAAGCTGAAAGGACTTTTATAAAAATTTGTCTAACGGTTTTTCCACTATAGCAGTTTTTAAAAAAAGTGAACATTTTAGTTTGTCGCAAATATCTCAGGAACGAATAATGCTATTGACTTCAAATAAATTTGATTTGGTAGATTGCAATGTTACATGGGTTTGGTGTTAATTTGAAAATAATTTAACATACCGCTATTTTTTAAAAAAGTAAAAACTAAAAAAAAATTTGTTGGTGCACAAATATACAATGAAGGGAAAATGATATCATCTTCAAAACATTTTTTTATTATGTGAAATGTAGTCTTTGACATCTGGTAAAATTTTTGAAAAAATTGATTTGACAGTTTTTTTGACTTGAATATCACGAGAATGGGCAACGATATTGACTTCAAATTTATTTTAGCTTAAACAAAATATAATTATTAATATACGCTACAATTTTGGCAAACTGACAGTTTTTTCACAAAAAATAAAAAACTTCAACAAAAATTAGCCGAAAAATGTCAAAAGTAGTTAATTGACTTTAATATGTCCAGAGTGGTAAATCATTTTAACTTCGGATTTTATTTAATTTTTGCATAATAACATTGTCAACTTATGATACATTTTTGACAAATGTCGAAATGACAGTTTTATTTACTAAAATATAAAATTAAAACTGAGATTTACAGAAAAGTGTCATACATTGTTTTTCGACTTTAATATCATCACTACAAACAATGGTATTGACTTCAAGTGTATTTTATTTTCAACCTACTCGTAATGCATTTATCAATACCTAAAAAATGGTAAAATATTGACGAATATCAAATTTAAATTTTCACAATAAATACAGAACTACAAATATTTCTAAAAAAATTGGTAAATATTGTTTTCAGATTCAATATCTCTGATATTTTTTATGTTAATAAAATTTTTATCAACTAACATCAAAAGTTAATCATTTATTATCAGGAACGCTAAGTTTTCAAATTATGCATTATGGGAAGTTATCAGTGTGGGTCGCACCCAGCCTCTTTTTTAACACGCTTATAGTAGCTTCACTTGTATGTATGTATGTATGTATGTATGTAACCGACACCTTTACACTCGATTTTGACCCACTTTATACGAACCGATTTTAATAAAATTTTGTACACATATCAAGAACCGGTGGCAAAACAATAATTTCATAAGTTTATCTCAATATCCTTATCAGGATTACCAGGATTAAATATTTTAATCCCACAGCTCCTGCTTTTTCCTGATTTTATTATGCGCTTATAAATATGAATAGACTCCTTCATTTTAAGTGTTGCGGTGGCTCAGTTGGTTAAAGCGCGGTAACGTTTCAGTTTGAGCGTCAAGGGTCGTGGGTTCAAATCCTAGCTATGGGTGACTTTTTTTTTTTAATTAAAATTACGAGATTTTAAATAATAAATAAATAATTCCAATTTCATTTACAATTTCAATCAACTAAATGGTTCAATGAAATGTTTTCTTAAATCACAAAATAAATACAGTTTAAAAAAAACTAAAAAACATGCTTTTAAAGCACGTTAAACTAAAAAGTTAAAAATAAATATAGTTTGAAAAAAAAACTAAAAAACACGCTTTTAAAACCCATCATACTAAAAAAGCGGAAAATAATTTTTAATATAAGCTGAAAACAATAATTAACTAAAAATACAAGTGTTATTGTGAATAAGCGTGGGGCGCTCGATATATGAAAAAAAATATTGCCAATTGAAAACGACATAACTCTCACAAAAATTGTATAGTCTTTCCTTGTCTCTCTTCGATTTGAATTCTCGTTAGTTGCAAGTATGTATCCCATCTGTAAGTAATTTTTCCACGGGAGGTTCAACGAAAAAAAACTAGATGCCGCACCATTTGACCCCAGCCATGAGAGTACTATAGTTTTCATATACAAAGTTATAACTTATATTATGGCAGACGGCGCGCCGCGGCGCCTTTACCCTATGCTAAACTTGAATTATTGGTTTGTGTATCAACTTAGTTGCTCATTTTACTATGACCAGGTGGCGCTTGCAATTGTTGTTAATTATTTGAATCAGCTGGTATTGACGTATTTACATTTTCCTGAAGAGAACACAGGTGTTGATACAGATTCGCATGGTAGATGTCACTAAGTACACCAATTTCATCTTTTACATTGATATCTATTAATCCCAACGAAGGGCTCCATCGGAAAATATTTCTGTTTACATATATTTTGTCATCTCTTACTAAAACTTATATAGCCCGATTAAATTCGTTGAGTCGTCTTTTAATACACATTAATTTGTTTTTCTTTTGTCTAATAGAACCGGTAAGTCTTTTGATAAGGAGGCACCAGTGTTTCGCAGAGTGTGTGATGCTTTCAGTGCTGCGATAACTTGTTGTTTTGAATTGAGTTTCATTACGAAATTCTTCAAGTTATGATTTCTCGATCTTATTTCGTGAATTTGTAAATTTTCAATAGATGATGGGGGTTGAATTATGCTTGAGCATATATTCTGAGCGTGTGCCTTTCCGTCTGGGCCTTCCAGTACCTCTATCCTCATCATTAGGTTGTTTTCGGTGTTTTTACGTTGCTGTCTTCAATTTGATTTTCTAATTGTTCATACTTCTTTTCCAGTTTGGAGGTTAATTTTATATTTTGTTCGTCGATTTACAAACTTGTACAATCTCAGCATAATGTTCCCAATTTATAACGAGAGCTACTGTGTGAACGATTGATTATAGAAATAAATAAAGATCAGTAGGTTCAACAAACTCGGTTAAGTTGAGTTTAAAGAGAAGAAAGAACTTTAAAGGAGCAGCGTGACCAGGAGTACCTAGATGCAAAATATGCACTTCTGGAGCAACTCTCAGAGGATGGAAATGACGAAATCGAAAATGGCAATTCACGTCTTCACGATTGGGTAAGCGAGCAGTCGGTAAACAAAGCAGTTGTCACAAAGCAGGTTATACTATCTGCTCCGACAAACATTCATAAAACTGACAACTGGATCGGAACTAATCAGCACGCAATGCCACAAACTCAAAGTCAGAAGCCTGAGGGGGAGAATATGCAATTCCCACCTAATACTTTTCCTCACGAAAACATTAGGCATTCAACTGGAGATGCTCTAGGTCCTGACCACTATTTTGATCAATTTCTTCAAAATTCAATTTCCAAAAATGAAAGAAAGAAAGCACATAACATTACGGTCCTAAACGTTCATCAGCATCCTGTTAATTCTGATAGAAATAAATCAGATAAAAGGTGCATCGTCTGTAATGGAAACTTGTTGCGGACGACTGGCCGTTTAATATGAAATCTGAAAAGAAAAAAAAAAACAATAAAACAATCAAAATAAATGAAAAATAAACACTACCTACTTGTGGAATGCATCCTTCGCCGCCGAGTTATGTTACGCCTAAAATGAAATGGCGAGATCGGTCGATGTCTCGATGACAGTTCTACAAACTTGAATGGAGAGAATAATATTTTGGATGAAGGCATTCAGGGTCGAAATGGGATGGACGGTCGAGGAAGATTGTGTCGTTCTTAGTTGTTAAGTAGCATGTGATATTGTATTAAGATTCTAGTTTGGTCATATATTCGGGTTTAGTCGTCATGAGTGAACGTTTAATGCATGTTATTATTTATTATGGGTATGGTAAAAATCTTTTATTGTTGTTCTGTAACTATTATTTTTTTTTGTTATTTATTAACTTTTGGTAATGTTTGAGATCTAAGTTGCTCTGGTTTCCTTACCTTCAACTTTAACCGGGAACGTACCTTGGAGGTAATAAATAAAATACCCGTATTGTAGTGGAGACTCACTACTACCAGTATGGCCTCCCACTATTTTATTATCATAAATATTGGTTGAAGAACTAAATTTGTAGATGTGATCCAGTTAGGCAATACGTCATCCAAGTAGGTGTGTCGCTAGTGTGGATGAGGTGGCGAATTTGCCCCACTTCTCAGTTGGTCGGCAACAGTAGCGCTGCCAGGTAGCGCGACGAAGTACAAAATTGTAAAATCGAAGAAGAAAAAAAAGAATCCAAAGAGATTCTATTTAAATTTAAATTTAAATTCAAATTGGTCATTAACGGATTCCGGAATCAAAAATAGAATCAAAAATAACTAAAAAAAAAAAGGAAATCCTGACCGGTAGGCCAGCATAGGTGCAATTCCGAAAGGAATAATAAAAGATATCTGGAAAGGAAAAAGAGGTGGTTGTTTACGGGCGGCCCCGAGAGTATCAAGAGGTGTTGGGCCGCCGCTTGAAAAAAAAATAAAGAAAAAAAAAAGAAAAAGGAAAAAAAAATATATAATTATATATATAAAAATACGCAAGAAAAATAAAAACGTATTGCCCAAAATAGTTATAAGCGATACTCAAAAATCGCCTATATAAAAAAAAACCTATGATAAAAAAAAAGACGACCAAATTACGTATATATATGAATAATAGGAATAATATACTCTTAAATATATCTACGAGCATCAATAGCGTGGGCATTTGATATATACATACATACTTCCCATACCTCTAAAAACAGCCACCCGTGACGATACTTTGGCAACATTACTAAAAAGGCGCTTTTGGAATAATTGGTGTTTGTGATTGTCCTAGAATTAAGTTTTTTTTGTTATATAATAAGATACAAATTTATCGGCGTGGGAAAAATCAAAAAAAAAAAAAAAAAAGATATATAAAACTTGTAAAATTAAATATTTACAAATCTTTGTGTATATTCTGTACGGTACGGGAAAAAGTTTAGCGAAGGTGTGTCGCGGTCTAATCTTTTTTTTTTGTGAACTCAAAATCCTGATCGTTATACCTCTACAGAGCTCTTTCGAGGTAGGGAACTAGGGTTTTCGTCAGTTATCCGCCCTGCGAAAGCAGAAGATACCACAAAAGGGTATACTAATACGGGTGTAGGTATTCACACCCACAGACCTGAACCTTTTTCTGTATCCATTTTGCTTATCTTTTCTTTTGTTGTTGTTTTTTTTTTTGTTATTTCTTTTTTTTTGTAATTTTTTTTGTTTTAAATTTGTTATAAAAAAAAATAAATCGTTTAATATGTAATAAAAATCCCATAACGTCATCTAGGTGAAAATAGAGGAAGAGTTTTTTGTTTGTTTCGCAAGAGCGAAACCATGTCCTTTTGAGTTTCTTTTCAGGGGTGTATAGGGTAGCGGAAAGGAGGAGGAGGAGGACATGAGATGAACTGAACCCGACTGTCCACATTCCAGTTAAAGGGGAATCCCACAATCGGCCGCCGGATTCAAAGGTAGGGTGGGTCTAGGCCCAACTGCAATAACATCAGCAGTGTCCTTGTGTATGGTAAGTGACCGTCCGTTTTTCTTTTCACCTTATGTGAGACCTGGCCTGATGTGTTTTGTTGCTGGTGAGGTTGAGTTTCGGGGGCAAGTTCCCCCCCCCGTCCGACGAGCTAATGCCGCACATCGCGAGCAGGCCACGTCCTCCGAAACTCGACATTCCGTCCCTGTTTTCCTATACCTTCCTTACCTCTTTTTCCTACCTCATCCTTATTCTACCCTTCCACCATACCTACCTCCTCACCTCCTCTTGCCTCGCAACAAATGGCGCCCAACGTAATGCGAACGTTTTTTCAAACGTATTTGCTTTTGTAGTCCTAGTTTCAGTTTCTTTATGTATTGATAATAATTAAACCAAACTTGCTGCGAGATTTTAGGAATCGTAAGTCTGCATCAGGAAGGTTTTTGACGTACCTAGGTGTATCGCGACGATTTTCTGGAATCTCGCAGCGAAGGCGGTTAGTGTTCGTTCATGCGTTGCTGAAGGGTAACTGACTTTCGTATGTCTGCATCGAGAAAGTCTCAGACACACTCAGGTGTATTGCGACGAAAGCACAGGAACTTGCATTAGCAACTGATAAGGTATTTGTCTCGTTTTTCCTTATCCCTTTCCTTATTTTTTTTTTACTTTTCTATTTTCAAATTTTCTTTTCTTTTCCTATAGTCTTGTCTTGACAAAGTTTTTTTTTTGCGAACGTAATGACCGTGTTTGGCAAGTCGTCGAACATTGACGCACCGTTCAAAAATAGCTTTCCGAGTTATTCAACTCTTATCTATGTAGTTTTCCCCGCCGCTTCATGTCTTTTAGCGAAGTCTTTAGTACCAGACTAAAATTGCGGGAACGGTGAGGAAAACTGAGTAATGTTTTCGTTAAGTGTTTCTATTCTTTATCCCCGTTTAAAAATATTACCACACCAAGGGAGTTAGTAAGTCCGTCCGTCGTCTAGTATAGCAGTGATGTCGTCAGTAAGTTCAAATCACGTCACCGGGAAACCTCCAAAGCTACCCGAAACACCCCGAATGATCATATAATTTCAAACCCTACAACTTAAAATACTACAGAGGTAAATCAATAAGTGCAAACAACTTTGAATTATTAAAAATATTTGATTGATAGCGTTTATCTTAATTTTTTTGTTCATATCTGCCTGTTTCGAACAGTTCAAAAAAAAAAAATATAAATTTTTGTACTTTTAATTGTGATATTTATTTACTTGATGTTTGTTCAAGTCATCTTTCAATTAAGTTTTTTTGTCGATAAAATCCTTAACTTGAAAAAAAAAAAAAAATATCGCTAATACTTATAAATAAAAACAATTTTTTTGAGTAATTAAGTCTAAGTTTTTTTTTGATGAAAAACCACATTAGACTATACTAAAAAGTTACGTCCTTCCTGTTAATTTATTACTTTTTGTTTACAGTACAAAATTTTCTTTTCTAATTCTTATTACATAATTATTATAATATAATCTATTTTGTTTATTTTTCGATTCCATTTAGAGATCAATTTTGTTTGATAACCGATTCATATTTATTAAATAAGTCTTTTTTTTATCATATTAGTGTTACAAAACGATATTTACTTTTGTTTACAATTATTTATTTACTTTTTTTTTGTTTAGCTTATAGTTCATTTATTTATGTCTATTTACATACATACATCTTTTCTTTGTTATTTATAATATTTTTTTTTTTGGTTTTTGGTTTCTTTTTGTTATTTATTTACATTTTTTTTTTTCATCTTTTCTTGGTTATTTAAGTTTACAATTTATAGTTATTTTTATTCAGTTCTCTTTTTGTTTGTTTGATTACTATTTCAGTTAGGTTACAGTATTTTTGTATTGAGTTATTTTTGTTTCTTTTTTCAATTTTTTTTTGGATTTTGGAATTTCGTTAAGTTTAAATTTCGTTTTCTTAGTAATTTTTCACGGGTTTTGTTTGTAAGTTTATTCGTTAATAAAAGTTTGTTTTACATTTCGGTATCCTTAAGAGATAAATAAAATAGTTACAATATTTTTTGAAAAAAAACAAGAGTTTTTGTAACTTTAACTTAGCTTGCAGAGAAGACTCACCACTTCTGTTTCTCTTCGTTGATTGAGTTGTTTTTGTTGGTTTGATTAGAGTAAGGTTAAAGATGGCTCATAATAATGATGAGGAAAGCATCCAACGCCTGATAAGAAATGCTGAATTGGAAGAGGAGTTCAGAATTACCAGGTCTACTATAAAAAATTTAGATTCAAGTGCAAGGCAAAAAGTCATGCATTCAACATTGGTATCCGATCGTCACATCCGATCCACCTCTCGCCAAATAGATAGCTCGGGAATCACCGCCACTAGCATACACACGAGTTCGATTCCAACCCCAACGTACAGCGAGCTTAGCGGAACTGGGGTCCAGGAAGCCCCACCTCCATTAGCAATGTTTGGGTCTCTGGACAATACCGTTAGGCCAAATACAGGTAGGGATTGTGAGGTTAGGTCGCAAAGTGCCCCTTCCAACCAAAGTTCTAGGGGGATCCTTGAAAGTTTAGCTCGGTCGTTGCCTAGAACAAAACAAAGAACAGTTAGTCCAGAAGATATAGAGGGTATGATTAATGAAGGGATAGAGAAAGGATTAGCTACCTGTAGGAAAGAACTTGAGAAGGAAGTGACGGCAAGTGTAAGTGCTCAAATCGAGCGACAACTAAGTGGCTTTCTAGAAAAGCTGAATTTAGCTCTTCCAGTTGCCATATCGACTAGTCAGTTGCCTCGACAGCCGCCAGTTTCCATTGATCCACTGCCGCCGCCGCCGCCCAACCCAGTTACTGTAGGACCACCGAGGAGGAATGAAGGCCACCCAGATCCTGCCAGACCTCATCCTGGGTTGCCAAGTCGTTCTGGTAGTCAGGTTAGGAGTACTTTTGTGCCGGTGGAACAACCATCTACATCCCATCGCGCTTCGGGAGCTAACGAAAGATCTTTCCGTCCTCAGGCCAATCAACAACCTTTCGGGGGCTACCAAACTCCCTTTCCGTATCCCCCACCTGTGTTTAACCCGTACGTGTCCACACAGCCTAGATCTCCCGTCAAGATAGACAAGTGGGGTACAAAATTCGACGGTATTTCGGACAAGCTGACCGTCGAAGATTTCGTATTTATGTTGGAAAAGTTACAAAGTAGGTACGGCTGCTCGTGGAACGAAATTTTGCTAGATTTTCACCAATTGTTATCCGGTCCCGCGTACGATTGGTTTTGGCAATTCCAAGTAGATAGGGACTTTGATTGGCCAACTTTAAAAGAAGCGCTACTCAGCCGTTACCAGAACCCTATGACCGATCTGAAAATAGTACGGAATATTCTTGACCGAAAGCAATACTCCTATGAGAGTAGTGAAGAATTTTTCGTAGCAATTAATAAGATGAGATACCAGCTGAGAATGCCCATCCCAGAGGCTGATATGGTCAAGATCTTAAAAATCTGAATGATAAAATTAGAAACTTAGTATTTCCGCAAGCAATTTTTTTCTTGGACCAACTCCGGTATGTGTGTAAGGAAGCGGAAGCTGCGTTTCCTAAACGAGACCACGACTTACCCAGACCCGCGGGCAGGCCTCCCAATAAATATGGGGTGAATGAGCTGGGATTCGAAGATGAACAGCCAGACGAACAACTTGCTGCTTACCAGTTCGGTGGGACCAAAAATCCTCCACGGCGATACGCAGACCCATCAAAATTAGTTTGTTGGAACTGCAAAGTTCAGGGCCATACCTATTTCGACTGTGAGTCGGATGTACGGAATTTGTTCTGTTTTAAATGTGGCCAGGAACGGGTGAAGACTCCCAGTTGTCCGCGATGTCGTTCGGAAAACCGTACAATGGACGCGAAAGCTCCGGGGGAATCGCGTTCAACTCAAAAATTAAACCCCCAATAAATTTTCAAAACAGAAATTGTAGTAAAGATTATGAAGAAGAAAAAGTTTTAGAAACTCTTCAAAAAAAGGAAGAGCAACCGATAAAAATATTAAAGCCTGAAGATAGTATACGAAATATTAAAGTTGAAGAAAAAGAAAAAAAGTTATATAAGTTAAGACCATTGCACGTCCGTATTCAAGAATACTAGAAAACTAGGAAGAGGATTTTTAACACCACTATTAATACACCTTCCAAAAACATATTAAAGGCTAGGGCCAGATATAAGGCACGGAAAGACACTTCAAAGAAAATATCGTCAACCATTTTAAATTTAGAATCTGATCCTAGGCCTTATGCTAAGATTAAAATAGGTAAAAGAGAATTTTTAGGTTTACTAGACAGTGGAGCAAGTGTGAGCATTTTAGGTAAGAATTTTAAACAGTTGGTTGAACAACTCGGCTGCCCTATTACACCCTACAATTCAGGAGTTATGAACGCTGACGGGAAAAGTCAATCAATTGTTTGCAAAGTAAAAATAAGTGTAAAGTATAGAGAAAGAGAAGAAAAGTTAACTTTCTTCCTTGTTCCCAGTTTAGATCAAGAAATCTATCTCGGGGTAGACTTTTGGAAAGTGTTCAAGTTAGCTCCAGGAATTATTAGCAGCCTTTCAATTGAAGAACCATCCGATTCTTTGAATGCTCATCAGCTGACCTCGGATCAACAGGCCAGACTGGATGGAGTCAGGGAAAAATTTTTAAATTTCGATCGCGATGGCCGTGGAAAGACGACCTTGATGGAGCACGTCATAGATACCGGAGATGCACTCCCTGTGAAACAGCGTCACTACCCTGTCTCTCCAGCAATACAAGCACTATTATACGATGAATTAGATCGGATGCTGAAGCTCGGCGTGATTGAAGAAAGCGAAAGCCCGTGGTGTTCACCAGTGGTGTAACGCAGCACAGCGGTTGAGCCAGCTGATGGACAAGGTAATTCCTGCACGACTTAGGGAACGTGTGTTCGTGTATCTCGATGATTTGCTCATCATGGCTCCGGATTTCGAAACGTACATCAACTTGCTAAGCGAAGTAGGATTGCTTAAGGAAAGCCAATCTCACCATCAACATGAAGAAATCCAAATTCTGTTTCAAAGAGTTGAAATATTTGGGCTTCATCGTTGGTGGTGGGAAATTTAAAACAGATCCGGCTAAAGTAGAATTTCCGATACCAAAATCACCGAGACAGATCCGAAGATTCCTAGGGATGGCAGGATGGTATCGGAAATTCATCAAAGATTTCTCGACCCTGACTGCACCTTTGACTGACCTGTTGAAGAAGAGAAGCGAGAAGTTCTACGTGACGGATGAAGCACCGAGAGCAAGAATCTGAAGAAAGCTTTGATTTCAGCACCGGTTCTCTCTCGACCCGATTTTAAGAGCAAATTTTTTATTCAATGCGATGTTTCTGATGCGGGGATAGGGGCGGTACTCTTTCAACTGAACGAGGAAGGTGAAGAAGCACCAATAGCCTTCTTTTCGCAGAAATTTAATAAAAGTCAGAGTAACTACAGTGTGACCGAGAAGGAGTGTATGGCCGCGGTGATGGCGGTGAAGAAATTCAGGCCGTATGTCGAAGGTATGGACTTCATTGTAATCACCGATCATTCCAGCCTTAAATGGCTGATGAGTATGAAAGACCTTAGTGGCAAACTCGCAAGGTGGAGTCTTTCACTACAGACCTATACCTTCGATATACAACACCGCAAAGGAAGCCAAAACGTAGTACCGGATACTCTTTCTCGGGCACACGTAGATTCTCTGGACATTGAAGATGTTGCCCCGTTGATTGACTTAAAGTCACCCGAATTTCGGTCTGCAGAATATTTAGACTTAATAGAAACGGTTTTTAATCATGGTGAAGAACTTCCCGATTTGAAATATGAAGAGGATACATTTATAAAAAAGTTTTCAAAAAGTTAGGAGATGAAGAATTGGGAGAACATTCATGGCTTCTTTGGGTGCCTTCTGGCTTAACCGAAGGAATTGTCAGTAAAGCTCACGACCCTCCCAAATCTTCACACAGTGGAATAGCCAAAACTTTAAATCGAATTAGGAACTATTTCTACTGGCCTAACATGACTGTGCATGTTCGTGAATATGTCTCTAACTGTAGCGTGTGTAAGCAATGTAAAGCGTCTAACCAAATATCCCGTCCACCTATTGTAACGTCTTATTGTAGTAATCGTCCTTTTGAAAAAATATACATTGACTTTTTAGGACCTTATCCTAGGTCCAAATTAGGAAATGTATATGTGTTTGTTGTTTTAGACCATTTGTCCAAATTTGTTTTATTAAAAGCATTACGAAAAGCGAGTTCGTCAAATGTCATACAATTCCTAAAAGAAGATGTTTTCAATATGTTCGGTGGACCCAATATTATCCATTCTGATAATGGAAAACAATTTGTCGCTAAAGAATTCGAAAACTTGGTAGCAAAATATGGGATAAGGCACTTCAAAACGGCTTACTATGCACCGCAATCGAACGCGTCGGAAAGGGTTAACCGCTCGTTGCTTGCAGCTATCCGGTCATACCTCAAGGATGACCAAAGATACTGGGATACGCACCTGGGCGATATCGCGTGTGCGATGAGGAGCGCGGTTCATAGCTCTACGGGTGTGTCGCCTTATTATGCCTTATTCGGTACTAATATGATGACAAACGGTAGTAGTTATGAACGTGCTAAAAAGTTTAACGCGGTAGATGATAACGAGCTCTTAAGCCTACCCCGACACAGTCGGTTGCAGTGCATCCGGAATCAAATTCGCGAAAATATATTGAAGGCCAACGAAAAATCCGCAAAAATATATAATGTCCGGACTAAAAACATTACTTTCTCACCTGGACAAGAGGTCTATAGAAAGAATTTCGTGTTGAGCGATTCGTCCAAATATTTATCGGCCAAACTTTCCCCGAAATATTGTAAGTGCCGCGGTATAAGAAGAATTGGCAACCATATGTACGAAATTGAAAATCTACTCGGAAAAAGGATGGGAATATTCCACGCGAAGGACTTAAAACAATGAGCCGAATGACCTTTTTTCCACGTTATATATTCACTGCTTTTCATACTGTTTACCTGTTAACTGTTTTGATTTGTTAAATTATTGAATTGCATGCTCTTTGTATTATTGTTAATTGTTTTTATTTAACTTATATTTATTTCTTAGTTTTAACTAAATTTAATATACTCATCTGTGATAACTTGGTTTAACCACGTCTAATCTGTGATATTTTACTTATTAATTATAATTTTCTTAAGACTGGTAGATTTAAATTTAACCATCTGTGATATTTTGCATGCTATAGATTAAGTAAATCCTTTTAAAACTGTGATATTTTTTGTATTAATTTAATTAATAAAATAGCTTTAAGTTTTTGTGTTTAACCCTGTGATATTCAGTTCAAAGTTTAACTTTGCGGTATTTTAAGGATCTGTGATATTTACTACTACTAGCTGACTAACTGTGATATTTTATTGTATATACCTTTTAATTGTTTATTTAATTATAAATCTTGAATCTAATTTATTTTTGTAAAATAAACTAGTAGGTGTAAAAAAAAAAAAAAAAAAAAAAAAAAAAAGGGCAAATTAATACCTTTATTCATCGCGGCTTTAAAGGCATGGGTTACTCCCCACTTTCACCGGGTATTGTTCGTTGCTCGGCAAGTTACTTGTTGTTGAGTTAATCTAAAGCTGGGTAAGGTGACCAGAACAACTTGTGTTGAACGAATATTCTTCCCATTCAATGAGTACCTAGAAAATAAATAAATAAAGTTCACATTATAGTTGGTATAATTAAGTGTATGTCATTTGTCTAAAAGTTACTTAATGTTATTTTTTAGTACTTATTAACCACAATTTTATTCCATTAATATTAAGCTTCGGTGATATCAAGTTTTAGCTACATCTTGTTCTGTGATATTTTATATATTTTGTTTTAAGTCCGATAAAAATTTCTGCGATATATACATTAAGATTCTCCTGTGATATTAGCTTTAATTTTTGTTGGTCAAACGATGTAGAACTATTATTTATTTAATTGTTGTTATCGGTGTTTTTTACATGACGGCTACAGTTGGGGAGTAAGCACTCCTCGCATAATGCTAACGAGGAAAGTGGTGTAGGTCAGGATTCACAAAGGGTTGTTGACCTCAGGATACAGCTGCAAAAAGAAAATAAAATAAAGATGGACGCTTACTCTACTTAATTTTATGGGTATGAGAAACCCTTACCTGCACCGCATCAAATCAGGAAAATATTTACCCGGCTAAATCATGGGTTCTTCCCCACTAAGATCCACCTTATCAAGTAACCTGAAAAAGAAATGAGATTAGTAAGAAAATAACCAAATCTGTTCAACTTGGCGTCCATGATACCATTCTTAGACATCAGACATCCAGATTTGTTTTTTTTTTGTTGCTTATTGAGAATATATCAATAAACGGACGCGTGGCCGTTTAATATGAAATCTGAAAAGAAAAAAAAAAAACAATAAAACAATCAAAATAAATGAAAAATAAACACTTACCTACTTGTGGCATGCATCCTTCGCCGCCGAGTTATGTTACACCTAAAATGAAAATGGCGAGATCGGTCGATGTCTCGATGACAGTTCTACAAACTTGAATGGAGAGAATAATATTTTGGATGAAAGCGTTCAGGGTCGAAATGGGATGGACGGTCGAGGAAGATTGTGTCGTTCTTAGTTGTTAAGTAGCATGTGATATTGTATTAGGATTCTAGTTTGGTCATATATTCGGGTTTATTCGTCATGAGTGAACGTTTAATGCATGTTATTATTTATTATGGGTATGGTAAAAATCTTTTATTGTTGTTCTGTAACTATTATTTTTTTTTGTTATTTATTAACTTTTGGTAATGTTTGAGATCTAAGTTGCTCTGGTTTCCTTACCTTCAACTTTAACCGGGAACGTACCTTGGAGGTAATAAATAAAATACCCGTATTGTAGTGGAGACTCACTACTACCAGTATGGCCTCCCACTATTTTATTATCATAAATATTGGTTGAAGAACTAAATTTGTGGATGTGTAGATCGGATGATGCGATCCAGTTAGGCAATACGTCATCCAAGTAGGTGTGTCGCTAGTGTGGATGGGGTGGCGAATTTGCCCCACTTCTCAGTTGGTCGGCAACAGTAGCGCTGTAGACGACGTAGTAGACGAAGTACAAAAGACAAAAGTGTAAAATCGAAGAAGAAAAAAAAAAAAGAATCCAAAGAGATTCTATTTAAATTTAAATTTAAATTCAAATTGGTCATTAACGGATTCCGGAATCAAAAATAACTAAAAAAAAAAAAAAAAAGGAAATCCTGACCGGTAGGCCAGCATAGGTGCAATTCCGAAAGGAATAATAATAGATATCTGGAAAGGAAAAAGAGGTGGTTGTTTCCGGGCGGCCCCGAGAGTATCAAGAGGTGTTGGGCCGCCGCTTGAAAAAAAAATAAAGAAAAAAAAAAGAAAAAGGAAAAAAAAATATATAATTATATACATAAAAATACGCAAGAAAAATAAAAACGTATTGCCCAAAATAGTTATAAGCGATACTCAAAAATCGCCTATATAAAAAAAAAACCTATGATAAAAAAAAGACGACCAAATTACGTATACAATATGAATAATATACTCTTAAATATACCTACGAGCATCAATAGCGTGGGCATTTGATATATACATACATACTTCCCATACCTCTAAAAACAGCCACCCGTGACGATACTTTGGCAACATTAATAAAAAGGCGCTTTTGGAATAATTGGTGTTTGTGATTGTCATAGAATTAAGTTTTTTTGTTATATAATAAGATACAAATTTATCGGCGTGGGAAAAATCAAACAAAAAAAAAAAAAAAAAAACGGATATATAAAACTTGTAAAATTAAATATTTACATATCTTTGTCTATATTCTGTACGGTACGGGAAAAAGTTTAGCGAAGGTGTGTCGCGGTCTAATCTTTTTTTTTGTGAACTCAAAATCCTGATCGTTATACCTCTACAGAGCTCTTTCGAGGTAGGGAACTAGGGTTTTCGTCAGTTATCCGCCCTGCAAAGCAGAAGATACCACAAAAGGGTATACTAATACGGGTGTAGGTATTCACACCCACAGACCTGAACCTTTTTCTGTATCCATTTTGCTTATCTTTTCTTTTGTTGTTGTTTTTTTTTTTGTTATTTCTTTTTTTTTGTAATTTTTTTTGTTTTAAATTTGTTATAAAAAAAAATAAATCGTTTAATATGTAATCCCATAACGCCATCTAGGTGAAAATAGAGGAAGAGTTTTTTGTTTGTTTCGCAAGAGCGAAACCATGTCCTTTTGAGTTTCTTTTCAGGGGTGTATAGGGTACCGGAAAGGAGGAGGAGGAGGACATGAGATGAACTGAACCCGACTATCCACATTCCAGTTAAAGGGAAATCCCACAATCGGCCGCCGGATTCCCAGGTAGGCTGGGTATAGGCCCAACTGCAATAACATCAGCAGTGCCCTTGTGTGTGGTAAGTGTCCGTCCGTTTTTCTTTTCACCTTTTGTGAGACCTGGCCTGATGTTTTTTATTGCTGGTGAGGTTGAGTTTCGGGGGCAAGTTCCCCCCCGTCCGACGAGCTAATGCCGCGCATCGCGAGCAGGCCACGTCCTCCGAAACTCGACATTCCGTCCCTGTTTTCCTATACCTTCCGTACCTCTTTTTCCTACCTCATCCTTATCCTACCCTTCCACCATACCTACCTCCTCACCTCCTCTTGCCTCGCAACAAACTGTCATCTTGTGGAACAATGTAGCAAATTTAAGTCGCTCTCTCTACATAAAAGAAAAGTGGGATGTAGTTAATCGATACTTCCTTTGTCTCACATGTCTGGTCAACCATAATCGACGCAGATGCACATCTGAGAAAACTTGTGGAATAAACGGTTGCACATACAGGCATCACCATTTGCTTCATGAGTACACTGAATCAGTTGCTCCAAATGTCGAAGATCGAAAATGCAACGCCCATGCTACCAAAGAGAAATCGATACTTTTAAAAATTCTACCTGTTACCTTGTATAACAATGAGAGGCAAGTACATACTTACGCATTTTTAGATGATGGTTCATCCCTCTCACTTATAGAATGGAAACCAGCGGAAGAGCTGGGTTTAGATGGTGAAAGAAATCCCGATTAGATTAGAAGAAGATTCTTAAGTAGTTAATCTACAGATATCTGGATTTAAATCTACACAAATCTTCCCGCATGTTCAAGTTCGAACTGTAGAATCACTTGAATTACCATTTCAAACCATGGATTGATGACATCCAGAAGCGATTGAAGTATGTCCAAGGTATCCCTGCTAAGTCGTATCATGATATTCAAACTTGGTTGATTACCAAATAATCCGAGAATCAAATGTCGATGAGCCGGTGGCTGTTAAGACACGATTACGATGGGCAGCTTTTGGACACGGCAAAACTTTTCACATCGATCACATAAGTTATCATATGTGTGATTGTCAGACTAAAATTGATAACCGACTTGATGAGCTAGTAAAAGAAAACTTCGAAATTGGTTCGATACAAAATAAATTGCTTATGAACTCAAAGAAAATAAAACTCAAGCGATCTTGGATAGAAGTAGGTACAATCAACATCGGAAAAATATACGCCGTTGGCTTACTCTGGAAGAGCGAAAATACTTTTCTACCCAACAACAGGCTACTAGCAGAACGTAGACTTGTGTGTCTTAAAAAGCAACTGAAAAGAAACCCTTCACTCCAAGACAAGCTAAATAAACAGATAGCATATTATATGATAAAAAAATCACTATGTGGATGACAAAAACGGTGATAAGTCGGCAAATCTTGATAAAATTTTCGTAATCGAAAAGGACTTTATGAATCCGAGAAGATTTTAGGAATGTGGTGGTCCCCATCCGAAGATTTATTTTCGTTTAACTGCAGTCTGCATAAATTAAGTGACGAAGTCTGGAAAGGTCATCGAGCACCGAAAAAGAGAAAAGTTTTAAGAACTCTGGTGAGAATTTTCGATCCTCTAGGGCTAATTTCAAATTTCTTAGTACTCCTGAAAAACTTGCTTCAGGAAATATGGCGTAGCAATGTAGAATGGGACGAACGAATAAAATCTGAGCATTTTCAGAGCTGGTGTCAGTGGCTTCAACTCTTGCCGAAAATAGGCATGCTAAAAATCAGGAGGTCCTATCTCTTCGAAATAAATTCCTACAACAGTTGCCACGTCGAACTTCATAGATGCAAGCATGTCTGCCTATGCTACGGTTTCCTATTTGCATGTCGTAAAAGGGAAACAAATCGAATGTAGCTTAGCAGCCTCCAAACCAAAAGTCTCTCCCTTGAAGATTATATATGTACGTAACGCGTCTAGAACTAGAAGCTGCTGTGCTTGGAGTGAGGTTGGCCAGATCGATCATAAGAGAACACACCGTGCAAATACACAAAAGGCATTTTTGGTCGGACTCGCAAACTACACTTTTCTGGATTAACAATGATTGTAGGCGATTCAAACAATTTGTAGCTTTAAGAATTGTTGAGATCCTCGAAGAATCCAACACTAAAGAATGGAGTTGGGTCCCAACCGATAAAAATATTGCCGACGAAGCCACGAAATGGAACACCAAACTTGACATTCAATCTGGAAGCCGCTGGTATAAAGGACCTTTATATATTTACTTACCATAAGATAGCTGGCAAGGGAAATTGATAAGTTCAGCACAAATTAAGAGGGTTATGGTACTTATTCATCAAATTGCCAATCTGTCGCCTATCATTGACTGTGAGGGATTTTCTAAGTGGAAGCGACTTAAAAGATCGGTGGCTTACGTGCTGCGTTTCATCAACCTCGCAAGATGGTGTAAAGAACTATTAGAGCATGTCTCGTTAACACCAATAGAAATCATTGCAGTTCCTTTACGCACTCTGTCAATCTCAATCGTTTTCAACAGTGTTTGGTTCTGAAGAAAAATAAATCTGGTAAGGCAAAAAATGTAGCGGTGGATAAAACAATCCCGTTATATAAGCCCAGTCCATACATGGACTCAAACAATGTTATTAGAATTAAAGGTCGTATAGACACAGCAGAACACGTCAACTATGATTGCAAAAGACCTATCATTCTGCCAAATAATCATCGGATTACGAATCTCATTTTCTGAAATAGTTGTTAACGAAATTCGTCAACTCTTTCTTATACCATTATTAAGAGCCACTGTAAAAAGGGTGATCTCGCTTGTCAGTTATGCCAAATTCGTAAAGCAAGACCCGAACCTCCATTGATGGCCGAACTTCAAGAATTGTAGACTTTAGGTGCTAGCCTGTCGAACATAAATTGGAAATTCATCCCACCAGCTTTCCCCCTATGGGTGGGAGCTGAGAACGCTTGGTTCGTTCGGTTAAAGAAGCCCTTGGGCAAATAACAAGTAGGTACTCGAAATCCCAAAGACGAGTTACTCCTAAGCATGATGGCCGAAGTTGAACACATTATCAATTCGAGGCCTCTGACCTACGTTCCAATCGATACAGAAACTGAAGAAGCTCTAACACAAAATCACTTCCTCCTTGGCTCCTCTAATGGAATTAAACATTTTTGCGATATTGATGACAGCACTGGAGCTTTAAAGAAGAACTGGATTTCCTGTGAAAACTTCGGAAACACTTTCTGGAAACAATGGGTAAAAGAGCACCTTCCTACTTTGACCATGAGGTCAAACTGGTGCGTTGAGGCAAAACCTATAGCAGTGGGGGATATAGTGATTATAGTAGATGAAAATAAACCCAGAAATACCTGGCTGAAAGGAAAAGTAATAAGAACTTTACCAAGATGGCCAAGTACGGTCAGCCGTCATTAAGACAAAAGATGGTGTCTATACGCGCCCTGTCACCAAGATAGCAGTTCTCGAAGTGGGTAAATTTATCATCTTATTCATATGAACATATTTTATACTAATTTTATTTTAAAATTTCAGAAATTTAAAGCTAACTCTTAATGAATAAAAGAACCAAGCTTAAAATTTTGGATTTTATATATTTTTTAATTACTGAGTCGAACAGGTGTGTTCGAAGAACGTGTAATTATGTAAATTGTTGGGTGGAGTTGGAAATACATGACAATGATAGTTGAGTTGAAGTTTGCATGGAAATGCACACGGAATTGGTTTAGAATTTTTTTTACTTATATTTGCAACTTTTACTTTTAGATTTACCGCCTACAGCTTAATAGTGGATTTACATGTTTCTGCATTTGGTTTCTGCAAAAATAAAGGGATGCCAAATAGAACATTCAAACTTGTTAGATAGAGAGAAAAGAAAAAAATGCATTATAGGAAATTCGACAAATGCAGAAGTCAGGATTATAGTGAAGACGAACATGTTCATCTTTATTATAGTATCTTCTTCTGAATTTTGCAAGTGTTTGAAATTTCCACATTTCCTATAACTTTTTTGATGGTGCATGAAAAAAAAGCAAACAAAATACAAACAAAACAAAACATTATATTAAAATGGAAATGGCAAAGAACGGAGGCAAGTTAAATTTTCATTTGTTTCTTACATATGTATAATTGATTTTGTATTTTAGATTATCATAATTAGCAATATTTGGAAGAGAATAGAAGACTACAGGTGCAGGGGTTGATGCAAGTACATTGAGTTTATTGGCGAGAAAATTGTGCTGTAGAATGAGATTAGTGATGGTTGGGTGGAGATGGAGACACACCAGCACCAGCTTAACCAGGATGGAGTAACCGAGTTGAAAGAGAAGGTGTACGAGATGACACTGAGCGTCAGGGATGACGACGACGAGGATATCCAGGATATGAACGACCACATTTATCAACACAACGACGATGATGACAACAGAAATAACAACAATAGCCGCAACAACAATAGCAGCAACAAAAGCATGAAATTGCATTCCAAAGAAATCGTCATCATTATTATCGTAATCTTTATTATTATCATTAGTAGGTATTATAATCATAATTATTCAATATTAGTTCTTTTTTATTATTATTAATGTTGTTATTTGCGAACAAAATAAAATATATTTTGATAAACCCGGAACCTTTTTTCGTTTTGGGTTTCGTTGTATTTCGTCACCAAATAGGAAGGATGCCAAAAGAAGGCCAAATTTCTCAAAAAATTTCAAATTTCGCACAAAATACAAATTAACTTTGAAGAAAAACATATGATTTACAGCTGTTAACAAGTTATAGCAATTTATAGAAAGTAAAAAAAAGTTACCACCTGTGTATTCTTTCCCACTTTTGGATTTGAAAGTATATCTGACTCTTTCTACTTTTCTGCATTTTGCAGATGCAGAAACATGTAAATCCACTATAAACATGTAAATCCACTATAAGTTAACCACCTGAGCAACTCCCTGTTCAATTTCATTGGCTTATAACAGGCCGACTCCAAAGGACATAATTTATGTCATGTGGTTCGATCATGACATGAAATCTCCAATGGAGTTTCGATATCTCATCTTATGACATGATGTCAGTTTTGTCTTGATATAGATGTCTGACATGAATTTGACAGATGTTTTGTTTTTGTTGCTTTTTTGTGTTCAGCTGACATTTCATCTCATTCAGCCTTATTTAATAGAATCCGCTAAGCAGATGAATAGTTATGCAGTGTATAATGATTTATGTAGGCTTTATTCAACGTTCTATAAATTCGTATTTATAAAACATTTTCCTACAAATTATAGTTACGCAGTTCTTATATCAAAAAAAGTACCAAAATGGGAAATCTATTCCATTTAGATGCCATAGTTAAATCAACAACTGTTTTTTCTTTCAATGAAATATGTAGGTAAATAAATAATAACAATAATACAAAATGGAATCGAAAGGGAAGAGAATGCGTTCGTCAAATTGGGATTCGTCCGATAAGGTACATATAGCTATAACTTGGATATCTACGGGCTCCTCAATTGTCATTGCTGAGGTCAGAACGGACAATTTCCACCATTTGTTTCATATTTTCTATCGAAAATCTTTATTTATTTTTAAATTCTTCATCGTCATGGTAACACGATTTAAATTAAATTATAAAAATAATTTCAAAAGGAAGAAAATTGGAAAGGCTTTTTTATTTTTTTCTAATTTCTATTATGAACACAAACCATGACATTTTGTCACTATAATTTCCTTATTCAGGATCTATTCAACCTCAAAACGCGTTTAGCTTATTATGGCTCTATTCAACGTTGCATAAGTTTTATAAATAACATTTTCGAGTTAAGAGGTATTATAAAGAGTGTATAACTTTATGCAGGCTGTATGTGGGGATTATAAATAAGGCGGATTATTTTTTGATTCTCATGATGGCAGGTTTTGTTTGGAGCCAAAACAATTTTTGTTTGACGAAGAAATATCTACTATTTGACGTTTGCCAGAGATACTTACAAGTCAGAGTGTTTTGCTTGAATGAAATGTCAAGACATAAACTGCCCAGCAAAGAGAGAAGACATTTCAGAGATTTAGTTGGCTATACAGATATCTAGTGGAGTCGGCCTGTAAGGAAGAGCGAAAACTAAGTTTCCGGCAACCTTAAAGACCAGTTGAATAATCGTGGTCTACTATTTTCTTTAAATTATTGTCTAATTTATTATGAAGACCATTTATTTGGATAGTAAGTAAACATTCTTTTATTCTTTTTATTAAATAAATAAGACATTAGACGACAAAAGTCAACACGAAATTATTATAAAGAATTTACCTTAAGTTGCCTGTAGACTCATAATTACCAACTTACCAACTACTAAAAACCATATTCATTTTTTTTTGTGTGTTTTCATAAATGCATGCTTTGTTTACATGCGATCAATTCCGATCATATTAAAGTCATAGAAAAAATGTTTTTTTATAGATTTACATTTGCGCTACACATATTTGAGTTTTGGTTTTATGAAAATCAGACATTTAACATTTGCTTTTATGAAAGTTATGCATTCGTCAGACTTTCTCAACCATGCATTTTTGGAAGTATCCTTTGTTAGCTTTATAATGAAAACAAGCAATTTCAATAATTTCCCATAATATGGTTAAATTCACTAATACTAAAGAAAATTATTTTATCTTATATGAATTGATCCTAAAAGTCTTACCAATTTTGTGAAGAATTGATTTTAGTAAGTTTACTTACGAAATAATTTTGTTTTGATAATTTCAACCAAAAAAATGTTTGGTTTGAAATTGTGAACCGCTTCCACTTTGCAATGCAGGCGAAGTGTCAAAGAAATGTATTTATTTATCACCGAACACACCCTCATGTTTGCCAACATTTGTATATTTTTTACACTGCCTCCTACATTTAAAAATCCCATATTTTTATTTCAACAAAAAATTATATTAAATTAAATTCAAGTTTCTACTATATGAAATGACGTTTATGATATTTCAATTCATTTTATTGTTCTTAGAGTTTAGGTAAGTACAAAGTAAGACTATTAGAAGTCTTATATGTAGTACATATAATTGGTATATTTAACACATTTGGTAAAAATTAAAAAAAAAAAAAATAAAAACTGAAACAAAACAAAAATCGTAATAATGTTTCTCGATTAGAATATTTCCAGAGCAACCAATAATAAAAAAACTCCAGTTATTTATTTTTTTCATAAAAGAAATTTCAATTAAATTAAATTAAATTTTAAAATTTTGATCTACAAAAATTGGTAAAAAATGTTTTTCCACTCGAATACCTTTTTCTCGGTAAGCCGGATAATATTTCTGTCAGTAAATTTTGTATCAATTAACATCTAAAGTAAATCGATGAATGTCAAAAATAATTCGGTTGAACAGTTTCTACAAAAAAAAAATTAGTTTTCTTTGAAGAATGAAAGTTTTCATCCAATAACTTACACTGGCGATTTATTACAACACAAGAACTTCAAACTTCAATAAATACCACGTTTTATAAATATTATGGGAGTAAGTCACTTTACTATAAATTTTTTTAAAAAGAATGCATGTATTATTTTTGTTTACGTATATATTTTGTAAAAATATAAACTGAAATTTTCTTCTGCAATATTTTATCATTCCGTGCCCGTTAACAAAAACAATAAGGTTTCCCATAAAGCCAAGTTTTCAAAGAAACTGGCTATTGTAAACCCATATACAATGTTTTATTTCTAAAAAATTTTACATAATCGTAGTGGTTCTCCGTCTCAATCTGAACTCAACTTTTGTGTGGAATAATTTTCATTTTTCAATACAAACAAACATAACACATAAAATCTGAGCGATAGAAGATATCTGGTAGAAGCTACCTACAATCTACCAATCCCTATCAACCAACCATTCAACTATTCAACACCAATGACAAATTTTAATATTCTGTATGGGTAAAGTAATGTTTTTGCTCTTACGGAAACAAACGTTGTGTAAGGTATTTCTTTCACTAGTGGCTCACTTTATCAGCCATCACTCCGTAGAAGAACTCTTTCGATCCTGGCGGGTTACAGAGTATAAGAAAAGATTAAAATAATTTTACATTTTTAAATTGATTAAAAGGAAGTAATACGTTTTATAAATTTTGTTTTAACGAACTAGTAACCTGTGAAAAACAAATACATGTTTTTCAAATAAGAACTACAGAAATCCGGGGAAACGAAAAATAAACACCTATCCTTTCAGTTTATAAATTTAGACTAAAATTTTATAGTCTCTTGGAATAAAAAATTCAAGTGAGTATTTTTAACTTCAAATCAAATTAATGTTCACAATCGTAAAAATATATGGTTCTAAAGTTGAGTTGTGCTTAAAATTGTGTTTTTAATGTAGTTATATTATATACATAATGTATATGAAAGTATGTACATATATATATTCATATATGTACATATAACATTAATAAATCGTCTTTTTTATTGATCAAACAAAAATTTACTTCCATTTGATCTTGAAATTAATTAATACAAAAATTAAACTACTTTTTATTTATAAATTAAATTTGTACAGTCTTAACAAATACTACCTATTTTTTATGAATAATAATTTTAAGTTGCATTGGTATATCATGCTTATTATTTATAAGGATTTTTCTTGCCAGATTGATTTTGAGTTTTTGACCCGTATTATGTTTTGAACCGGGTTAATCAAATCCTATGAAGAGATATTTATACATATAGACAAAAGTTACAGGACTCGAATCTCATACAAAACAAATTGTTTTTGGTTAACGAAAGTTCAAAAATAAGGTAAAACGTGCCAAATTTGAATATAAAGTTTATATTGTAGCTAAATTTCAAAATGTATTCCCATAAAAGACGCTTTTAGATGGTACGAATGTTTTAAGACAATTCTATTCTGTATTTTTTTGGGTAAGAATCACCACTTTTGCTGAAAATCAAGATTTTTATTATTTAAATAGATGAATTAAAAAAGACTCAAATTAATAAAATCTTAATTTTAACTATTTTCCTAGGTGTTGAATCGTTGATATTATATTTTAAAATACATAGTATCTAGTTAATTCAGTGTATGCACTCGTATTTTTTTTTAATTTGTCAAAAAGAAAGAAAAATCAATTGACCAGATTTTATTTCTTCTAAAGCTAAATATACATACAGCGAATCACAAAAGTCATGGGACCAGGATATATTGCATTATGTACCTAGCTATTTACTGATAAATTAAAAAAAAGTTGAAGCACTTGTTTACCACTGTTTTACTCAATTATTCCTTTGTAAGCCAAACGAAATAAATACCATTTTATGGCTCTACTTTGGATTACAGACCACCAAATTTTTACACCAAAATATTTGTATATCATAGATAATCACTTAATATCACAATTTTAGGGTGAGGAAATAAGTTTAAACTATTTTAATTAATTATTAAAGTTTCTCATTTTCACACAAAACTCATCGAGAACAACCACCATTTCTATTTTTTTAACAGCTGTGTGCATGTGTTTTCTTTTTCAAAGAATTTTCAGATTTGAGATGGGAAATTGTTGTTTGCTTTTGGGAAATTTATTGATCCCGATTTCTCGAGTTTGTTTTTGGTACGAAGCTATGATATTTGTACTTTTTTTCTACTTCGAGGTTTAAAACAACTACAATGCGAGAAGTTGTTATTTCTCTTAATATTTTGTTAAAAACTAAAAAAACTGTTGACATTGGCGCCTGCCAGGTGACTTTACATACCCTAAGCGGAGCAACGAAGTTGCGTTAACGGGTGTGGACCCCCAAAAAGGGAGTTAAAATTCTGAGAACCCGCGAAGCCAGCCAGGCAAGGTACTGTTTATTCAAAAAAACTGTTGACATTGGCGGTTGCCGGGCGACTTAACATACGGAACTGCTTATTTAAAAAAAAAAACGGTTAAACAGTACTGGCATTCAAGAAAACTGGCGTTGAAATATACATATATGTATATGTACAGTGGTGGAAAACTAAATAGCACCAATTAAATTTTTGTTTTAACTCTTAATAAAAAACAGATATGAGTTTGAAAATAATTTTTTTTTTTCAATATCTTTCATGTTTCGGCTTAAATTCATTTTTTTAAAACAAATTTTAACATAAATTAAAGAAAAATAAAAAAAAATTAAACAATTAATCTAACATCTCAAAATAGATGAAAATCAAAATAGCACTAAAATTAAAAAATGTTAATAAAAATATTATAAAAACAAAAGCTATTCTTTTTTCAACATTAATATTTGGTAGGGTAACCCTTATTTTCCAAAACTGCCTTTAGTCTTCTCGGCAAACTTTCAACGAGTTTCTGGCAACGGTTTATCGGAATGGAATACCATGCCTTTTGAACTGTTGACCATAAATCTTCCAAATTTCCAATTTTTTTTTGTTTGATGACCTTGTCCACATCTTTCCAAAGGTTCTCGATTGGATTTAGATCGGGGCTTTGTGGTGGTCAACCCAAAACATGAACTTGGCTCTCTCGAAGCCAAGCTTGGACCGATCTGGTAGTGTGCTTTGGATCGTTATCATGGACAAATTTCCAAGTAATCGGCAAATTTTCAAATGCAAAGGGCTCTATGTGAGTCTCCAATATCTCTTTGTATTGAAACTGATCCATCCTACCAGATACTCGTACTATTGGACCCACTCCATGCCACGAAAATGCTGCCCAGACCATCAAATTTCCACCGCCGTGTTTAATGGTCTTCATGGTGTACTTGGGATTAAATTCTTGATTTTTTGGACGACGAACATAAAGATTACCATCGGATCCGAATCTATTAAACTTCGATTCGTCGCTCCAAAGCACATTTTTCCAAAATTGTAGCGGTTGTTCCATATGTGTTTTGGCGAACTCCAAACGTTTTTTTAAGTTTCGCGTTGAAACAAGCGGCTTTCTTCTGGCAATGCAACCATTTAACCTAGCTTCGGTTAATCGATAGCGTACAAGTCTAGACGATACTCTGACATTGTATTCCTCTTCAATTTGGAGTTGAATTTCTCTAGAGCTCTTGAATAGGTCGCTCCTACTAGAGCTTACTATTGCTCTGTCGATAGCCTTTGTTGTTTTTCTGGCCCGTTTTGTTCTTTTGGCGTTATCAAATGAATGGTTTCGCTTCACATGCTTTAAGGCATTATAAACCATCTTTTTTGAACAGCCCAAATCCTTACCAATTTCAAGAATACGCTTTCCATTTTCAAACATGTTGAAAATGAGAATTCTTTTCTCACGCGAGCAGTGAATGGGTGTATTCATAAACGCAGAAAATCTGCACTAGTACAATCGCAGTTCTTTTCTATTGCATTTGTGAACGCACTCAATTTGCAGAATGTCTGCAGTAAACAAAAAGGCCTGACTTTGCTCAATTTTTATGTAAACAGAGTTCATAAATGTCAGAGAAAAATGTCTGCGAAACACTGTTAAACTTAATTTTTGATTTAATTACAGAAAAATAAAATTAAAATTAAAGCAAGAAAATATTTAGGCTTTTTGTTATTAATAGCTCAGTATGTTTTTGGTTCCAAACCGTATACCTGCAGCACTTTCGTCATCCCTTTAAAAATAATAACTTACATTACTATCAGAAAATTAATAAATGGTTGTAATAACTTACATTTTTTGCAATATTTTCCGATTCGTGCTTATTTATGACTTTAAAATACCATTTTATAAAATTGCGCCCTTTCTGCAGCCATCAAATTTTAGCTGCACAATATGCACGACGCTGACGAAAGAATGACGTTTATGAACGGTAGGTACTGCAGTTCACCTAGGTTAGTCTGATCAAAAATCTGACTTTATGAACGCATATAATGCAGGGTGTATTCATAAACGCAGAAAATCTGCACTAGTACAATCGCAGTTCTTTTCTATTGCATTTGTGAACGCACTCAATTTGCAGAATGTCTGCAGTAAACAAAAAGGCCTGACTTTGGTCAATTTGTATGTAAACAGAGTTCATAAATGTCAGAGAAAAATGTGCGAAACACTGTTAAACTTAATTTTTGATTTAATTACAGAAAAATAAAATTAAAATTAAAGCAAGAAAATATTTAGGCTTTTTGTTATTAATAGCTCAGTATGTTTTTGGTTCCAAACCGTATACCTGCAGCACTTTCGTCATCCCTTTAAAAATAATAACTTACATTACTATCAGAAAATTAATAAATGTTTGTAATAACTTACATTTTTTGCAATATTTTCCGATTCGTGCTTATTTATGACTTTAAAATACCATTTTATAAAATTGCGCCCTTTCTGCAGCCATCAAATTTTAGCTGCACAATATGCACGACGCTGACGAAAGAATGACGTTTATGAACGGTAGGTACTGCAGTTCACCTAGGTTAGTCTGATCAAAAATCTGACTTTATGAACGCATATAATGCAGTCCTAAGTTAGGCTGACGTTTATGAACTTACCCGCAGTCCTAAGTTAGGCTGACGTTTATGAACTTACCCAATACCTCTTCCCAATTTTTAATTCTAGTTAAAAACTATTGAAATCGGTCTAAATAATCTTGTTTTTACTAAACTTACCCAAAAAAATGTCCAAGTTATTATATTTATTAAAAAAACGAATGTAATGCTATTTATTTTTCCACCTGCTTTCGATAGCATCACAACTTGCATTACGCTATTTGGTTTGACCTTCATTTAAAACCCATAAAAGTTACCGTTACTTAAACAGGGATGCTATAAAGGTATTCAAATTAAAAATTTGTGTAAATTACACTCTGGTAAAAAATATTATGTGAATAAATAGGAATGTTTGCTTGAGTGCTATTTAGTTTTCCACCACTGTATACATACAGTGATGGCCAAAACTAAAGCACGAAAAATTATCACTTTATAAACATCCTAATAAAATGTGAAAACACAAATGATATTTTTATAATTTTATTTTTTTCTTATTTGAAAAATATTGTTCTATATTTTACAACTTTAAATTTGATTTTAAATCTTAACACATTTAAGAAAAATTAAAAAAGTTAAAAACTCATCAAAAAGTAGCTGGACAAAACTAAAGCACATTTTTGCTTTTATGTACAAAGTAAGTAAAAAAAAGTGGTAATGTTAATATTTAATGGCATAACCATTATTTTTGATGACTGCATCATATCGACAAAGCATTGAGGTAATTAGATTGTCAATTATGTTCATGGGGATGTTTTCCCAGGCCATTAAGCCAATCCTTCAACCCATTTAGCGGTATGATTCAGATCGTTGTCATGCTGGAAGATCCATCGCAACGGTATGTTCTCCAAGCATGACGTTTTCAAGGATTTCCTTGTACATGAAACGATCCATTATACGATTAATTTTATGAATTGGCCCAATTCCTTCGCTGTAAAAACATCCCCAAACAATAAAGTTTAACCCACCATGTTTCACAGTTGCCTGGTGAATCGAGGATTGAGGAGTTCGCCTTTCAGCCTTCGTACCGTGCGAAATCCGTCCGATCCTTTTAAATTAAATTTTGATTCATCCGAGAAAAGGACCCTCTTCCACTTTTCACTCGTCAAGTTAAGGTGTGTTTAAGCAAATCCTAGTCTTGCACGTCTATTCTTTAGGGAAAAAATGCTTTTTTGCGGCACTACAAGATTCCAGCGGCTACTAACCACTTTCCGCTGGATCGTTCTTGACGACATTTTAAAGTCTAATTCTTTTTGAGGAAATATAAGGGTCATTTTTATTAACCTAATTAATCGTTTGTCACATTGCGACTTGGTTTTTTGAGGTGTACCGCCATTGTGTACTATTCGTACAGTGCCTCGAGTACGAAAATGAGTTAGTATTTGAGAAATGACTGTATGGCTGATAACATATTTTTCGCCAATAAATGTTATCGATTCACCGTTTTAAAAGCTAATTACTATTTTTACTTTAAGTTCATTTGAATATTTATTCCACGCCATTTTACGATTTTTTATTAAAATTTTAAATTGTGACCGTTAGCACCATTAGAGATCCACCATAAACTTCTTATTTATTCCTTAGAATATGTGTAAGTTCACAAACTTAAAATTTTGCTGCAGTGATTCGGCATCGCTGCTTTTTTGCGATGCTGATGCAGCTGTTGCTGATGCGATGCCGACTAATCACGCTGTCGTAGTGATGCTTTTTTGTTTAGTTTTTGCGCATCAGTTTATGCAAGTTTGCAATAATGAACAGTTGACGCGAAAGTGATGCCAGAATCTGCGTTTGTGAATAAATAGGAATGACTTTGAACATTTGGGCATCATTACTGCAGTGATGCGTTTGTGAACTTACACTATGCTTGACTAAATATCAAGTGAAGATAGTAGCATTTCAAAAGTAAGTTGTAAAACTTGATAATTGTAGACAGTAATAGAGTGCATGTGCTTTAGTTTTGTCCAGCTACTTTTTGATGAGTTTTTAACTTTTTTAATTTTTCTTAAGATTTAAAATCAAATTTAAAGTTGTAAAATATAGAACAATATTTTTCAAATAAGAAACAAATAAATTATAAAAATATCATTTGTGTTTTCACTTTTTATTCGGATGTTTATAAAGTGATAAATACTCATGCTTTAGTTTTGGCCATCACTGTATATATATTTTATATATATGTATGTATATATATATACATTTTTTTGACACAATAATAATTCTATTATCCAATATAAAATTAAAAAAAAAGACCGATTTTTGAAATTTTCAAAAAATTTTTAATCGTATTTAGGGGGGCTTCCTCACCGTAATATTTTGAATCTGTCCTATAGAAATGCCCTCCTACCCATTAATTTTTTTTTCAAAAGGGGATGGTCTGTTATCTAAAGTCACCCCGTAGTTTCCAAAATACCTAATTTTAAAACCAAAATTTGTCCAAAAAAAAAAAAGCTTAAAAATAATTTTTAAGAGTAATTTTCCCAATTTTTCATGAAATATACAATTTTTTTGACTAACAATCTGTTGCTCTAATTAATTCTTAATCAAAGTTTTAGGATAAATTAATTTTGTTTGATAGAGCTTACTTAAATTTAAAAGAAACTTTGCATACAACGAGACTAGCACCTACCCTCATTTCTATAGAGTGCAAGCAGGGGGGTTGCAGGTGGGCAGCATGCCCCCTTACATACCATACTGTTAATTACTCTGTAATGCTGGAAAATAGTTCACTTTTATGGGATTAAAGCTCCATTACACAGACCGTGCTGGCGCTGATCAGGGTTTATTGTAAGGAAACAATAACTTAAAGTGTACACAGAAATCATACACGATTTAGATTTAAGATTGCTGGCCCTAGCCAAGTATCGGGAGGTTCTGCTATATTGCACGGATGTATTCTTCCTTAAGTACTGTTCCATTCAAAAGTTTTTCCAATTGGATGAAATTGGGGAATTCTCCGAACATGGTAGAAATATTGTAGAAATTAATTCTAAGTTTCTTTTAATCCAGATTCCTTAAATGATAAAGTAACTTTTCATACACCATACTTTGCAACTACCTCAATTCCTATAGTGTGCTAGCAGGGGTTGCAGGGAGGCAGCATGCCCCCCCTTACATACCTAGTTTTTTATAAACTACAATTCTGGAATCTAACACTAATCTATTTTCAAATTTCAAGTATTTTTGTACGTAAGAACTTAAGTAAGGAAAAAAAATCTAAGGTGTAATTTTAGTAATTTTCAATTTTTTTCGACATAAATTCATATAGTTTTCAGATTTTGATTAAGAATTAATTAGAGTAACAGATTGTTAGTCAAAAAATTTGTATACTTCATACAAAATTTGGAAAATTACTCTTCAAAACTATTTTTAAGCTTTTTTGGGCAAATTTTGGTTTTAAAATTAGTTATTTTGAAAATTATTAATTTTTTTTTCACTTGATTTAAAAACAGGCTGATAAAATAGAGTAAACGCTTTAAAAAAATGTATCATACTTAATTGTAGGTATTACCGTAATTTTTTAAAAATTCGATTTCCGTTTAAAGCATTTTTATTTTAAACGGGTGGGAGAGACCCCGATTGCAACCTCTTCTTTCTTTTTGTTTCGCTGACGAAAAATTTCCTTCTCGATGTCCTCCGTAGTAACCTGCCTTTCGTATAGTTCTCCTTACTGTTTTCGGATTTACTATTTTTCCCGTTGTTTTCTCCAGGGTTGCTGCGAGTTTTGGTGCACTAATCCTTGGATCTTGCTTGCCTTTTCTGAGAATTTTTCTGTCATATCGAACATCTTAAAGTTTTGGTCGTCCACTAAGCGGTTTGTTTTTCAGTCTTTTTTCATCCTTAAATCTTTTAATTGTATTAAAAACTGTCGAATGACTACTGCTATTTCCCAAACCGTTTTATGTTTTTCGTAGTTTAAAATAATGATTTTTCGAATTTCTTCCGATATTTCTTTTCGCGATATCTTGATTATTAATAACTGCACTTATTTAAAAGACTTTTTTAAACTGGATAATTTGAATACTACTTACGAACGAGGAAGTAGCGAGATGCACAAATTGCAATGAAAATGCAAACTCAAACAAAAAATACCGTTATTACTAGTTTTATCTCATCACTTTTGTGAGATGAGATTTTAAACTTGTTTACATTTTGTGGTCTAATTTTCATTTTGTTGATAAAATTATTTTTTTTTTGTTTGACCTAGTAAGGAATAATTGAGTAAAACAGTGGTAAACAAAAGTTTCAACTTTTTCTTTAATTTATCAGTAAATAGCTAGGTACATAATGCAAGATATCCGTGTTGTCCCATGGTGATTCACTGTAGTTCAAGTGCATGTCAAGCACATGCAAGTGTAGGCTAAGTTCATCAATGTGAAAATGCTGCAGTCATGCAAGATTTGCGTTCATAAATGTAAAACATTGCATTATATTTGCATGATAGCGTCTAACTGTGTTTATTTCGAAATGCTGTGGCTGACATTCGAAATGCGATCATTTTTGCATTGAATTATGTTTTTCTGCGTCTGTAAATTATTTTTTTAGGAATGAAAGCTGCCATTATTTTTGCTGGCTTCTTTTTCACCGGCAATCATGCCTAGCAATTTTTTTTTTGATTATTTTCTGAATCTTCAAAAGCACCAGTTTATTTCCAAATGTACCGCCGCACAGTGCGGTATTTTGGTCGAAAACCTGGCCTAAAATATTTGGGCAAATTTTTCATATCAAATACATACAGTGCTGTGCAAAACATTTGCAAGTTTTTTTTGAATTTTGATAATACTAAGTTATCAACTCAGACTAAAACAAAACAATAATTTTTTTGTATGATTTGGAAAATTAATTTATTAGGAAAATGTAGATTATTATATTTTCAAAAAATTAATTCATTAAATATTTTTTTTTTAAAATAATATGTACAAAAATTGTAAAAGGCTGTGCAAAACATTTGCAAGTTTATTGGACCAAATATTAAAAAAATCAAAATTTCTTAATATTTGGTCCAATAACCCTTATTTTTTATTACAGCTTCACATCTTTTTGGCATCGAGGTTATAAGGGCGTTTATTGTCTCCATGGGAATTCTTTGCCATTCGGTCTGCAGTGCTTCGAATAGGGCTTTTGTCGACGAGAACCGCTGGCCCCTTACTCGACGTTTTAAAATTGCCCACAAATTTTCGATGGGGTTCAGGTCAGGGGATTGAGCTGGCCAATCTAGCAATTTAACTTTTTTTACATCCAAAAATTCTTTAACACACTTCGAGGTGTGTTTTGGATCGTTGTCGTGTTGAAATCTCCACACCAACGGCATCTCTTCCTCGGCATATGGAAGCATTACTGTGTCCAGTATATTTTTGTAGCCGAATCGATCCATTATGCCACTTATTTGATGAAGCGGTCCGCATCCCTGACCTGAAAAGCAACCCCATACCATTGTCGAGCCACCTCCATGTTTCAAAGTAGCCCGAACATGATTTGGCTTATATCGGGTCCTAGGTTCTCGCCGAACAAACGCTATACCGTCCGAAGAAAGCACATTAAATTTGCTCTCATCGCTAAACAGAACTGTCTTCCACTGTTGCAAAGACCAGTTTGAGTATTTGCGGGCAAATTCCAACCTAAATTTCAAGATATGAGTATATTTACAGAGTTTCGCTAAAGTTTTACCTTCTTTGACGATGTTTTAATGTCAACAACGGCTTCTTCACTGCCCGATATGCAATTAAATTTGCCTCTTTGGCACGTCTACGCACAGTACTTGAATCAACCGTTAAATTGAGCTCCTTTACAATGGATGCAGAGGAGATAAATGGTTCCCGCCGAATCAGATTTGATATCCTTTGATCCATGCGATGATCCGTTTTACGTGGACGACCACCTGAATGTCTTGTTTCTATGGGCAAATTATTTCGATCTCTTGAAATAACCCTAGAAACAGTCGATTCATGGATTTTTAGATGCTTTCCTATTTCCCTCTGCCTCATCCCGCTCTTAAATGCTTCGATAATTAATTTTTTTGTATGTTTGTCATATTTGTTTCCACCCATATTTAAAAACAGTTTTTTTTACAAAAAATAAATTAAATTAGTTTGAAATTATACCACCTCAAATGTAATGTCAAAAGAATGTGATTGACTAAATGACAAATTAGGAATGAGGTGCTGTAAAAAAAACTTGCATATGTTTTGCACAGGTGCATATGTGTCTTTTAAGTTCTTTCAGCTTTGCTTTGCTCTCCTAACGGGACAAATTGTGGATTTCTTTGTCTTAAATTAAAGAGACACAATGAGTAACTTAATTTTGTAAGACAAATGTTAAAAATTACTGTTATATACAGTGGACCAGAAATCATAAGTAACAAACAAAAAACTTGCAAATGTTTTGCACAATAGTGTAGGTACCAAATGACTAAAAAGTTATTTGGAAGGATAAATTTTCATTTTTTAGGTACAGTAAAACCCACTTAAATGCCCATCCCGATTAGCCGTAAGAAAAAAAATTATTAAAAATCAAAAAAAGCACGTACAACACTGTGCTATAATTTTTTTAAAAGCTAATATTTTATTCTTTGTTTTGTTTTTTGATTCAAGTTGTTTAATTTAATAGTTTTTGAGAAATTAAGTTTTAAAGTTGAAATTTAGAAAAAAACATTTTTTTCGGTTTTTAATTAATTTTTTTTTTAATCTGTTTATCAAGGACATTTTTTGTGTCAATATTCAATGACTTGATATATTTTTAGTCAAATACTAAAAACCTCATTCCGATAATTGTCACAGTTTATAAGAAATTAGAAAAAAACTGAACGAAACTTTTTTCTAGAAAATCCCTTTTTTCCTTTATTTTATGAGTGAAATTTTCTTAATCCGGGTGTTCAAATTTCATTCCAAAATTTTATGTCCCAGTATGCAGGTAATTAAGTCTAAAATACCTGCGACCCTCTTAATACAAAATACTCAGAATTCGAGATGTGGATTAGTTGTATATTTTATGAGTACAGGTCAATTATTGACAAACATATGAATCCTTTTTTGTTTTTCCTTCCGCAACTTTTGTTTTATAGCAAGTAATCAAAAATGACCTGGATTAATTTAATTTAATTTTATTTATATTTATTGCGACATCAATATTTCCCGCTGCTCGTTGACTCATCTGTGCTGCGTATGTAAGTTCATCAAAGGACACACTCTTTCGAAGTTCCTCTGTTTTTCGACGTTTTGTTCGGTCACTTGATTCCCCGAATTCTTTGCTTGGGCGACCTTTAGAAATTCCGGGAAGTATGCCAACAGGTAGTGTTACTTCTTCGCTAAGCCACTTTTCATTCTTATCCAAGAAATTCCTTTCTGTGCGATTGCAGAGTTGCCATCTCCGTTTATAATTCGCTTTGAACGCCTTGATAATTTTTTGTTCATCTTTTTTTTCTGGGGGACACTTCGTTATAAAAACATAAGTTTTTTATTCAAATCTTCAAGTTTACCATCAAGGAGTCTTTGTGAGCTTCCTTTTACCAACTCATGTAGCTGTTTCCTGGTCATAGACAAGGTGGGTCATCTGGAATAATATAAAAATCTTTGAGTTAGGGTCGCTTGAAGGAGGTTTTTTCAAAGGCTTTGTTTTTTCTTAGCGGCAAACTTATGCATGGTTCTGAAATGCAGGATTGTTCCACATATCCAGGAGTTAAATAAAATATATGACAAACTTTGTTGCGGAGTGTTGCCAATATTCAAAAACACTAATGTTTGATAAAAACAACGGAAAAAGTGCAAATTTTGTAAGTACATTCTTTAACTCATCGATATGAAGAACATAAGTTAAATATATAAAAATTTCTTTGCTTAAAATATTGTACATACCTTGATTTACGATATCCATATCAAATTTTTTCACAAAAATCACTTTTAAGATTGAAAAAAAACACACAAAAAATACACTTTTTTTTTTAAAAATCGCAAACAAACTCGTGCTTATTCAACAAGTGCAAGTTCCAACTGATGGTGTCGCGAACGGGGGTGACGAATTTATAGACCGACTTCACTAAATAGTAGCCTGGTTATATACCTGTTATGGGACACATGCTTAATCCTTAAAGTGAAAGTTGACAAAATTGATTTATGGCCACGTTTCAGGTCAAAATACCGCACTGTGCGCCGCCCACCTGACTGAGTGTGGACCGCTTCGCCATGTCTAAGTTCAACTAAGGTCTTTTGATTCAATTATCCGCGTCTAAGTCCACTAAGTGCACTTTTTTTTTTATTATTTTCAAAATCCCTTAAGGTAACAGTTGGTTTTAAAATTCAGTTTTAAAGAATCTGAAAACTTGAGTATTGGTTGCATCTTCAGCAACAAATGAATTGTCCGGATCGCTATGGTTAACCTTTTTATGTTGACCCAGACATTTGTATGCCCTCCAAACATCTGTATGGATTACAGATCCCTCCTTTACATGTTTTTTGACGAGAGAAATAAGAACCTGAAGAAAACATTAATTAAATTATGTATTTACCTATATTTTATTGTAAAAGAACTTACATCAGCGTACGTTATCAGTGCAAACTTCAGACAATTGGTTTTTGAGCTAAAATTCTCAATCATCTGTGTTTCGTAAGGAAATTTCCTTGCGAAACTATACATAAGAAACATCGTTATAACGGAAATGTGTGAATGTGTGTCAATTTTCCTATTGCCCTAGAAATCCTCATATTTCCTTTACAACATCCTCTGTTACATTCATCCAATTTTGGCTATAGAAAACTGTCTTGGAACCTCTATGAAGTTTTTTTTAGCAACAACCCCAACTCCTCTGCAAATTTTATTGCCAAAGATTCACTGCTTACATGCTGGTACAGCTTCACTAAGTTCCTAAAATTACATATATTGTTAAGAAATCAGTAATTTATTACATAAAACATTAAATATTTACCACTGTACTTTAGAGTCCGTCAATAACCCTCCATAAGACTCCGATGGAATGCGAAACGGTTATCGGACCTCGATAGAAAATTTTTCGATTTCGAATAGATCGAAGAAATATTTGTTTCGAATAGATACATACCTCGATACCTAGGGGTGGTAATCTATAAAGCATTAATTAGTCCAATACTAGAATACAATTCTGACATTTAGGAGGATGCCTCAATAACATACTAACTTCCTTAGAATAGAATAGAAAATCTGCCATAACACTTACAAATGTCCTTTAAATTTAATACCAAAATATTAATCAAGAAACGTAATCAGCATTACGGAATGGGACGGAGTAATATGAATGGATTTCAAACAAAATACACTGCCAATCACTAGGATGAGGCCACATATTTTTCAACCGAATTTCGGTCAGATACCTGTTGGAATTTGTTTAACCCGGAAAATTTTACTGCATGAGAGTAGGTACATATTTTCTTAAAACAAAGTGATACAATTATAGGGTTAATTAGAAAATACCGTTGGAATTTCCCTACATTAATGAATGAGCTACCCTAAAAAGGATATAAAAAAGTGCGTCACTAGGATGAGGCCATTGCGAATATTTCGTTGTAGAAGTTCACATCAGCAATTTTTTTGAAAATTTTGGTTGCAATATTTAAGAACGTTTTACAAATAACTCTTTTTATTAAATTTCAATTACAAATGGGTTCCGGAAAGACGTTGACAGTGGCAGAAAGAGGACATATCGATGCTTTCAAAGAAATGGGACTCTCAAGCCGAGAATTAGCAAGGAAGCTGAACAGAAGTAAGACAGTTGTAAACAACTATCTTGCTGATCCTCAAAACTATGGAAAAAACCAAAAAGGACGCACAGCCCAAGCAACAACATCCCGAGAAAAGCGGTTAATTTTACGTATTGCTTCAAATTCTACTCAATCAGCTACTAAAATAAGGTCCAAAAGCGGAGTATCAGCCAGTATTTCGACAGTCCGAAGGATAATAAGAAAAGATGGTACTATCCAGAGAAGAAAACTCAAAAAGAAACCTGTTCTAAAGCAAGTACACAAGGAGCTGCGAATGAACTTTGCAACAGAACATGTCTCTTGGAGCAGTCAATGGAAACGCGTCGTCTTTTCGGATGAAAAAAAGTTTAACCTTGACGGCCCCGATGGTTACAACTTTTATTTCCATGATTTAAGAAAAGAGGAACTAATTTTGGAAAGACATCACAGCCGTACATCAGGTGTTATGGTGTGGGGAGCTATCACCTACTATGGCAAAATCGAATTGGAGTTTCTTTCTACAACAATGAACGGAAACAGCTACAAATGCTTGTTGGAACGGTCATTTCCGAAGATGAAAAATATTTTTGGACCTCTGCCTTGGATTTTCCAACAAGACAATGCCCCCATCCACACTTCCAGGGTTGTCAAAAGCTGGATTTTATCAGAAAACGTAGAGCTTTTGCCATGGCCACCCTATTCACCGGACTTGAACATAATCGAAAACGTATGGGCATGGCTATCTCGAAAAGATTATGAAGGCGGTAGACAATTTGAAGACAAGGACTCCTTAATTGAAGCTATCGGTGATGCCTGGGACGAGATTTCACTTGACTATTTACAAAAACTTTATGATTCCATTCCAAACCGTCTAATAGAGGTCATATCGAAAAATGGGGGGCATACTCATTATTAATTAAGAAACACTTAATAAATAAATGTTTGAAAACCAAAAACTGTTAACATTTCTTTCATTTTTTCATATTTTATAAGATTTTTCATGTGGCCTCATCCAAGTGACGCACTTTTTCATACTGTTTTTAAGTAGCTCTTTAATTAATGTAGGGAAAGTCCAACAGTTTTTTCTATTTAACCCCTTAATTTTATTACTTTTTTTAAAGAAAATATCTACCTACTCAAATGTAGTAAATTTGTATGGGTACGAAATTTCCAGCAGGTATAAAGAACGAAAATCGATTAAAAAATATGTGGCCTCATCCTAGTGATTGTCAGTGTATGTCGATCCAGTCTACAATACAATTGTAGAAAATATGTGAAGTGTGTGGAAAAAATCTTCGAATATAGCATTCTACATTATGGCAAAAATTGTACCCCTAAGTGATATAACTTAGAAGTTATCACTAGCCGATTCGGTTAACACGACGAAAATTATTAATCTTCCGATCGGTTATTATGATAATTCATTACGACGGATTTGTCCAACACCATGAATCCCTGGTGGGAGCAGCGATGCCTACTGAATTGGAAGATAACGATGTTTTTTGGGACCAAGTGGAAACAATGTACAAAGCAACGTGTGCCATACTAAATCGCAAACTGTTGCAACTTAAGACTTCACAAGTGGCTGAGAAAACTCCACAGTTGGAACGTTGCAGCGCCGATGCTGGTTCATCAAAACTGGGAAAGATCAACACGCACAACCTAGACATGAGACTAGATCCCGTGAAAATCCCATCTTTTGACGGTGCACTTCACAATTGGCTGGCATTTAGAGATACATTTGAAACATTGGTGCATAATTCGGAGCTTCCAGAAGCATATAAACTTGGAAAATTGAGACAAGCCGTTGATGCAGAGAAGGTTCCATTAATTGGACGAATGTATACTGGTGGGTATCAAGAGGTGTGGCAGGCATTGAAAACTCGATTTGACAATCCCAAGCTTTTGGCTGAAACGCATGTGTCGCGTCTCCTTAATATAAAGATGGCCCAAGAAGAGACGTCAGACGCACTGCTGAGAATTGTTACACCGTTCAGGAATCTTTGCTAGCCCTTCGGGTTATGAAACTTCCAGTAGATCAATGGGACGGTCTGGTAGTGCCAATAATAATGCCTAAACTTCCACTCGTGACGCAGAGAGATTGGTGTATGGTTGGTTCATCATTCGAGATTCCGACTTTGACCAAATTCCTAGAGTTCGTCGAAAAACGAGCACAGAGCCTCGCTGCAGAGTTTGTTCGACCAACTCAACGTAGCAACGGTACAAGTAATCGCCACGTGCGCACTCAGTTGCCCATGAAATCGCACGTAGTTACAACGAACGAAGGTAAGTGTCCTTATTGCTACGGACCGCATCGAATCAGCCGCTTTCAAAGGTTATTAAGCAAACCTCCTGCACAACGTTTCTCGGAGTTAAAGAGAGTCTGGGCTATGTTTTAATTGTTTGAGAAGTGGACACACCTCGCAAAGGTGCTCTTCAACTGGATTACTCAAATGTGGTAGAAGACATCATACTTTGTTCTGCCGAGAATCTGATTGGCCAGGAATGGAGTCGTCATCGGCTAATAAACAGGCACAGGTTACCGCAACCACAACGACGACACAATCAGCATGACTAGAATCGCGCACTGTCTTGCTAGCAACAGCGCTTGTCCTTGCGGTTGGAACATTGGAACAGCGCCTGTCTCTAGTTCTTTGTGACCCTGGGTCGCAGGTAAGCTTAATAACAGAACGTTTGACTAATCAATTACAACTCCGTAGATCCAAATACGATGTTGCAGTGGAAGGGATTGGTGGAATGGCTCATGCACGTACAAATGGTATGGTTAAATTTACACTCAAGTCAACAATTTTTGGTTTTTCATTGGAAATCAATGCGCTGATTCTTGAGTCGATTACTTCGGAAACCCCTGAAGTGCATCTTGATCAGATAGATTGGAAACATCTTAATGTTCTTCAGCTCGCCGACCCTCAGTTTACAAAACCTGCAAAAATAGACATTTTGATTGGTGCGGATGTATGGGGTCAAATAGTGGAAAGTAATATTATTAGTGGAGCCTCAAACGTACCTTGTGCTCAGCGTACTCGTTTGGGATTGGTTGTATATGGCCCAGCAACAGCAATTTCAAATTCAGTGCAACCACCGTCTACTTTTTGTGCTCACTTAGCCGAGGATGATGTTTGCTTAGAGGATGTGGTTCGTAATTTTTGGAACTTTCTGTGCAACACATTTTCGAAACAACGATGGTCGATATGTTCTTCATATACCATTCCAGAACGATGCTACGGAGCTAGGTAATTCTTACAACAATGCATTACGCCAGTTTCACGCCTTGGAACGGCGCTTGGCTGGTGACAGCGAATTACGAGAAAATTACATTAGTTTCGTTAGTCAACATCATCTTTCGTTTTCGTTGTTATTCGGTAGCTTTGACAGCCGATGTTGAAAAGATGTTCCGGCAGATATTAGTTGTTCCTGAGCACAGACATTTTCAGCGCATCCTATGGCGAAATTCTCCTGAGGAGAAAATTGAAGTTTATCAGTTGACTACAGTGACTTTGGGATGGCTTCGAATCCATTCAATGCTGTGCGAACACTTCATCAGTGCGCTCGAGATAACCATGACTGTTTTGCAGATATAAACAAAGGACGTAAGGCAAGAGATGTTATTTTGTCTTCATTTTATGTAGACGACTTTTTGGTAAGCTGCGATAGCGCTTCAGATGCGATACAGCTGGCTGAACATGTTACAACCATCCTTTCAAAGGGTTGCCTGCCTTTGCGAAAATGGAATTCCAACATTTTTGTTTTATTTCAATCTTACAACTACTTAAAGCTAGACAAAAATTCTAAAAACTAGCATAATATATGAATAACTTACAACTAACTTACTGGCCCCACAGTGTTGCGAGCCCATACAAAAGTTGATCAAAAATACTTGCGATATTGTTTTTTGAGTTTTATCTTTTATTCAAATTTTTTGTAATGTTTTATAATAAAACCAACATTTTTTAAGTTTAAAAACATGTTCATTTATATTTTTTGCCGATTTTAAAACAATAGTTAAACTAAAAAAACAACTATCAAAAATGGAAAAACAAAATATTAACGCATATAAAGATTTTGAATCGGTTTTTATAAATTTTCTAAATATTCTATTATATCTTCATCTAAAATTTTTGGATGAAAGTTTCTTAATTTATTTCGAATACTTGAAATTAAAGGATCTGACGTTATTAGCATCATATTCATCAAATCTGTATTCGTATTTTTCCGGGAAGACTTTCTGGTATGATTTTCCCTTAACTTTCTTGACTCCTTATGTCTTCCTTCTAAGGCATCTTTGGATAATTGTCCGATAGGTATTGAGAAGAAGTCAATAACGTCTGCACCATGCAAAAGAACTTTGTGTATTGACATTGGCATGTAGTACCACGAATAAGAATTTAAATATAAAAGCTTTGTTTCATTCAGTAATTTTTTAAAGTTTTCTGTATTAATTTTTATGCCACTAGACAAAACTCTATTTATCTTAAAAAAGTTGGAGATCAAATCTTCGGTTACCCCAGTTACCAGAGCTAAGATTTGATTGTCGAAAAAAATGTTCTTGCGGTGTTACCATCGTTCGTAGAACCGTATCCAGGCTTAGGTTGGTCAATCAGAATACCCATTTTTTCTTTGAATTCCCTTTGAATCCTTTTTTTATTTTGATCAAAAATTTCCCTATTCGCAGACCCACGTACTTGCCAACACTTTAAAGGCAATCTATACCCAATATGAAGGATACACTCAAAACTTCTAATCCAATCGTGTAGGGTCGATAACCCATATTTATAAGTTAGTTCATTTGGTTGAAGATCGCCAACATTTTGTTGGTTCATGAGTTTTGGTGTTGCACAACATATGTAGCAGGTTTGTGTCGAACGAGTATCAGTAACAATGTTGCATATACTGGCATCGATCATTGTAGAAATCATTTCAAAACTAATGTCAATAAAAAACCCGCCTTCTTTTATTGGTAATGTTATTGGTAGTAAGTTATCAATTTCATGGTTCATTCTGGTCAACTCATTATTAACAATATCATTGGATTCTTTTATAAAATGCAAACGAATAGGTCGACAGAAGAAGGTAGAAGACGGTGCAGTGTTATTCCTAACTTAACTAAATCTGTATTTGATTCTACTAATTTAAGAGGGACAAAGGCGGTGATGAAAAAAAAACTCATCTGTTAAATTTGAATCCTAAAATCTTTGTTTATAGTTGCTATGACCCGAAGAACCATCGAAACCCCACTTACAGATAAGTTTAAGGGGAGCAGAAGGATTGAAATGTATTTCTTTGCTTGATTGAATTATAGATGAAGCAGTTTTATGTAAAAGCTCTTGTAAATTTATTTCTGCACTTGTTTCATCAGCAGTGATATTCTGAGGTAGTAAATCCTTTTTGGTTTTCATCATGGAATAGTAACTCGGGAATGTATCAGGGTGTATGTTATTTATAACCTTTCTAAGCCTTTCATATGATCGATATGAAAGATCAAGATCGATGAATAAAGCTAAAGCGTCTAAGGGTGATAAATACTTTTTCATATCATCCTTTTTACTTGATACAGTTGCAGCAAATTTGATTTCATTGTGATCTCTATCATGAAGTAAATCTGCCACTCTTCGTTTTTTCGACAAGAGATTAAGGTCTTCAAAATCTTTGCGCGGTCCACCTTGTTTGGGACTTTGAATGTTTGGTGCTCTATTTTCTAAAAATTTTAAAACATCTTCATACATCTTAAAAGGCTTATTTAAATAAACACAATATTTTGTATTAAATTTTTTGACATTTCTTCCTGTTGACCTCCAATAACTGATCATTCCTAAAGTAAATAAATTTACGGATCTTTTTATACTTATTTTAATGGCGTCTGGAGCATCATGGAGTTTATACAAATCCAAAACAAAATCAAAAACGGATGTACTCTTAACTTTGGAGTTAACTAACCGCCATTTCTCAAAACAAGCTCTGTTTTCGAGTACCTGAAATGCTGTACAAAAAAACGAATATATCACGAAAAAGCAAACAGACGCAAATAAAAGTTTGCCAACATCAAACATTAGGTTAAGATAACAATTTATAAAAAAATTATCCAGGTGTTTTTAGGAGTTTTTTTTTTAAACCTTACTTGAATATTAGTTTCACTAATTTTTTGAAGTCGGCCAAAAAATAGCTTATAACTCACCCATTTTCTTATTAAATCTTGATTTTTTTATTATTACTTCAAAAGATTAACACAATTAAAATAAATATAACGTTTATAACAAAAAAAAAACTTGAACTTAAGGAAAAGAACATTCCTCAAACATCGGCATCAACTTTCTTTGTGTTTTCCATTTCTCCTCTGTCTCTATGTTCCAGAGCTTAGATCTCATCCATTGATAAGAATTTCTTTGGAAAAATACGGTTTTAATATGACTTGACAAGTGATAATCTAGTTTATGTATTAAAAAAAATTTACGTGACAGCTCATCTTTCGATTTATTACTATGTTACAAAACACTGTGGGCCCTGTGCGGACGCTCTAAGTTAAAACGCCTTTCGGCGTACGAACTAACTTAAAAGTAAATTTCTATATCTTTTTTATCACCAACAAGAATTGCAAAAAACTTAGTTTCTTTATCAGTTTTTATTTATTTTTTTTTAAAAAACTTAACACTAAGCTAAAGTAAAACTAAAATAATACTAAGAATGGAATTCCAACTGCGCGGAGGTAATTCACAAGGTAAATGTTAACTCTTCTGCTTCTTCACAGCTTTGCATAGAATCACCTATTTCAACGATGCTTGGCTTAATTTGGGATCCCACGTCTGACGAGCTTTTATTCAAAGTTAAGTTGGAACAATTTTGTAATTCTCATACGAAGCGAAATGTATTGAGCGAAGTTGCAAAACTTTATGCACCTGTGGTCATAACTGGCAAGGTTTTTATTCAAACTCTGGTCAGCTGCACTTACTTGGGATGCTCCTCTACCTTCTGACCTGGATGAAATTTGGACGAAGTTTCGCAGTGGTCTTGTTGCACTGAATCAATTACGAGTACCCAGATGGTTGAGTATGAACCGGGAGAACAGAACTACACTGCATGGGTTTTGTGATGCTAGCTTGCGTGCGTATGCTGCAGTCATTTACATCAGGACAGAGGACATCAATGAAGACTCGAACGTTTTGCTGGTTACAGCTCGCACTAAAGTGGCTCCTCTTCGAGGCGCTACTATTCCCCGTCTTGAGCTTTGTGCAGCGCAACTTTTGGCAATTCTGTTTAATAACGTTCGAGAAGCAATGGGTTTGTTGGAGAATCCCTATTATTTATGGTCAGACTCGAAAATTGTGCTGTGTTGGTTGCGCAAGCATCCAGCAGGCTTAAAGCCATATGTGGCTAACCGAGTGAGGCAAATTCAAGATCTTACAGCAACTAACAGGTGGTTTCATGTCCGATCAGTTCACAATCCGGCAGACTGCAAGCCGCGGCATTGGTGGAGACGAGCTCTTACAACATACTCTATGGTGGAAAGGTCCTCAATGGCTTTCGAATGGGAATTTTCCACTGTGAGATAACACTGAACTGGACTTGGATGAGCTAGCTAACGTTCAAGATGAAGTGAAAACATCAGTGGTGACAATGACAGGAGTAGTTCAATTCACACTTACGACCAGACGTCGGGATGGCCAGATCATACCCCTAACGGAACGTTTCAGCTCTCTGCAGCGCCTTCTGCACACTGTGGCGTACATATTGCGGGTCTATCCCAAAAAGGGCAATCGTTGGCGAACCATCGTTGAACCGCAAGAGTTGGATGCAGCTTTATCAGCTCTTGTTTTACTAGAGCAAGATCTTGCGTTTGGAGAAGAAGTAAGAAGCCTTCGGCGTTGTTCCACTTCGACAACTTCTAATCGTTTGCTGCCTCTGGACCCTTATTTGGAAGCTAAGGGTATCTTGAGAGTTGGTGGACGTCTTCGCCATGCTTCCATTTCGCATGAGCAACGCTTCCCAGCCATTCTTCCTATAGGAATGGTGCATTTGTTAATTTTTTGGTTGAAGATGCACATAATAGAACCTTACACGGTGGTACTCAGCTCATGTTGCAAACTTTACGACAGCGCTGTGATATTGAATGGACGAAAGACCGTTCGGAGCTTTATCCATCGGTGTGTTATTTGCAGACGACATCGTCGGGCAACTTTTATGCAACAGATGGCACCACTACCTAAAACAAGAGTGACTGCAGCCCGACCGTTTTTGGCATCCGGTGTGGACTATTGTGGTCCATTAATGCTAAGGCTTGGTACAAAACGTTCAACAGTGAAAACTTACCTCGCTATATTTGTTTGTATGAGTACAAAGGCTGTACATATGTAAGTTGTGGAAGATCTCTCAGCGCGAGCTTTTTTGGACGCCTTTACGAGGTTTGTGTGCAGACGAGGCCCATCCCTAGACTTATTCAGTGACAACGGTACTGCGGTTTGTGGGTGCAAACCGTATACTACAAGAGGATTTATCTGCATGGCATAGCGAAAACAATCAACAATCTCTGGCTTCTAGTGGAACCAAATGTCATTTTATTACACCTAGTGCTCCTCATCAAGGTGGACTGTGGGAAGCTGCGGTTAAGTCTGCCAAGCATCATCTCCTACGCTTGGTAGGCACCCAGGCACTTTATTTACAACAATTTCAGACATTGGCTTTTTTTTAAATATTTTATATGCCCATCTTTAGCATCTATAACCATTTTTACTCGTTTTGGCGTCGACAGAACCAACTTTTCACAAATATTTTTGATTTCAGAGTCGTAAAACCATGTATCAATTATTGATGAAATCAGCTTGTGCTTCGTGATGCAATCCTTCTTTCGAAGCCGTGTCTTGATGATTGCCCACAAGTTTTCGATTGGGTTCAGATCAGGCGAGTTTCCCGGCCATTCCAGCACTTTAATATTTTTCTCCCGGAAGAATTACTTCCTTTTTTTCGACGTGTGGCATGGAGCAAGATCTTGTTGAAAAATCGAATCCTGCGCTGAAGTTCTTCTTCGTATAGTTGGCAGAACCATTTGCGCCATTTTTTTCGACTTTTGGCATGGAGCAAGATCTTGTTGAAAAATCGAATCCTGCGCTGAAGTTCTTCGTATAGTTGGCAGAACCATTTGCGCCAGCACCTCAGCGGATTTGACGCTATGCATCATGCCCTCAATAGGCTTGAAGTTCCCAGGACCCTCAAAAGTAAAACACCCCCAAAACATGACTTTTGGCGGGTGTTTAGGGGCTTGGACGATATGGCCAGGTCAGAGTTTTTCTCTTTCACTTCTTCTCACGACACTCACCCTGTATCCTTGGACTTCGAAATGGCTTTCGTCCGAGAAAATTACCTTTTTCCAATCTTCTTGGGTCCAGCTCTGGTGACTTTTAGCCCATCTTAGCTCCGCTTAAGCTCTCTGATATTGGCTTTGATTCTGCAAAAAGCTTTTACATCAACGATAGCCTTACGAAATCCAATTACCAGCTGCAGCGTTTTGCTGTAAGATTAAAAAAAAGCTCTCTTCTCTCATCCGTACACACATATAATGGCCAAATCTATGTTCGCACACCAACCTGCCAAAGCTCTACTATTATACATAACATCGAAGATCTGAGGAATGCCGTCGGGGTCGACGATAACAATGATCTCAACGTAAATGCAAATGGTAGCTAATTTGAGTTTCATTTTATTTTTTTTATTTTATTTTATTTTACGAACAATTTTTTTCTTTTTTCTGTTGTTTACTTTTCACTTTCTTTCTATGTCGCAACTTTACCTTAATTATTATTATTATTGTTTTATTGATAATATGCAAGTTTTTTCAGTTCAATTTGTTTCTCAACATTTTTTCTTTCCTTTTTCGTTAAATGTTTACAATATTTCTGTTTTCGATTTTAGACTCTCTGTAGATTCTTGTTGTCATAATGGGCAGCAACAATAACAAAGGTTTTTTCAGCATGAATGAAAAAAATAAATGTTTGCTAAACACTCTTTGTAAAAGCGCAAATGGATTACATATTTGTCACATTAATGCGCAGAGTCTTATTAACAAGTTTGATGAGTTTAAAATGATTTTTGAGGATAGCTTAATTGATATAATTTGTGTGTCTGAGACTTGGTTTAATCCAAATTTAAATAATAATCTGTTTTCTTTGAAAGGTTTTAAGAAACCATATCGAGCTGACCGAACTCGCACAACGGGAGGAGGCGTTGCTATATTTGTTAAAAGTTATATTCGATCTTGTCATGTTAAATGTTCAGATGGTACCGATTCATGTGACTATTACTTTATAGATATATTTGAGGGTGATAATAAGTGTAGCGTTGGTACTATTTATATGCCACCAAGCATGGCTAGTTCTCGGATGATTACACCGATTGTTGAAGAAATGTCCTCTCGCGTACCAAACCTCTTTATTTGTGGTGATTTAAATATTAACCTTTTCCAACCTTCATCAAATTGTTTCAAAACATCAATAAATTCCCTAGGACTCTCCTTTATTAACAGTACTGAACCAACTCATTTCTTCCCTAACTGTGCACCATCGTTGATTGATGTTTTCCTTACTAGTGATAAAAATCTTGTTAATTGTTACAGTCAATTACCCATCCCTGTATTTTCATATCATGACCTTATTTTTTCAACACTTGACTTAAATTTCGATATAAAGTCGCAGCACTCATTCCAGTATCGTGACTTTCGTAACGTTAATGTTGAAAATTTATTTAATGAATGTATATCGATAGATTTTCATTCAATTTACACCACATCAAACGTAAACGTAAAGTAAATCAATATTAATGTCACCCACAATGAACAAGTGCTTTGCAATGAATTCATTTCCTCAATAAAAACCTCTTCATTGAATTTATGGAATCTGTAGAAACACATAAAAACCATTTTTATAGAATTATACTTTAAAGATATCTCAAGCATATCAGAGCTCACAAGCTCCCTGTTCCAACAATCAACATTTAAACTTTCATCTATAAATACAGCACATATAAATACAATACATAGTTTTATTGAATAATATTCTATTATATGGAGTAAGTGATTCATTAATAAAAACAGTTTTGGAATTAATTTGAATCTTATTCTTATTAGAAATAATTTTCTGCTTACTCTCCATGTTTTTGAATTTAACACAAACGTTTTCCCTTGGCTTTGTAGTTGTCGAAGCGGCTACATTGGTGTTGTTGTTTCGGTCGTTGGATTCAGTTTTGCTAGTTACTGTTCTAACAAAACAAAAGCTAATGTCTTCAGATGTTATGCTTTCATCGATATTTCTAAACAGTTGCAAGGCTGAGGTCAATGCACAGTCTTTATTTACTTTAGGTAAACCAAAAATATCAAAGCATTTATTTAGATGTTTTTGGCGAAATGAGTTTACTTGTTTCTGGAGCATATCAACCTTTTTTTGTAATTTGCTTTTATCATCTTCGAAAGAGCGAATGAGTGACAAAAAATTGCAGTTCATCTCCTTTAACGAAGTTATTTCACTATGCAGAGACAAAATCTCTATGTACAATATCAAGAGTAATATGGGTTGAGGTGTTGTTGTTTTAGATTTGCACATTTCAAATGAAAAATTTATTTGCAACTAGAACACTGTATTTTAGGAGCGTTGCGCTCTATTTTACTTAATCCACAAACACACGACATTATGAAAATTAAAAGCTTCTCAAAACAAGATGTGTACCCCACGACTTCTTGACTTTAAGCATCCTGGTTTCAGTTTTCTGATAAAAATTAATCAGAGCATTGGATTTTGAAAAAAAATATACTTATTTACATAATATTTTAGAAAAAAAGTTTGAAATTAAAAAAGAAATGCTTTTAATATTTGAAGTTTGAATATTAATTTTTCGAAAACTATTTATAAACTCAACTTAAAATAAAATAAGAGTTATAGAAAAAATTTCTGGCTTTCCAAAAAGTATGTCATACCATTCTAAATCACCGTTATTTTTTAATATTTTTTTTCTGTTTTTAAAAACTTGCCCCTCCCGCCTAAACGGAGGGAAATAGGCTGCCCTCTCATGCAATTTTTTTTATTATCCAAAGCCAACCTACTTGTTATAGATTTTTGATATATCTTATGATAATCCTCCTGTATATGTACTTTTTTAACCAAAAAATTAAAAAAAAGGTCATTAAATTCTTCAAAAAAGGGTTTTCGAAAAACCTGTTATTTTGAAATGGGGCAAATTGGGGCACTTAATATAGATTTAATACAGATTCACTTCGAGTAAATAGCAGATTAGCGACAAGTGAAAATTCAAGATAAATTCCCCCGACGGATAGCAGAATAGGGCTGATTGTCCCTTGTCATCTGCATTGTCATAAGGCGTGTATCCGTTTCCGGTTTGGCTATTATTAGTTGGCTAAGCTATTGTCTGAGTCTTGGAGCCATTTGCTGTCACATCAACAACAATATCTTCAATACCTATTAAAAGTTTCTTCGTATTTTTTATTAAACTGTGGAGTAATTGTATTTCTTCAATTTATTGTCTAACTTTTCCGAAAAAATACGTGCTGCATAAAATAAATCATATTTAATACAAACATCTTTTAACAAATATCAAGTTTTTTTCAAATTATGTATAACGGTAAATTTTGACATTTTTTGCAGAAAAGATATCCAACAAAGCTTGGGTGCAAAATTGAGTACATGGGAGTTGTTTTTGTTTTTTGTTGATTTTTCTTAGAATTGTGTTTTTATTGGATTAATTTATTTTCAGTTCTCTTAAGAATTTAACATTAAATAAAATACCTAATTTTTTCAAATTTTACTTGTTATTAACAATATTATGCCATAATAAATACACCAAGTACAAACATGTACTCATTTTTGCACCCTATTGTATATATAATTCTCAATCTAAAAAAAATACTAAAATGCGTAACACCTACATATGTATGTATCCCCCGTTATTGTCTTTTCTTTCAATTTCAAAATATCCTACGCCAAAGTGAACAGAAAGTACACAACATCTCTTCCAATCCATATCCATACTAATAATAATAACTTTGTATGGAATATTCCGCAATTTTCAAGGTAGAAAGCTAAACAGTAGTATGCGCACTATTTGTGATTAACAAAAAATCGTGCATCATTATGCCCCCAATCCCTTAATTTAATTAATTTAATTAATTTAATTTTGTATGGGACTTTTCGCAGTTATCAAGGTAGTAACCCAAAAATCGGTGTACAAACTGATACCAACGAAAAATACCTGCCTAATTTTTTTAAATCTTCCTCCATAAAATTTTTGTGAGACTCCCCAAAATTAGTACAGTTTTTATGATACAAACGAATAATAAAATGATTTTATTAAAATAATATTAAAATCAATCAGCTTTTGAGATAAAAATCAGCATTTGAAACATACTTATATACATACAATACACTGAGTTACAAAAAAAGTGGTGCAGTCATACTTGTTGATGTTTTGTTATCATTTTGATAATATACCGCTATGTTTTTCCAAAGCTTATTTATTTTAGTTAAGTTGTATATTTGTGTATTTGTTTGCAAATAATTTTTCCATTTTCCTTGTAATACGTGAATCCTATTGAGCAACATAATTATTTCTTCATACCAGATGCAAGATATACGCACTTTGGCTTCCGTGACCCCGTACATTTTTAAATAAGTTGAATGTTATTTTAATTTGTTGATTTATTTGTTTTTTAATAATTTTGTCAAAAAATATGCAAATAACGGCAGAAGAACTCGCCAGGGCTTTGGCTGAAGATGGTGTGCGGAATGCCGCTGTTATGATTAGAAACCCGGAGGCGACGCTAGAAGAACCATTAAAAGGTACAGGCGTAGCCCGGCGCGGCGTCAAGGCTCAGGTCAACCAGAGTAACATACACATGATGCAAGGGACGATCGATATTTGGTACTTCAAAGCCTTCGAGATCGTCATCAAACAGCGATTGAGCTGTCTCACAGAATTAGTTCCGTTGGAGTGAGGGCTGTGAATGCACAAACAATGAGGCGGTGATTAGTGGAGAGTGGTCTGAGAGCATGAAGGCCTGTTCCTGTACTAAGACTCACGATATAGCCCAAGCGACAGCGGATGGAATTTGCTCGCCTTTACTTAAATTGTACCGATGTTGACTGGATCAGAGTTCTTATTACTTATGAGTCCAGGTTTTGTCTGAGGTCACCAGATGGACGTAGCGGAGTGTGGAGGCGATAAGGTGAGAAATACTCTTCGGTAGCAGTTATCCAGCTTGAACATTTCTTGAGAGGTTCCGTCATGGTGTGGGTAGGTATTTCCATACAAGGAAAAACCGAGCTGTAGTTCGTGGAAGGGTCGGTGAACTCCAAATATTACATCACTAACATTCTGGAAAAATATGTGGTTCCATTCGCACCATTTATTGGCGAAAACTTTCCTTTGTTGCATGAAAATTCTAGACCACACTTTGCCAGGTGTGTTACTGATTACTTGCAAGAAGTCAAATTTGACGTGATGGCTTCGCTCTAATCGAAGAATGGGAGAATTTGGACGACACCATCTTAAGGAACCTTATTCAAGGTACGCCTAGGCGAACTAAAGATTTGCTGACCGAACTCGCACAACGGGAGGAGGCGTTGCTATATTTGTTAAAAGTTATATTCGATCTTGTCATGTTAAATGTTCAGATGGTACCGATTCATGTGACTATTACTTTATAGATATATTTGAGGGTGATAATAAGTGTAGCGTTGGTACTATTTATATGCCACCAAGCATGGCTAGTTCTCGGATGATTACACCGATTGTTGAAGAAATGTCCTCTCGCGTACCAAACCTCTTTATTTGTGGTGATTTAAATATTAACCTTTTCCAACCTTCATCAAATTGTTTCAAAACATCAATAAATTCCCTAGGACTCTCCTTTATTAACAGTACTGAACCAACTCATTTCTTCCCTAACTGTGCACCATCGTTGATTGATGTTTTCCTTACTAGTGATAAAAATCTTGTTAATTGTTACAGTCAATTACCCATCCCTGTATTTTCATATCATGACCTTATTTTTTCAACACTTGACTTAAATTTCGATATAAAGTCGCAGCACTCATTCCAGTATCGTGACTTTCGTAACGTTAATGTTGAAAATTTATTTAATGAATGTATATCGATAGATTTTCATTCAATTTACACCACATCAAACGTAAACGTAAAGTAAATCAATATTAATGTCACCCACAATGAACAAGTGCTTTGCAATGAATTCATTTCCTCAATAAAAACCTCTTCATTGAATTTATGGAATCTGTAGAAACACATAAAAACCATTTTTATAGAATTATACTTTAAAGATATCTCAAGCATATCAGAGCTCACAAGCTCCCTGTTCCAACAATCAACATTTAAACTTTCATCTATAAATACAGCACATATAAATACAATACATAGTTTTATTGAATAATATTCTATTATATGGAGTAAGTGATTCATTAATAAAAACAGTTTTGGAATTAATTTGAATCTTATTCTTATTAGAAATAATTTTCTGCTTACTCTCCATGTTTTTGAATTTAACACAAACGTTTTCCCTTGGCTTTGTAGTTGTCGAAGCGGCTACATTGGTGTTGTTGTTTCGGTCGTTGGATTCAGTTTTGCTAGTTACTGTTCTAACAAAACAAAAGCTAATGTCTTCAGATGTTATGCTTTCATCGATATTTCTAAACAGTTGCAAGGCTGAGGTCAATGCACAGTCTTTATTTACTTTAGGTAAACCAAAAATATCAAAGCATTTATTTAGATGTTTTTGGCGAAATGAGTTTACTTGTTTCTGGAGCATATCAACCTTTTTTTGTAATTTGCTTTTATCATCTTCGAAAGAGCGAATGAGTGACAAAAAATTGCAGTTCATCTCCTTTAACGAAGTTATTTCACTATGCAGAGACAAAATCTCTATGTACAATATCAAGAGTAATATGGGTTGAGGTGTTGTTGTTTTAGATTTGCACATTTCAAATGAAAAATTTATTTGCAACTAGAACACTGTATTTTAGGAGCGTTGCGCTCTATTTTACTTAATCCACAAACACACGACATTATGAAAATTAAAAGCTTCTCAAAACAAGATGTGTACCCCACGACTTCTTGACTTTAAGCATCCTGGTTTCAGTTTTCTGATAAAAATTAATCAGAGCATTGGATTTTGAAAAAAAATATACTTATTTACATAATATTTTAGAAAAAAAGTTTGAAATTAAAAAAGAAATGCTTTTAATATTTGAAGTTTGAATATTAATTTTTCGAAAACTATTTATAAACTCAACTTAAAATAAAATAAGAGTTATAGAAAAAATTTCTGGCTTTCCAAAAAGTATGTCATACCATTCTAAATCACCGTTATTTTTTAATATTTTTTTTCTGTTTTTAAAAACTTGCCCCTCCCGCCTAAACGGAGGGAAATAGGCTGCCCTCTCATGCAATTTTTTTTATTATCCAAAGCCAACCTACTTGTTATAGATTTTTGATATATCTTATGATAATCCTCCTGTATATGTACTTTTTTAACCAAAAAATTAAAAAAAAGGTCATTAAATTCTTCAAAAAAGGGTTTTCGAAAAACCTGTTATTTTGAAATGGGGCAAATTGGGGCACTTAATATAGATTTAATACAGATTCACTTCGAGTAAATAGCAGATTAGCGACAAGTGAAAATTCAAGATAAATTCCCCCGACGGATAGCAGAATAGGGCTGATTGTCCCTTGTCATCTGCATTGTCATAAGGCGTGTATCCGTTTCCGGTTTGGCTATTATTAGTTGGCTAAGCTATTGTCTGAGTCTTGGAGCCATTTGCTGTCACATCAACAACAATATCTTCAATACCTATTAAAAGTTTCTTCGTATTTTTTATTAAACTGTGGAGTAATTGTATTTCTTCAATTTATTGTCTAACTTTTCCGAAAAAATACGTGCTGCATAAAATAAATCATATTTAATACAAACATCTTTTAACAAATATCAAGTTTTTTTCAAATTATGTATAACGGTAAATTTTGACATTTTTTGCAGAAAAGATATCCAACAAAGCTTGGGTGCAAAATTGAGTACATGGGAGTTGTTTTTGTTTTTTGTTGATTTTTCTTAGAATTGTGTTTTTATTGGATTAATTTATTTTCAGTTCTCTTAAGAATTTAACATTAAATAAAATACCTAATTTTTTCAAATTTTACTTGTTATTAACAATATTATGCCATAATAAATACACCAAGTACAAACATGTACTCATTTTTGCACCCTATTGTATATATAATTCTCAATCTAAAAAAAATACTAAAATGCGTAACACCTACATATGTATGTATCCCCCGTTATTGTCTTTTCTTTCAATTTCAAAATATCCTACGCCAAAGTGAACAGAAAGTACACAACATCTCTTCCAATCCATATCCATACTAATAATAATAACTTTGTATGGAATATTCCGCAATTTTCAAGGTAGAAAGCTAAACAGTAGTATGCGCACTATTTGTGATTAACAAAAAATCGTGCATCATTATGCCCCCAATCCCTTAATTTAATTAATTTAATTAATTTAATTTTGTATGGGACTTTTCGCAGTTATCAAGGTAGTAACCCAAAAATCGGTGTACAAACTGATACCAACGAAAAATACCTGCCTAATTTTTTTAAATCTTCCTCCATAAAATTTTTGTGAGACTCCCCAAAATTAGTACAGTTTTTATGATACAAACGAATAATAAAATGATTTTATTAAAATAATATTAAAATCAATCAGCTTTTGAGATAAAAATCAGCATTTGAAACATACTTATATACATACAATACACTGAGTTACAAAAAAAGTGGTGCAGTCATACTTGTTGATGTTTTGTTATCATTTTGATAATATACCGCTATGTTTTTCCAAAGCTTATTTATTTTAGTTAAGTTGTATATTTGTGTATTTGTTTGCAAATAATTTTTCCATTTTCCTTGTAATACGTGAATCCTATTGAGCAACATAATTATTTCTTCATACCAGATGCAAGATATACGCACTTTGGCTTCCGTGACCCCGTACATTTTTAAATAAGTTGAATGTTATTTTAATTTGTTGATTTATTTGTTTTTTAATAATTTTGTCAAAAAATATGCAAATAACGGCAGAAGAACTCGCCAGGGCTTTGGCTGAAGATGGTGTGCGGAATGCCGCTGTTATGATTAGAAACCCGGAGGCGACGCTAGAAGAACCATTAAAAGGTACAGGCGTAGCCCGGCGCGGCGTCAAGGCTCAGGTCAACCAGAGTAACATACACATGATGCAAGGGACGATCGATATTTGGTACTTCAAAGCCTTCGAGATCGTCATCAAACAGCGATTGAGCTGTCTCACAGAATTAGTTCCGTTGGAGTGAGGGCTGTGAATGCACAAACAATGAGGCGGTGATTAGTGGAGAGTGGTCTGAGAGCATGAAGGCCTGTTCCTGTACTAAGACTCACGATATAGCCCAAGCGACAGCGGATGGAATTTGCTCGCCTTTACTTAAATTGTACCGATGTTGACTGGATCAGAGTTCTTATTACTTATGAGTCCAGGTTTTGTCTGAGGTCACCAGATGGACGTAGCGGAGTGTGGAGGCGATAAGGTGAGAAATACTCTTCGGTAGCAGTTATCCAGCTTGAACATTTCTTGAGAGGTTCCGTCATGGTGTGGGTAGGTATTTCCATACAAGGAAAAACCGAGCTGTAGTTCGTGGAAGGGTCGGTGAACTCCAAATATTACATCACTAACATTCTGGAAAAATATGTGGTTCCATTCGCACCATTTATTGGCGAAAACTTTCCTTTGTTGCATGAAAATTCTAGACCACACTTTGCCAGGTGTGTTACTGATTACTTGCAAGAAGTCAAATTTGACGTGATGGCTTCGCTCTAATCGAAGAATGGGAGAATTTGGACGACACCATCTTAAGGAACCTTATTCAAGGTACGCCTAGGCGAACTAAAGATTTGCTGACCGAACTCGCACAACGGGAGGAGGCGTTGCTATATTTGTTAAAAGTTATATTCGATCTTGTCATGTTAAATGTTCAGATGGTACCGATTCATGTGACTATTACTTTATAGATATATTTGAGGGTGATAATAAGTGTAGCGTTGGTACTATTTATATGCCACCAAGCATGGCTAGTTCTCGGATGATTACACCGATTGTTGAAGAAATGTCCTCTCGCGTACCAAACCTCTTTATTTGTGGTGATTTAAATATTAACCTTTTCCAACCTTCATCAAATTGTTTCAAAACATCAATAAATTCCCTAGGACTCTCCTTTATTAACAGTACTGAACCAACTCATTTCTTCCCTAACTGTGCACCATCGTTGATTGATGTTTTCCTTACTAGTGATAAAAATCTTGTTAATTGTTACAGTCAATTACCCATCCCTGTATTTTCATATCATGACCTTATTTTTTCAACACTTGACTTAAATTTCGATATAAAGTCGCAGCACTCATTCCAGTATCGTGACTTTCGTAACGTTAATGTTGAAAATTTATTTAATGAATGTATATCGATAGATTTTCATTCAATTTACACCACATCAAACGTAAACGTAAAGTAAATCAATATTAATGTCACCCACAATGAACAAGTGCTTTGCAATGAATTCATTTCCTCAATAAAAACCTCTTCATTGAATTTATGGAATCTGTAGAAACACATAAAAACCATTTTTATAGAATTATACTTTAAAGATATCTCAAGCATATCAGAGCTCACAAGCTCCCTGTTCCAACAATCAACATTTAAACTTTCATCTATAAATACAGCACATATAAATACAATACATAGTTTTATTGAATAATATTCTATTATATGGAGTAAGTGATTCATTAATAAAAACAGTTTTGGAATTAATTTGAATCTTATTCTTATTAGAAATAATTTTCTGCTTACTCTCCATGTTTTTGAATTTAACACAAACGTTTTCCCTTGGCTTTGTAGTTGTCGAAGCGGCTACATTGGTGTTGTTGTTTCGGTCGTTGGATTCAGTTTTGCTAGTTACTGTTCTAACAAAACAAAAGCTAATGTCTTCAGATGTTATGCTTTCATCGATATTTCTAAACAGTTGCAAGGCTGAGGTCAATGCACAGTCTTTATTTACTTTAGGTAAACCAAAAATATCAAAGCATTTATTTAGATGTTTTTGGCGAAATGAGTTTACTTGTTTCTGGAGCATATCAACCTTTTTTTGTAATTTGCTTTTATCATCTTCGAAAGAGCGAATGAGTGACAAAAAATTGCAGTTCATCTCCTTTAACGAAGTTATTTCACTATGCAGAGACAAAATCTCTATGTACAATATCAAGAGTAATATGGGTTGAGGTGTTGTTGTTTTAGATTTGCACATTTCAAATGAAAAATTTATTTGCAACTAGAACACTGTATTTTAGGAGCGTTGCGCTCTATTTTACTTAATCCACAAACACACGACATTATGAAAATTAAAAGCTTCTCAAAACAAGATGTGTACCCCACGACTTCTTGACTTTAAGCATCCTGGTTTCAGTTTTCTGATAAAAATTAATCAGAGCATTGGATTTTGAAAAAAAATATACTTATTTACATAATATTTTAGAAAAAAAGTTTGAAATTAAAAAAGAAATGCTTTTAATATTTGAAGTTTGAATATTAATTTTTCGAAAACTATTTATAAACTCAACTTAAAATAAAATAAGAGTTATAGAAAAAATTTCTGGCTTTCCAAAAAGTATGTCATACCATTCTAAATCACCGTTATTTTTTAATATTTTTTTTCTGTTTTTAAAAACTTGCCCCTCCCGCCTAAACGGAGGGAAATAGGCTGCCCTCTCATGCAATTTTTTTTATTATCCAAAGCCAACCTACTTGTTATAGATTTTTGATATATCTTATGATAATCCTCCTGTATATGTACTTTTTTAACCAAAAAATTAAAAAAAAGGTCATTAAATTCTTCAAAAAAGGGTTTTCGAAAAACCTGTTATTTTGAAATGGGGCAAATTGGGGCACTTAATATAGATTTAATACAGATTCACTTCGAGTAAATAGCAGATTAGCGACAAGTGAAAATTCAAGATAAATTCCCCCGACGGATAGCAGAATAGGGCTGATTGTCCCTTGTCATCTGCATTGTCATAAGGCGTGTATCCGTTTCCGGTTTGGCTATTATTAGTTGGCTAAGCTATTGTCTGAGTCTTGGAGCCATTTGCTGTCACATCAACAACAATATCTTCAATACCTATTAAAAGTTTCTTCGTATTTTTTATTAAACTGTGGAGTAATTGTATTTCTTCAATTTATTGTCTAACTTTTCCGAAAAAATACGTGCTGCATAAAATAAATCATATTTAATACAAACATCTTTTAACAAATATCAAGTTTTTTTCAAATTATGTATAACGGTAAATTTTGACATTTTTTGCAGAAAAGATATCCAACAAAGCTTGGGTGCAAAATTGAGTACATGGGAGTTGTTTTTGTTTTTTGTTGATTTTTCTTAGAATTGTGTTTTTATTGGATTAATTTATTTTCAGTTCTCTTAAGAATTTAACATTAAATAAAATACCTAATTTTTTCAAATTTTACTTGTTATTAACAATATTATGCCATAATAAATACACCAAGTACAAACATGTACTCATTTTTGCACCCTATTGTATATATAATTCTCAATCTAAAAAAAATACTAAAATGCGTAACACCTACATATGTATGTATCCCCCGTTATTGTCTTTTCTTTCAATTTCAAAATATCCTACGCCAAAGTGAACAGAAAGTACACAACATCTCTTCCAATCCATATCCATACTAATAATAATAACTTTGTATGGAATATTCCGCAATTTTCAAGGTAGAAAGCTAAACAGTAGTATGCGCACTATTTGTGATTAACAAAAAATCGTGCATCATTATGCCCCCAATCCCTTAATTTAATTAATTTAATTAATTTAATTTTGTATGGGACTTTTCGCAGTTATCAAGGTAGTAACCCAAAAATCGGTGTACAAACTGATACCAACGAAAAATACCTGCCTAATTTTTTTAAATCTTCCTCCATAAAATTTTTGTGAGACTCCCCAAAATTAGTACAGTTTTTATGATACAAACGAATAATAAAATGATTTTATTAAAATAATATTAAAATCAATCAGCTTTTGAGATAAAAATCAGCATTTGAAACATACTTATATACATACAATACACTGAGTTACAAAAAAAGTGGTGCAGTCATACTTGTTGATGTTTTGTTATCATTTTGATAATATACCGCTATGTTTTTCCAAAGCTTATTTATTTTAGTTAAGTTGTATATTTGTGTATTTGTTTGCAAATAATTTTTCCATTTTCCTTGTAATACGTGAATCCTATTGAGCAACATAATTATTTCTTCATACCAGATGCAAGATATACGCACTTTGGCTTCCGTGACCCCGTACATTTTTAAATAAGTTGAATGTTATTTTAATTTGTTGATTTATTTGTTTTTTAATAATTTTGTCAAAAAATATGCAAATAACGGCAGAAGAACTCGCCAGGGCTTTGGCTGAAGATGGTGTGCGGAATGCCGCTGTTATGATTAGAAACCCGGAGGCGACGCTAGAAGAACCATTAAAAGGTACAGGCGTAGCCCGGCGCGGCGTCAAGGCTCAGGTCAACCAGAGTAACATACACATGATGCAAGGGACGATCGATATTTGGTACTTCAAAGCCTTCGAGATCGTCATCAAACAGCGATTGAGCTGTCTCACAGAATTAGTTCCGTTGGAGTGAGGGCTGTGAATGCACAAACAATGAGGCGGTGATTAGTGGAGAGTGGTCTGAGAGCATGAAGGCCTGTTCCTGTACTAAGACTCACGATATAGCCCAAGCGACAGCGGATGGAATTTGCTCGCCTTTACTTAAATTGTACCGATGTTGACTGGATCAGAGTTCTTATTACTTATGAGTCCAGGTTTTGTCTGAGGTCACCAGATGGACGTAGCGGAGTGTGGAGGCGATAAGGTGAGAAATACTCTTCGGTAGCAGTTATCCAGCTTGAACATTTCTTGAGAGGTTCCGTCATGGTGTGGGTAGGTATTTCCATACAAGGAAAAACCGAGCTGTAGTTCGTGGAAGGGTCGGTGAACTCCAAATATTACATCACTAACATTCTGGAAAAATATGTGGTTCCATTCGCACCATTTATTGGCGAAAACTTTCCTTTGTTGCATGAAAATTCTAGACCACACTTTGCCAGGTGTGTTACTGATTACTTGCAAGAAGTCAAATTTGACGTGATGGCTTCGCTCTAATCGAAGAATGGGAGAATTTGGACGACACCATCTTAAGGAACCTTATTCAAGGTACGCCTAGGCGAACTAAAGATTTGCTGACCGAACTCGCACAACGGGAGGAGGCGTTGCTATATTTGTTAAAAGTTATATTCGATCTTGTCATGTTAAATGTTCAGATGGTACCGATTCATGTGACTATTACTTTATAGATATATTTGAGGGTGATAATAAGTGTAGCGTTGGTACTATTTATATGCCACCAAGCATGGCTAGTTCTCGGATGATTACACCGATTGTTGAAGAAATGTCCTCTCGCGTACCAAACCTCTTTATTTGTGGTGATTTAAATATTAACCTTTTCCAACCTTCATCAAATTGTTTCAAAACATCAATAAATTCCCTAGGACTCTCCTTTATTAACAGTACTGAACCAACTCATTTCTTCCCTAACTGTGCACCATCGTTGATTGATGTTTTCCTTACTAGTGATAAAAATCTTGTTAATTGTTACAGTCAATTACCCATCCCTGTATTTTCATATCATGACCTTATTTTTTCAACACTTGACTTAAATTTCGATATAAAGTCGCAGCACTCATTCCAGTATCGTGACTTTCGTAACGTTAATGTTGAAAATTTATTTAATGAATGTATATCGATAGATTTTCATTCAATTTACACCACATCAAACGTAAACGTAAAGTAAATCAATATTAATGTCACCCACAATGAACAAGTGCTTTGCAATGAATTCATTTCCTCAATAAAAACCTCTTCATTGAATTTATGGAATCTGTAGAAACACATAAAAACCATTTTTATAGAATTATACTTTAAAGATATCTCAAGCATATCAGAGCTCACAAGCTCCCTGTTCCAACAATCAACATTTAAACTTTCATCTATAAATACAGCACATATAAATACAATACATAGTTTTATTGAATAATATTCTATTATATGGAGTAAGTGATTCATTAATAAAAACAGTTTTGGAATTAATTTGAATCTTATTCTTATTAGAAATAATTTTCTGCTTACTCTCCATGTTTTTGAATTTAACACAAACGTTTTCCCTTGGCTTTGTAGTTGTCGAAGCGGCTACATTGGTGTTGTTGTTTCGGTCGTTGGATTCAGTTTTGCTAGTTACTGTTCTAACAAAACAAAAGCTAATGTCTTCAGATGTTATGCTTTCATCGATATTTCTAAACAGTTGCAAGGCTGAGGTCAATGCACAGTCTTTATTTACTTTAGGTAAACCAAAAATATCAAAGCATTTATTTAGATGTTTTTGGCGAAATGAGTTTACTTGTTTCTGGAGCATATCAACCTTTTTTTGTAATTTGCTTTTATCATCTTCGAAAGAGCGAATGAGTGACAAAAAATTGCAGTTCATCTCCTTTAACGAAGTTATTTCACTATGCAGAGACAAAATCTCTATGTACAATATCAAGAGTAATATGGGTTGAGGTGTTGTTGTTTTAGATTTGCACATTTCAAATGAAAAATTTATTTGCAACTAGAACACTGTATTTTAGGAGCGTTGCGCTCTATTTTACTTAATCCACAAACACACGACATTATGAAAATTAAAAGCTTCTCAAAACAAGATGTGTACCCCACGACTTCTTGACTTTAAGCATCCTGGTTTCAGTTTTCTGATAAAAATTAATCAGAGCATTGGATTTTGAAAAAAAATATACTTATTTACATAATATTTTAGAAAAAAAGTTTGAAATTAAAAAAGAAATGCTTTTAATATTTGAAGTTTGAATATTAATTTTTCGAAAACTATTTATAAACTCAACTTAAAATAAAATAAGAGTTATAGAAAAAATTTCTGGCTTTCCAAAAAGTATGTCATACCATTCTAAATCACCGTTATTTTTTAATATTTTTTTTCTGTTTTTAAAAACTTGCCCCTCCCGCCTAAACGGAGGGAAATAGGCTGCCCTCTCATGCAATTTTTTTTATTATCCAAAGCCAACCTACTTGTTATAGATTTTTGATATATCTTATGATAATCCTCCTGTATATGTACTTTTTTAACCAAAAAATTAAAAAAAAGGTCATTAAATTCTTCAAAAAAGGGTTTTCGAAAAACCTGTTATTTTGAAATGGGGCAAATTGGGGCACTTAATATAGATTTAATACAGATTCACTTCGAGTAAATAGCAGATTAGCGACAAGTGAAAATTCAAGATAAATTCCCCCGACGGATAGCAGAATAGGGCTGATTGTCCCTTGTCATCTGCATTGTCATAAGGCGTGTATCCGTTTCCGGTTTGGCTATTATTAGTTGGCTAAGCTATTGTCTGAGTCTTGGAGCCATTTGCTGTCACATCAACAACAATATCTTCAATACCTATTAAAAGTTTCTTCGTATTTTTTATTAAACTGTGGAGTAATTGTATTTCTTCAATTTATTGTCTAACTTTTCCGAAAAAATACGTGCTGCATAAAATAAATCATATTTAATACAAACATCTTTTAACAAATATCAAGTTTTTTTCAAATTATGTATAACGGTAAATTTTGACATTTTTTGCAGAAAAGATATCCAACAAAGCTTGGGTGCAAAATTGAGTACATGGGAGTTGTTTTTGTTTTTTGTTGATTTTTCTTAGAATTGTGTTTTTATTGGATTAATTTATTTTCAGTTCTCTTAAGAATTTAACATTAAATAAAATACCTAATTTTTTCAAATTTTACTTGTTATTAACAATATTATGCCATAATAAATACACCAAGTACAAACATGTACTCATTTTTGCACCCTATTGTATATATAATTCTCAATCTAAAAAAAATACTAAAATGCGTAACACCTACATATGTATGTATCCCCCGTTATTGTCTTTTCTTTCAATTTCAAAATATCCTACGCCAAAGTGAACAGAAAGTACACAACATCTCTTCCAATCCATATCCATACTAATAATAATAACTTTGTATGGAATATTCCGCAATTTTCAAGGTAGAAAGCTAAACAGTAGTATGCGCACTATTTGTGATTAACAAAAAATCGTGCATCATTATGCCCCCAATCCCTTAATTTAATTAATTTAATTAATTTAATTTTGTATGGGACTTTTCGCAGTTATCAAGGTAGTAACCCAAAAATCGGTGTACAAACTGATACCAACGAAAAATACCTGCCTAATTTTTTTAAATCTTCCTCCATAAAATTTTTGTGAGACTCCCCAAAATTAGTACAGTTTTTATGATACAAACGAATAATAAAATGATTTTATTAAAATAATATTAAAATCAATCAGCTTTTGAGATAAAAATCAGCATTTGAAACATACTTATATACATACAATACACTGAGTTACAAAAAAAGTGGTGCAGTCATACTTGTTGATGTTTTGTTATCATTTTGATAATATACCGCTATGTTTTTCCAAAGCTTATTTATTTTAGTTAAGTTGTATATTTGTGTATTTGTTTGCAAATAATTTTTCCATTTTCCTTGTAATACGTGAATCCTATTGAGCAACATAATTATTTCTTCATACCAGATGCAAGATATACGCACTTTGGCTTCCGTGACCCCGTACATTTTTAAATAAGTTGAATGTTATTTTAATTTGTTGATTTATTTGTTTTTTAATAATTTTGTCAAAAAATATGCAAATAACGGCAGAAGAACTCGCCAGGGCTTTGGCTGAAGATGGTGTGCGGAATGCCGCTGTTATGATTAGAAACCCGGAGGCGACGCTAGAAGAACCATTAAAAGGTACAGGCGTAGCCCGGCGCGGCGTCAAGGCTCAGGTCAACCAGAGTAACATACACATGATGCAAGGGACGATCGATATTTGGTACTTCAAAGCCTTCGAGATCGTCATCAAACAGCGATTGAGCTGTCTCACAGAATTAGTTCCGTTGGAGTGAGGGCTGTGAATGCACAAACAATGAGGCGGTGATTAGTGGAGAGTGGTCTGAGAGCATGAAGGCCTGTTCCTGTACTAAGACTCACGATATAGCCCAAGCGACAGCGGATGGAATTTGCTCGCCTTTACTTAAATTGTACCGATGTTGACTGGATCAGAGTTCTTATTACTTATGAGTCCAGGTTTTGTCTGAGGTCACCAGATGGACGTAGCGGAGTGTGGAGGCGATAAGGTGAGAAATACTCTTCGGTAGCAGTTATCCAGCTTGAACATTTCTTGAGAGGTTCCGTCATGGTGTGGGTAGGTATTTCCATACAAGGAAAAACCGAGCTGTAGTTCGTGGAAGGGTCGGTGAACTCCAAATATTACATCACTAACATTCTGGAAAAATATGTGGTTCCATTCGCACCATTTATTGGCGAAAACTTTCCTTTGTTGCATGAAAATTCTAGACCACACTTTGCCAGGTGTGTTACTGATTACTTGCAAGAAGTCAAATTTGACGTGATGGCTTCGCTCTAATCGAAGAATGGGAGAATTTGGACGACACCATCTTAAGGAACCTTATTCAAGGTACGCCTAGGCGAACTAAAGATTTGTTAGATGTTTGTGGTTGAAATACCCACTACTAGGAAGGAATTACTTATTTTTATCTCAAAAAACAAAATAGCATTAAAAAAATATTTTTTTGTCCATCTTTTATGAAATTATAGCAAAATTTCAAGGTGCGCCACTTTTTTTGTAACTCAGTGAATGAAGTAAATAGTAATCTTCTTTAGGCTTGTTTTTCTTCATGTGGCATAAGACCAATGCAACTTATAGAAGGAAAAAATACTCAAGTTATGTATGTTAACATAATGAATAACACAATGTAGCCAATATATTCACCTCAATTATGAAATTATTTGTATTTAAAGTCGTATTTGTAGTCGTAGTCGAATCGTATCATATTTGAAAAGCAAATTATGAAAGTAGTATGTCGTATATACGACTCTAGTTAAATGCAACGTATATCTACGCAAAGTTTTAAATGTCAAATTCCAAAATAATAAATTTGTTTCGTGTTCATAAGAAGTTTATTTTCATGTTATTGGTAAATAAAATGAAAATAAACTAGATTAAATTGAAGAAAATGAATTCAATTGATTTGTTTTTTGCTGAGGACATCGATGAAGATCGAAAATATAATTTTAATTCGTCGGTCAATTCGAGACAAAAGTGATCCAATGCACTTAGAGAATTCATAGTAAGTTATTTAAATTTCTTTTAGGAAACTGGTTATCCACTTGAAAATTTTTTGATAACCCCTTTTCGTTCTGCTTTAACTCCAGAAAGTATCTTCAACACTATCCATGCTAAAGCACGGAATCATTTGGAAAGGTCCATTGGTGATTTAAAGAACAAATGTTGTATAATGGCGGCACGAGAACTACATTACGCTCCAGATAAGGCAACAGATATCATAAATGCCTCTTGCGCTGTTCATAACATATCGATAAGCTTTAAAACACCATTTGAAACTGAAGAAATTGTCCATCTGGAAAACTCTTCTAAAATATATGAAGCAAATGACAGCAATGAAATTGCAAATATAACTTGAACTCAATTATAAATTAGTAAATTAGTTAGTTTTACAATAAAATAAGTTTAATTAATTTGACTCTTCCTAATGTTTAGTTTCATACATAATTTGCTCCAAGCTTTGTTCTAGTTTTTTGGCTTTAATTTTAAGAAGCTCATATCTTAGTTTCCAAAATGTTAAATTATATGTGTTGAATGTTTTTATATCAGTTACATTTGCCATTTTATTTACTTCATATGCTTTGTAACAGGGACGTACTCTTTTATAGGAACAACTGTTTGTTAAGCGCCACTATATGAGAAAAATATTTTTGATGATAAGTCAATTTTTGAATTTTGTTTCAATTGTTTTGTAGGCAATTTAGTTGTTCATGTTTATTTTCGGATAAATGTCCTGTAAACATTTCATTAAATTCATTTAAAACGTGTTGCTTGTTTGATCGTTAACAATATTCCACATTACTTTTTAAGAAACTCTTCACTTCATGTTTATTTTTTCTGTTATTACTAAATGTATACTCTATTTTTTCAGATAATTTATTCTTTATTAATGTTTTCAAACTTGTATAACTTTTTTACAATATTTTTCTTGAATTCAGTCACCGATGACATTTTATTACTTTATATACAAATAAAATTTGAAAAAATAACAAATGACTGCTATGGCGCTCTAGTAAGTTTCACTCAAAACTTGGAATGTCCCATCGGTGCCCTGATTTTCGTTATGATACAACATTTTCTGCTTATAAATTAAGATTTATAATATTTATGTACATAAATTAAACTTAATATTTTGTACATTTCCCTTTGTAGAAATTGGAACGAAATGTCTGATCGAAAAGCAGTAATTAAAAATGCTGATATGAGCGAGGAGATGCAACAGGATGCTGTTGACTGTGCGACACAAGCCTTGGAAAAGTATAACATAGAAAAGGTACGTTAACATGCCACTAAAAAGTTTTTTAAATCTGATGAAAAAACATAAATTTTGGATATAATTTGTGTTCAATGAAGCTGTTCCGAACAGTTTAGAAGAGCTTTTTGCTCTACAGTGAAAGCATGGTCTGCCACGCTGTCTTCTTATCATCATCATTATCGGCTCGACAACCGGGATCCGGTCCTGGCTTTATTGAACAAGTCTCTACATTTATCCCGATCGCGAGCCGGAGCACCCAGGACTTTGTGTTGAAGTTCAAAACAAACTCACATATATTTCTGTTCTAATATTGAACGCGTCTAAGAACTAATTTCATTTCGTCCTTTATATTATAGATTTGTCTCTTTCTACTTCCGCAGTTCATTTTGTTATCTGAAATAAAAATAAAATCTCTTCTTCATCTAGAACAACACGCACGTGTTTCTTTTATCTAAGAATTTCCAATGTTTTGTAAAATAGCTTTCACGAATTTTTCAATTCAACGGGTTATGGGCCCAGACACATAAAGAGATAAAGTTTTTTTTATAACTCAGTTTTTTTTAAAGTAAAGTTATTTGCTCTAAAATGTCGGAGCACAAGTTTTCATTCCAAAAATTAAATAATGAAAATTACTTCATATGGAAGTATAAAATGGAGATGCTGCTTATCAAGGAAGGCGTCTGGGGCAGGCACGAGGCGTGACTTTTTTGGAAGCGGAAGCACTTATGATTGAACTTAAATACAAAGTTTTTATCAAGATCATATTTCTTTTATTACACAAATGTAAAAGAAAATTTTATAAAATTCATTTAGTAAAATATTAAATTGAGTAATAACTTAAAACTAATGTAAAATTAAATGTTAGTTTCATTTTTTAAGAAAAATATCATTGATCACAAAATATTAGCATTGTTGACAATGCGATTGGCACACACACAGATAAAAAACATAACAAGAAAAAGGAACACACAAGTGTTAAATAAACTTTTCAACCCCTATTTCAATGAATGAGAAGAAGCAAATAACTCAAATCTCTCCTTTCCTGCTCTACTTTTGTTTTCATAATGAGTTCACTCAATTCAATCTTCGCTTCTTATGTGAACCCCAACAAATTAAAAAATTTGCTTTGAATGAGATTGAGTGAGAGTTGAGTGTAGGCGATATATCAGAATGCCTAGCTGGTATGCATTCCAAATATTTGTTTGCAAACGTGAGTGTATAATGGAGTGATATTGCGCATTCCCCGTGGAATTGAAGTTTGAGTTTTTATAGTTATACCTAGTTTTGCATTGTTTTTCCTGAACGACTTTTATTATGAGATTTTATTAATTTACAGAAGAGATTAAATAAAATTCGATTAGGTCAGTTTGGAATTAAAATTTCTTTGCTTAAATCATATAATTTTTTGAATTGCTTTACGGAAGCACTCATTCCACTCAATATATGGACGCTTCGTCCCTGGTCTGGGGGTATGTATCTGGTGGTATAGTCAAGCCGGAGCCGGTAACTTCTCTATGGATTTCCAAAGATGATGAGGCGCGTGCAACCATAGCACTGTCGGTCGAGGACAGCCAGATACAACATATCAAGAAATCCACCACGTCGAAGGATGCATGGAACGCGTTGAAGGTATATCATGAAAGGAATACTTTGGGCAACAAGGTTTAACTTATGAGACAGATTTGCGGTCTTCGATTGGATGAGGGTGGTAATGTGGAGGCTCATATAACAAATATGAACTCCTTGTTTGAGCGGCTGGCGGCAATTGGTGAAGAACGTCTATCAGAACAGCGGAGTGTTGCAATGCTGTTGAGCAGTTTGCCAAGGAGCTACGACACTTTGATCATGGCATTAGAGACTCGAGAGGAACTAACATTCGATTGTGTGCAATCAAAACTACGGGAAGAGTACAGGCGGAGGACAGAACCAGTTGTTGAAAAACATGTATCTGCGATGAAAGTGACAAAGGATGTGCGTTCAACAAAATCTAATGGACCAGAATGTAACTTTTGTCATCAGAAGGGTCACTTCAAGAATAAATGCAAGCAGTACCAAGAATGGAAAAATAAGAACAAGCAAAAGGTAAATTTGGTTTCTACATGTGCACTCAAGAATGAGGTGAGTTTTTTTACTTCATTTCGTAATGTAAATGGTTGGATAGTAGATTCAGGATCGACTTGTCATATTACAAATGTAAAGGATTTTTTCGTGGATTTCAATCCTGCTATAAAGGAAAAAGTTTTTGTTGGGGATGGCAGCGATTTATCTTCAGAAGGGCAAGGCACGTGTGAAATCAAGATCCTGAATAGCAAAAATGATGAAATTAAAGCATCCATATCCAATGTTTTGTATGTTCCAAAGATGCAGGGTAGTCTTCTGTCGGTGTCATGTCTTTCCGAAAAAGGCATTGAAGTAGTTTTTGGAAAAGGAATGTGTAGACTTCTCAAAGGTGGCGTCGAGGTTGGTGTAGCAGATCTATCGCAAAATATGTACACATTGAGGCAGGCGAATAGAGTTTTTGTTGCTGGTCATAATGCCAATTGCTTACATAAATGGCACCGTGTACTTGGTCATAGGGATGCAGAGGCGATTGATCTCATAGTTACTAAAGATTTGGGTTCTGGTATCAAAATTGATAAATGCGATATAAATGATACTTGTGAGGTATGCCCGCAGGGAAAATCAACTCGTCTTCCATTCCCGAAAAAATCGGAAAGTAGGTCAAGCGCTGTTCTTGAATTAGTACACACAGACGTATGCGGCCCCATGGAGGTGAGCAGTGTAAGTGGAAATCGTTATTTCCTTACATTTGTCGATGACTATAGCCGATATACTGTCGTTTATTTGCTACAACAAAAATCAGAAGTCGTATTAAGGAGTATGTTGAGGCAGCAAAAACAAAATTCGGGAAAAAGCCAAAGCTTTTTAGATCAGATCGTGGTGGGGAGTACACCGGACACAAAATTCAGAATTATTTGCGGCAGCAAGGCATTCAGAGTCAATTTACAGCAGCGTATTTTCCGCAGCAAAACGGCGTGGCTGAGAGACGCAACAGGTCTTTGGTTGAGATGTCAAGGTGTATGATTATAGAGGCAGGATTGGGAAAAGAGTTTTGGGCCGAGGCGATTTTGACGGCTACATATTTGCAGAATAGACTACCATCAAGAGCAATCACAACTACCCCTTTTGAGATGTGGAACGGTACTAAACCATGCTTCGAACATCTTCGTACGTTTGGAGAGAGATGTTACGTCCATGTTCCAAAAGATAAAAGAAGGAAATGGGATAGGAAGTCTGACTGTATGGTTTTTGTGGGTTATGATCAGAATTCTAAGGCATACAGATTGCTAAATCCAGAAAGTAAAAGAATTGTGGTGAGTAGAGATGTCCGTTTTCTGAAACCAAGTGGTTCATCGTTTAATTCATCAAATGAAAAAGTAATTCCTGAAAAAGACGTCGCAGTTTCTAATGGTGCCACAAATAATACACGAGAGCTGAAAAATGATTATCCATTGGTTGAGGTGATCGTAGGTAGACCAAACAGAACTGAAGAAGACGACGACATGATGAATGCTGATCAAGATAGTCTGGAATATTTTTCTGGTAAGGATGCGGATTCCTCTTCTGAATCTCAGTTCCATGGATTCGATGAAAATGCGGTTAATGATCAGCGTGCTAGTGAAGACTTTATTGTTCAGCAAAGAATATCTAAAAGATCAACAAAAGGTAAGCTACCTTCTAGATATGTAAACGAGGTTAATGTCATAAAGCAAAAGCAGAAAACAAACACGAATCCAACAAGTTTGCAAGAGGCTTTGGGTGGCAATGAAGCGGAATTCTGGAAAAGTGCAATGAAGGAGGAGATGCGGTCACTACAGCAAAACAACACTTGGGATGTTGTGCAATTGCCTTCTGACAGAAAAGCAATAGGTTGTAAATGGGTCTACAAACGAAAAACGGCTGAAGGAGGAGAAAAATGTGTCTATAAAGCTCGTCTGGTTGCGCAAGGTTTTTGTCAGAGGTATGGCATAGACTATGACGAGACGTTTGCTCCTGTCGTTCGTCATACAACGCTAAGGGTACTTTTGGCAGTTGCAGGGCATAGGAAAATGCACGTACAGCATTTTGACGCCAAAACGGCTTTCCTCAACAGCGACCTCAAAGAAACGGTTTATATGCGACAACCTCCAGGCTTCGTTATTGAAGGCAAGCAGAATGAGGTTTGTAAACTAAATAAAAAAGTATTTACGGATTAAAACAATCCGCAAGGTCATGGAATAAAGTTATAAATGAAGCATTAATTGACATTGATTTTAAAAGGAGTGAAATCGATGCTTGTATACAAAAAAGGTTGTCAATTCTTGGATTTTTATATTGACTTATGTTGATGATTTGCTTATTGCAAGTCAAGATATCCAACATATTGAAGATGTCAGCAAGTCATTGGGTTCTAAGTTCGAACTTAAAAGTCTCGGATCCATCAAAAATTATCTTGAGCTTGAGGTAAATCGTAATACCAATGGATATTTCATGATAAGTCAAACGGGTTATATCAACAAGATTGTCGAAGACATGGGTTTAAAAAATGCAGACTTCAAATGTTCCGTTAGAACCCAGCTATGGTAAAGAAACATCTGACCCATGTTTGCTATCAAACAATGACAATTATCAAAAGTTTATCGGATATCTACTTTACATTTCCGTTAATTCTCGGCCGGACATTGCAGCTAGCGTCTCGATTTTAGCTAGAAAGTTTTCTCAACCCTCATCAGAAGATTGGAATGAACTGAAGAGATTAGTTAAGTATCTCAAAGGCACAGCAGATCTTAAACTAAGACTAGGCGAAGCGAAATACACATCAAAACTCTTTGGTTACGCGGATGCTAACTGGGCAGAGGATCGCACAGAAAGAAAATCAAATAGCGGATACATCTTCAAGGTCTTCGGTGGAACAGTAAGCTGGTGTTGCAGAAAACAAAGTTGCGTAGCTCTTTCATCGACAGAGGCTGAATTTATCGCATTAGCAGAGGCTAGCAGAGAAGCAGTTTGGTTGAAAAGGTTACTCGAAGATATGAACGAAAGTATCGAGGAACCTGTCCTGATATTCGAAGACAATCAAAGCTGTTTAAAGTTAATATCCAACGAAATATTCAGCTGCTGCTCCAAGCATATTGATAAAAAGTATCACTTCATCAAGGACTACATTGCAAAAGGCATTATAAAATGCGACTACTGTGAAAGTGCCAACATGGTGGCAGATCTCCTTACAAAGCCACTGACTGCAGGAAGAGTAAAGGATCTCAGAGAAAGATGCGGATTATTCAGTTCGTTTGAGGAGGAGTGTTGAAGTTCAAAACAAATTCACATATATTTCTGTTCTAATATTGAACGCGTCTAAGAACTAATTTCATTTCGTCCTTTATATTATAGATTTGTCTCTTTCTACTTCCGCACTTCATTTTGCTATCTGAAATAAAAATAAAATCTCTTCTTCATCTAGAACAACACGTACGTGTTTCTTTTATCTAAGAATTTCCAATGTTTTGTAAAATAGCTTTCACGAATTTTTCAATTCAACACTTTGTGATGTTTAAACCGACTTATAGCCTTCCCATAGCATAGGGGATTCCTCTTGAGGTCTTCTTTACTTTACGGTTAACTAAGAATTTTGTGGAGTATTATAAGAAAATACACATCATGCACAAACAACACACTGAACAAACCGTCTTTTTCCAAAGTATCTAGTCCGATCAAAGCACACCTAGATGCATATGAAAGAGAATCAATTCTCCATTTTAGTTGTTTTATTAATTAAAAATTTTGAAGACCTATGTATGAACTCTTTCAATACGTGTTATCCATATAGATGAACAAGGGCACCACAAAATTGAACAATACTCTAGAGTTGGATGACCTTAAGACATGAAAACACATACATACATATGCACATACATACATATGTATGTACATACATATGTACATACATATGTACATACATATGTACATACATGTATGTATGTATGTATGTTGCTTGATAACTTTTTTTGATATATTTATTTATTGTTTTTTTATTTATTATTTTTTTTGTATACATTTTTTTTGAAATATCTCCGATATCCTTTTTTTGTTACATTTTTTTTTTGTTATTTATGGTTACGATCTCATTCGATATCTTTATATGTGGTTGATATACTTAGTGTTTTCGAATTTTATCAATTGTTGGGATATCGGTGTAAATTTAAGTTTACTGTCGCCCTAATACAACAAGGGTAACGTTTTTTTTTTGATTAGAAGGGCCAACTGGGGCTTCGTGAAAGGCGCGATTTCATCGTATCCCAAGCTTCGAGCTCCGAATCGCCGACGACTCTGGTACGAGAGGGGGTTCCCCTATTACCCCGCGGCGGCAAAGTTTGCCTCGTCTCCCCATTGTACCACCCACAAAGAGCTCTCTGTAGGTAGGGAATCGGGAACGTTTTTTTTTGTGTTAGATCTCGGGTAAATGAACCAACCCTGAGAAGTTAAGCCTGGTATTAGAGGGACCAAAGCTGGTAACGAATACTTCGGCGATAGACGTGTTAATTTATACTTCGCTCCTTTTGGCGTCAAAGAGCCAATACCTTTACAAAGTCCCAACACCCAAAACAACCTTCAAATCACATTTTTTTTCATCTTGTTTAAATTTAATTTACTTTATTTAATTGTTAATTATCAACATAAGAGTCATAGTGTAATCGAATTTTGAAATATATGTATGTATACCTTAGAAGCAATCTTGTTGGTTGAATCTTCTGTGTAAATTCGACATAAGGAACTTTCCAATGGAAAGCTAAGGTGGCAAATTTCGGGGGATGACTGAAGCGAGCTGGTCTTAGGGATGCGGTAAAGGTAAAGTAAAGACTCTACAGGACCAATCCTCTTTTGGCTTAGGGGAATCCGAACTCCAGGCCGACCGGATTCCAGGTAGGGTGGGACAAGGCCATGCCGCACAAACACCAGCGGATCCCGAGGAAAGCGAACGAGTGGTGGTAGTGCTCAGAAGCAAGACCAAACAGCCTTCGGCATGTTTTATGTTTTTTTGGAAAGAGGTGAGGTCCGGTTGCGGTGGCAAGACCCCCCCCCACATCCGACGAGCTGTCCCGAGCATAACTAGCATGCCGCAGCTGCCGTAACCGACAATCTATCCCGACCCCTTTAGTCACCCCAGTTTCCGAATCCCATCCTCATTCCTTCGATCCTATTACAAACCTAATCCTGGCCCTATTTTCCCCTCCCATTGCCTCGTTTCAAATGGCCATTTGAGTTCGGATTCCCCTAAGCCAAAAGAGGATTGGTCCTGTAGAGTCTTTACTTTACCTTTACCGCATCCCTAAGACCAGCTCGCTTCAGTCATCCCCCGAAATTTGCATACATGCATATGTACATACATATGTACATACATATGTACATACATACATACATACATACATACATACATACATACATACATACATACATACATACATACATACATACATACATACATACATACATACATACATACATACATACATACATACATACATACATACATACATACATACATACATACATACATACATACATACATACATACATACATACATACATACATACATACATACATACATACATACATATATACATACATATATACATACATATATACATACATATATACATATATACATACATATATACATACATATATACATATATACATACATATATACATATATACATATATACATACATACATACATACATACATATATACATACATATATACATATATACATACATATATACATACATACATACATACATACATATATACATATATATATACATACATACATACATACATACATACATACATACATACATACATACATACATATATATATACATACATACATACATACATACATACATACATACATACATACATACATACATACATACATATTTTTAAAATATAATATTTTTATGACTAATTACAATCATAAAAACTCCAAATAATAAATATAGTTTAAAAAACTAATAACACACGCTTAGCACATCAAACTAAAAAAATTAAAAATAATTTTTAAATTGAGCTGAAAACAATAATGATCTAAAATACTAGTGTTATTGCGAAAAAGCGTTGGGCGCATTGTATGGCATATTTTTCGTATATCGAGCGCCCCACGCTTTTTTCACAATAACACTAGTATTTTAAGATCATTATTGTTTTCAGCTCAATTTAAAAATTATTTTTAATTTTTTTAGTTTGTGCTAAGCGTGTTTTATTAGTTTTTTTAAACTATATTTATTTTTCATTTTTTAGTTCGATGTGTTGTCAACAAAGTTATTTTTTAAGGTTTAGTAATTTTATTAAAAAACAAAAAAATGATCAGCTATGGTTGGGATTTGAACCCACGACCCTTGTCGAATTCCAGGCCAAAAATGTAACGTGGCCACGCGTTAACCCACCGAGCTACCGCGGCACTTAGAATCATAGGAGTCTATTAGTATTTATAAGCTCATAATAAAAGCAGGTAGAAACAAAAGCTGTGGGAGGAAAATATTTAATCCTGGTAATCCTGATAAGGATATTGAGATAAACTTATGAAATTATTGTATTGCCACCGGTTCTTGATATGTGTACAAAGTTTTAATAAAATCGGTTCGTGTAAAGTGGGTTAAAATCGAGTGTAAAGGAGTCGGTTACATACATACATACATACATACATACATACATACATGCATACTTACATACATACATACTTACACTGCCAATCACTAGGATGAGGCCACATATTTTTCAACCGATTTTCGGTCTGTATACCTGTTGGAATTTGGTTAACCCGGAAAATTTTACTACATGAGAGTAGGTACATATTTTCTTAAAACAAATTGATACAATTATAGGGTTAATTAGAAAAGACCGTTGGAATTTCCCTACATTAATGAATGAGCTACCTAAAAAGGATATACAAAAGTGTGTCACTAGGATGAGGTCATTGCGAATATTTCTTTGTAGAAGTTGACATCGGCAATTTTTTTCAAAATTTTGGTTGCAATATTTAAGAAAATTATACAAATAACTCTTTTTATTAAATTTCAATTACAAATGGGTTCCGGAAAGACGTTGACAGTGACAGAAAGAGGATAAATCGATGCTTTCAAGGAAATGGGACTCTCAAGCCGAGAAATAGCAAGAAAGCTGAACAGAAGTAAGACACTTGTAAACAACTATCTTGCTGATCCTCAAAACTATGGAAAAAACCAAAAAGAACGCACAGCCCAAGCAACAACATCCCGAGAAAAGCGGTTAATTTTACGTATTGCTTCAAATTCTACTCAATCAGCTACTAAAATAAGGTCCAAAAGCGGAGTATCAGCCAGTATTTCGACAGTCCGAAGGATAATAAGAAAAGATGGTACTATCCAGAGAAGAAAACTCAAAAAGAAACCTGTTCTAAAGCAAGTACACAAGGAGCTGCGAATGAACTTTGCAACAGAACATGTCTCTTGGAGCAGTCAATGAAAACGCGTTGCCTTTCGGATGAAAAAAAAATTAACCTTGACGGCCCCGATGGTTACAACTTTTATTTCCATGATTTAAGAAAAGAGGAACTAATTTTGGGAAGACATCACAGCCGTACATCAGGTGTTATGGTGTGGGGAGCTTTCACCTACTATGGCAAAATCGAATTGGAGTTTCATTCTACAACAATGAACGGAAACAGCTACAAATGCTTGTTGGAACGGTCATTTCCGAAGATGAAAAATATTTTTGGACTTCTGCCTTGGATTTTCCAACAAGACAATGCCCCCATCCACACTTCCAGGGTTGTCAAAAGCTGGATTTTATCAGAAAACGTAGAGCTTTTGCCATGGCCACCCTATTCACCGGACTTGAAAATAATCGAAAACGTATGGGCATAGCTATCTCGAAAAGTTTATGAAGGCGGTAGACAATTTGAAGACAAGGACTCCTTAATTGAAGCTATCGGTGATGCCTGGGACGAGATTTCACTTGACTATTTAAAAAAACTTTATGACTCCATTCCCAACCGTCTAATAGAGGTCATATCCTAAAAAGGGGGGTATACTCATTATTAATTAAGAAAAACATAATAAATAAATGTTTGAAAACCAAAAACTGTTAACTTTTCTTTCAGTTTTTTGATATTTTATAAGATTTTTCATGTGGCCTCATCCAAGTGACGCACTTTTTCATACTGTTTTTAAGTAGCTCTTTAATTAATGTAGGGAAATTCCAACAGTTTCTATTTAATCCCTTAATTTTATTACTTTTTTTAAAGAAAATATCCACCTACTCAAATGTAGTAAATTCGTATGGGTACGAAATTTCCAGCAGGTATAAAGAACGAAAATCGATTAAAAAATATGTGGCCTCATCCTAGTGATTGGCAGTGTACATACATACATACATACATACATATATACATAATTTACTAAAACCTTTTTTACATTTAATAATTCCGTCAACAAATAAAAACTATCATTTTCTAAATAAATTCAGACTGTTCGTTCAAATACAACAACAGCTCAGCCAACAAACCAAAAGCTCAGATCTACCCCAGCTCAGCTCATCCAAAAGCTCATCTTACCCACAGCTCAGATCACTTAACAGCTCAAATGAGCTAGCTCAAAAGTTAGCTGAGCCCGCCATTTGTTGTGGGCTCGTTTATTTGCCGCCGGGTCATTGCTGGCATGCTGGTCCGGCCTCTATGCTCGTCGGAGGGAGTGAATTCTCAACCCATTTGTCAGAACTCTGCATACAAAAATCATGCCAGACTTCTGCTTCTTGCTTTTATGACGCGAGTTAAGGTTCGTCCCGCGTCAGCGTTTAAAAAAACAAATTTTTTCTTACTGATACAGCTAGTGCTGTCTTTATTCACAAACTCCAACTCATATTTTAAAGGTATAATCTTTTATATTACAATTTTGTTTATTAAGCAAAATATAGTTTGGGAAACAAATTGAAATTGAAGACAAAGTAAATGTGGGAAACAAATTGAAATTGATGACAAAGTAAAGTATTGCAGTTAACAATGAAATATAATTATTAGTATAAAATTGAAATTTGATTATTAGAAGAAATATATGATGACTGCGATGATGGGGTTGACGATCGTGACATGTGTTGGATATGTAACTCCTCGCCCAAGAATGGAGCGAAGGCCAGAGAAACTGCAATCCTGTTGTTTTTGTGCCAGGAGCGATGATTTTTATAGGTCCGGATATGGATTCTGTAGGCTGATGATTGGTTAATGATGTTTTTGGTGTTTGATGCTGTATGATTAAATAGATTAATATGATGATGATAATAAACTGTATGTTATGGTTGTGTTGATCATCAGGATGCTGGTCTGTGAGGTCCTTGTATGTAGGGTTTGAATTAATTCCGTATTTTTGAATTGGTAACATTGAAGTTTTTGAAGGTTTGGTGTTGTTATAATCGATGATGAGTTTATTGTATTTGATTGTGATGGGAAAATGTGGATATCCTCCCAGAACACCTTTTCGATGCTCTCATTTGATTAATCTCTATTTCGCAATTTTCGAAGTGTATTAATTGTGTGCCTTTGATTTTTTGGCGATGAGGTTCACAAGTGATTTGTATGGTTGTTTCTGGGATGTTAATTAAAAGTATATAATTATGTTCTGGTTGCAGTATTTCGGCTTTGTCTGTTTTTTCTTCGAATTCCCAATTAGCAGGCAGATTATTTAGGTTGGTGATGCAACTGTCATTGGGTTCCGGTTGATGTTTATCTTCTTCTTTACAATAGTATATTCCCTCTATTTGTTGGCATTTTTTGTCAAAGTAAAATATTTTGTTGGGATTGGATATAACATAAGGTTTTGTGATAATAAATTTAGTGTTATTATTAGGAAGGGGAATAATATGGAAAAAGGAGAACGTTTCGGTGGAAATTTGTGGAATTCTTATATTGAATATAATGTTAGTATCATTGTAGTAGGCTTGTAGACCATTAGAATTTATTTGTATGTACTTATTTCTAAAGACTATATTATATAATCAAGTTCATCGGAATTTAGTATCTGTTTTGAAATGACATTGAGTCTGGCGAGAATTATAGCCTCTGGAAAGGTGACTATTTAATAAATCGATATTATAGTTAATTTGATTCAGACATTGGGAGTATCTGATTGCGGTTTTATTCGTTCTGATTTGATTTTGGGAATATCTTAAATAACCTTCAATAGTTTCTTGTTGTCTGTTTATGTGGTCAGTAATGTTTGTAAATCCTCTGGGTGATTTGTTTGTTTAATTGGGTGATTCTGTTTACCTTGTCTTTTATTAATAGTTAGTTTTATGTCAATTGGTCTATTTGACTGTTTAGATGCATGGCATCATCTGCATCCATGTTTCCGGTTATACTTTTAATTACCGAACCTAATCCGTTAACAAGTCCTCTTTTGTGTCTGATTTTTGGCATTAACGTTTCTAATTAAGCTCTTAGTTCATCCACTTTGATGTTCGTAATGGTCAGATAGTCTTTGAAATCTTTTAAATTTTTAAAGCCTAATAATGATGTAGTTATTTTGTCTATATTTTGCATATATAATTCCAACTTGATTATGTGTACTAGATTGTCGTAGTTGTTTATTGTCCTGCTTAATTCTAATTTCATAGGAAGAATTCCTGTGTTTTCACTAAGTTTTTGCAGTTCCATTTTCTGTCCTTTGGCTATTGTCGTGAGCGTTGTCATTGTCATGAGTCTGAAATTTTCGTTTGTGTTTACTTTTTGATTTATGGGGTTTCTTGTGGTCGTTAGTAATAACTGTAACTTTATTATTTGTTTTAATTTTATGTTTACTAAATCTAGGTGTTAGTTTATTTCGTCTAAATTCTTTTCTATATAATTATGATTGAATTTTCCTTAAGATCTACGGCATCTTTCCGATTTATATTAATTTTCTCAATGTTCTTAGTTGTTACTTTCTCTGATCTTTCTTTTATAGAGGGAAATAATTTTTCTTGAAATTAATTAAGTTTTTGAAGATACTCATGTTCATATTAAAATTTACTTCTTTGTTAAACTTATAAGTCCTGCCGTAAAATAATTCATAAGTTAATATCGTTTCACTTAAAATAGAGCTATGTTATCTTTCCTTTCTTTTATTGTAGATTATTCTATAAAATTTAGTGAGTGTTGAGTGTAATCGCTCAACTGGACTATTGCTGCTCGAATGTTGAAAAGATGTTATATGCAAGTTAATGCTACATATATTGCGTACAGAAATCTTTAAAGATTATGGCTGTGAATTCCGATCCTTGATCGGATACTAAATGATTGGGTACGCCGTGAAGGCTAATAAAATGCTTGATGGATTTTATTATATTTAGGCTGTTCTGCACAGCGAGTGTATATGCAGCTGCAAATTTTGAAAATTTGTCGATTATTGTTAGGATTTTTCTATATAAGTCTATAGTAAGACGTCGATTATATCGAGTGGTTTCTTTTGAGTCGGCGGGATTTCATGTTTTATTTTTGGAGGGTTTCGGTCATATTTCATTAATTGACAGGTTTCACAATTATTAATTATTGTTGTAATTTTTGTCTTCATAAACGGACAAAAAATATTGTCTTTTTAAGTGTAGAAGTGTTTCGTTGATTCCTCTATGGTTATTATTATTGTGGTAATCAGTAATAGTTTTGTCTTGTTCGTCATTGTCTGTTATATATTTTAGTATGTCAATGCAACGGATAAGTTGGAAAGTCTTGCTGTTCGAGAAATATTTGGAATATACTTCTTGTACAATTCTGAATGTTTCACTATCCGTGTAAATTGCACAGCATTTGTTTGGGGGTGAATGTTGTTTAAAAATGTCTGTAATGTTATTTTCAGTAAAGTCTTGTTTGTAAACGGTTCTTCTTTGTTTGTTTTTGAACAGCATTTCAAGTTTTATTGGTTTGTCCCTGTCATTTTTCATTAAAATAAGTTGTATATTGAATTCGTTTAGGGGTCGTTCCGAAATGAATATATGATCTTCTAAATTTTCGGCTGCAGAATGAATTGTGGCAGCAATTGTTTTGCTAGTAATTACTTCGGTTTTACCATTTAAGGGCTGTATTTGAATTCGACTTAACGCATCTGCGTTTAACTTAAGCTTTCCTTTTTTATAGATTATTTGATAATCAAATTCTTCAAGTTTTAGACGCCATCTGATTAGTTTAGAATTTTGATCTTTGAGACTCATAAGCCATTGCAAGGGCTTATGATCGGTTACAATTTTGAATTTTTGGCCAAATAAGTATGGACGAAAATACTTAGTTGCCCAAACAATTGCCAATAACTCCTTCTCTATAGTGGAGTAGTTGGTCTCTGAATCTGTTAAAGTTCGGCTAGCATAACATATAGGTTTGTCGCTACCTATAGCGCCTTGGGATAATATTGCACCTAATGCGAAATTACTCGCATCTGTTGTTAAAACAAATGGTTTAGTAAAATCAGGGTACTGTAAAATTGGGTGGTTAATTAATAATTCTTTGCTCATTTCAAATGCTTTAACATATTTTTCATTTAAGTCTATATTCTTTCCTTTCTTTAGGCATTCTGTAAGGGGTTTCGTAAGTTTTGCAAAATATTTGATAAACTTACGGTAATAACCGAGGAGGCCCAAAAAAGACTTTATTTCTTTTTGGGTTCTGGGTATGGAGGAATTTTGTATTGCCGAAATTTTGTCCGGGTTTGGTTTCACACCTTCGCTTGTTACTATATGGCCTAAGAAAGCTACTTCTCTACGAAGGAATTCAGATTTATCTATCTGAATTTTGATATTTGCTTCACGTAACCTGTCAAAAACTTTCTTTAAATTTTCGGTATGTTCTTGTAAGGATGTAGAAAAGATGATAATATCATCTAAGTACACGAGGCAGATTTTACCTTGTAAATCCCTGAGAAGATTGTCCATAACCCTTTGAAAGGTTGATGGAGCATTCTTTAGCCCAAAGGGCATTCTCAAATACTCATAGTGTCCACTTGCCACAGTGAACGCTGTTTTTTCTATGTCCTTTTGATTCATCTCGATCTGATGAAATCCGCTAGCGAGATCGAGTGTTGTGAAGTATATACTATACATACTTCTACCTAGCTTATCTAATACATCGTTGATGTTTGGTAAAGGCTACTTGTCACAACTGTCTTTTCGTTCAGTTTTCGGTAGTCAATGACGAGTCGCCAATTGACTTTCCCACTGGCATCCTTTTTTTTGGGACGATCCAGATTGGTGAACTCGAAGGTGAAGGGTCTTATAACGCCTTGTTCTAGCATTTTCTCTATTTGTGCCTGAACTTCTTCTTTGTTAAATGTAAATGTTAGTTTTTGTCCTTCTTTAAAAAAAACATCTTCATATGAATGGTATAGTTTGTGGATAGCTTTTTTCTCTTGTTATTGAGATGGTTGGTTTGGATAAGGTGTGTTATGTCATCATTAGTTCTAGGTTCTGTTTCAGGACATTCACTAATAATTTTAAAGTTATTTAGTTCACAAAATTCTTGATTGATGAATTTTGTGACTTTGAGAGGTTGTTCTAAAAAACAGTGTTTTGTCTGAATTTGAGGTATTGATGACTACGAGATTTGAATACCATTTGACTGTGTGATATATGCCTTCTGGAATGTATAGATGGGGTGTAATATAAGTAGTTTTTATAAGGATATCTCCTTCTTCTACATCTACTGGTAAGTTGACTATTGTTTTTGAGTTTGCCGAAAGAATATATTTTTGAGATATAAAATTAGGTTTTATCTCTAGTGGTAGTTTAGAATTTCGTGTTATAATAACTGTTGACTAAATCAATCTTTACTCCTAAAGAAGGAAGAGCTTCAAGTCCTAGTAAACCATCAAAGTATCCGTGGAAGCGGAAAACTAAGAATTTGGTTTCTCCAGGTTGATTAAATTCTATAAAATTGGGAAAAAAAAACTTCTTTATTTATTTCATGTGTAGTTAGGATTGTTTTAATGGATGTTGATTCTATTGAAACTAAGTAATTGGGGTGTACGTATTCGGCATTAATAAATGAAGTGCTGGTTCCTGTATCTATCAAAAATTTCAGTGGGTGGCCAAAAGGTGAGGAAATGTTAATATAGGGAAGAACGGTACTGTGTTTGTTAATGTCTACGTACCCAATTGGTCTGTCGGGGCAAGTGAGAAACAATTTTCGTCATCTAATCGTTGTTGATAGTATTGTTGGGGTTGTGGTCTTGGTGGATTGGATGAAAATGTATTATATGGGGAATTGAAATGTTGGGGTTGTGGTTTTTGTTGGTTGAATGGAAATGTATTATAATATGGGGAATTAAAATATTGGGGTTGTGGTCTTAGTTGGTTGAATGGAAATGTGTTATTTGGAGAATTAAAATGTTAGGGTTGTCCCTTTTGTATTTCAAAAGTTTTCTTGTATATCATATTATCGAATAACAATAAGTTTGTTTTCGAGTAAAATATATTCTGCTCTTGGAAGCAGAATGCGAATGCTTGTGGCAATGGGGTGGGTTTCATTGCCCGAATGGTTGAACCAAGAGGTTCTCTTAAGGACTATTCACATGAGAGCGACCACCAACGAATAAAAAAACAAATGGCATTTAAAACATATTTGAGCTTAAATTTTTCACAAAAGGATAAAAAACTAGTTAAATTTAATGTTAGTTTGATAAAATTTGCGTTGCAGGATCTAAAATAAGAGAAATTTAAGAAAATAAATTGGTCGTCGCGAATTCCAATATGACTGCTATGAATTGTCAAACACTATTCGCGTTCCACATACCATCCACACTACAACGAATGAATTGTTCGCGCGCGACTAACCTTAAAATCATTCTAAAAGGATTTCCTTGGGCTAAGTAAACGCCATTCGCAACGAATAAAAAAGGTACATGTGAACTAAATGTCAAAACGGACGAATGTTCGTTCATTCGTGGGTCGGTGGTCGCTCTCATATGAATAGTCCTTTAAACCTACTAAAAATGTGTTAAGGCACATTTCTTCGTAAAGACCGTTTTTAGCTTTGATCACACTCATATCTGTATCGTGGACTTTTATGTGGTTACTTATAGAGGAAAATATTTCTATAATGTTGCTGTAAAATTGTTCCACAGTGTCCTGGTTTTGTTTGAGATTGTGTAAATCTCGGATTAAAGAAGTTTCGTTTCTCTTATCGCTGTAGTGCAAAACTAAATTGCTTCTAATGGCTGGCTGTGGAGTGCCATACATGTTAAGGATCTCATTGGCAGGGCCGATAATTTTGTTGCGAATGGCTCGCAAAAATATTTTTCCTTGAACTGTTCCATCAACTTGTGGAATGAGAGATAAAATTTCTTCTGGATTTTGAATAAACTCAAAAAGGAGTCTAGGATTACCATCAAATTTAATACCTTAATAGCATCGGGAACTCTGAGTGCTTTGAAAACATCAGTAGGTTCGTTTGTTCGTTCGTCACCGGAATTGGCCATTTCTAATTTGTTTTTTTGTATTTCTATTTCACTTAAAAAATTATTGTCAGAGTCGGTTAACGTAAGATTATTTAAGCTACTATTAAGGTTGCTTAATGTATTATTTTCTTTTCAATATTTCTTGTTTCGATTTATTTAATCTATCTAATTTATTTAATTGTTTTACCAAAATGTCACCTAACTCTACACTTTTATCAACGTCACTATACGATTCTTCTTCTGAACTTTCACTTATATTTTCTAAATTAACTCGTAAATATTTAGTTCTTCTTGATATATTTTTTTTTATTAAACATGGATTGGATAAGGATTAAAAAGAATAGTTAAGGATAAATATTGTTACTTTTGACTTACATGCGAATATATCTTAGGATGGATGTAGTTTTCATTGCTCTTTGTCTTCTTTTTTTTATCAGCTACCAGGAGTTAGTTTATTCGTTGTTGTTAAAACACACCAACAGTTTTAATTTTTAATCGCAAACACTTTTAGACAGTTTTTTTTTATTATTGTCAATGAGTCTTTGACTATTTACTTCTAAACGATGAACCGTCGTTTTGTATTCTGATTTTTTTTTCTAAACGATTAACCGTCGTTTTGTGTTCCGAATTTGAAAAAGTTCACCGGACTGCACGACTGCGCCAGTTAAGGTTCGTTCCGCGGCAGCGTTTAAAAAAACAAAATTTAGTGCTGTCTTAATTCACAAACTCCAACTCATATTTTGAAGGTACAATCTTTTATATTACAATTTTGTATAGAAATTTTATTTCTTTAACCCTTCCTACCTTGGTTGCAATATTCCTAAGCAACCCCTTTATATTGCCAGCTTTAACTTCACTTCCATGTTCCTTCACTCCTGCCAATCCTCATCCTTATCACTTTTGAGCTTGTTTGCAACCCTGCTATTTTTCTGTCTATTCTCGACGTTTTTCTTGTAAATATACATACATAGTGTCCATATTTCTCATTTCTGCTGACAGTTGTCCTATAGGAAGATCAAATAATTTAATCTTATTATGAAAAAAGATTTTATTGACGCTGATTCGCATAATGTATCATGGGTATTCAGACATACAGTGTTGGAAATAATAATCTATTCAAACAATATTACTCTTAATATTTTGCTAATTCGTGTCTAGAATGGGAAAAAGAATAGAAACAAAATCAGTTTTTACTCTTTTTTGTAAGTTTATTAGGCACCATATTGTGAAATAGTTGATATATTTTTTTAAATATTTTGTTGTAGCACTCTTGTTTGCTAAAACTGCCTCGCATCTCTGATGCATTGAGCCAAATAGCTTTTCACAAATTTGGTTTGGTATAAATTTATTTTTGTATTAGATTCAGTGGAGTGAGGACCGCGACCAACACTGTAGATAGCTATTTTTTTAGCAATGATACAAAATTTAAAAGGGTCTATATTATTGGGTAAAACATCTTCCTATAAACCACTTAAAGTTAAGCTTAAAGTTTTCAATTCATCTATACCGAATAAAACTTTTTCTTCAGTCAAACAAAGCCTTGTAGTATTGAAAACTAATGAAAAGTGAACTAGTAGTTTAGTTTTATTGACTCATTAAATTAAACCAAAAGTTAAAAGTCTATTGGTTTGGCCGAAAGCCGTCTACCAGACTGACATACAGTACAGCCTCGCTAGTCCGGACACTCGCTAGCCCGGACACTTCAGTAGTCCGGACACCTCTATGTTTCGGACATTTTCAAAAGTTTACCTCTACAGTCCGGACAGCGTATTAAAATGCTTATGTACAATACACATACATATATTATTTGTCTCTGTTTCTTGGAAAAAATTGTTCATACGATTACGGGGAATCTCCTTCTAGTTTTGTCGCTTGTATTTGGCTCTGGAATCTAGACATTTTAATCGTTGCAAATTTACTCATTGGAAGTTTATATTTGTGGTCGTTGATTTTTCATGCTCTGTTACATTTCATCGTGAGCTTTCTATAAGGATAAGGCATATTTTTTGGTGTATAATTTTAATTTCTCATTGAAAATTTTTAAAACATAAGTTATTACTTATTATGGCTTCTACAAAGAAAAGGAAGCATGTTACTTTAACACTTTCTGAGAAATGTAAAATATTGGATGATATTGAAACTGGCAAATCAGTCAGGCAAGTAGCAGAAATTTTCAAAGTCTCAAAGTCAACTGTTTTTGATATAAAAATGAATAAGATGAAAATTCGGAAATTTGTAAAAGTTTTCGGTTGTCCATTGTATTTAATTTTTTCTCTATAGTCCGGGCATTTCGCTATTCCGGACACGGTAGAAACTTTATGTGTCCGGACTAGCGAGGCTGTACTGTACTTTCTATTCAAATCTTGATTATGTTTAACAGATAATAACATTTTTGTTGTTTTTTTTTGTTGTTTTTTTTTTTTGTTTTTAGGGTTCGGTAAAATTTAATTCGTTCGCAATCGAAAAACCAAACCGGGAATTTAATTTTTAATTCGACCGCGAATTTTATTTTTCGGATCTTTAAAAATAAAATTTGCGTTCGCGAACGAATTAAATTTTGTTGGGAACTGAAAAATTTAATTCGTTCACGAATTTATCACAGGAGATCCAAAAAAAAGATCCATTCACCAACCGATCATTAATAAAAATAAAAAAAAATCAATTTTTAAGTGTTTTTATTAAGAAAATAGAAAATATTAATACTTAGAAAAGAAGAATTGGTACATTTTGTTTTTTTTTTTTTTTTTACATTTTTAGGCTTTCAATTAATCCTATTTTTTGTTATAAGGACTGTAAGGGCACTAAAAGCCCGTTCCACAGAGACTTGGGTTGATGGAACTGACAGAATTGTTTGTGCTAGTTTTCCTAGGAGTGGTTCCTTGCAACTGAAAGTTTTCCAGTGCTCTAAAACATTGGTTGTAAGCGGAACTCTTTCCATATAGGATACATTTTCCAACATCTGTTTAACCCTTTACTGCATGGTGGCTCATATATGAGCCAACCAATATTTATGTGAATAGTTTCAAAATTTTCCTTTTTTTGCCGTATTTCGTGAATGAAATAAAAGTATGAATATATATGTTCAATTTTTTTTCATAAACACTATTTTTCAAAAATTTATATGACAGATTTAAAATCAAATTTAAAGTTGTAAAATATAGGACAATATTTTGCAAAAAAGAAAAAAAAATTTTTCGGAAAAAAAAATTTTATTCGGATGTTTATAAAGTGATAAATACTCGTACTTTAGTTTTGGCCATCACTGTATGTATGTATGTATGGATGTATGGATGTATGTATGTATGTATGTATGTATGTATGTATGTATGTATGTATGTATGTATGTATGTATGTATGTATGTATGTATGTATGTATGTATGTATGTATGTATGTATGTATGTATGTATGTATGTATGTATGTATGTATGTATGTATGTATGTATGTATGTATCAGGCACGAGGCGTGACTTTTTTGGAAGCGGAAGCACTTATGATTGAACTTAAATACAAAGTTTTTATCAAGATCATATTTCTTTTATTACACAAATGTAAAAGAAAATTTTATAAAATTCATTTAGTAAAATATTAAATTGAGTAATAAGTTAATAAAGATCACAAAATATTAGCATTGTTGACAATACGATTGGCACACACACAGACAAAAAACATAACAAGAAAAAGGAACACACAAGTGTTAAATAAACTTTTCAACCCCTATTTCAATGAATGAGAAGAAGCAAATAACTCAAATCTCTCCTTTCCTGCTCTACTTTTGTTTTCATAATGAGTTCACTCAATTCAATCTTCGCTTCTTATGTGAACCCCAACAAATTAAAAAATTTGCTTTGAATGAGATTGAGTGAGAGTTGAGTGTAGGCGATATATCAGAATGCCTAGCTGGTATGCATTCCAAATATTTGTTTGCAAACGTGAGTGTATAATGGAGTGATATTGCGCATTCCCCGTGGAATTGAAGTTTGAGTTTTTATAGTTATACCTAGTTTTGCATTGTTTTTCCTGAACGACTTTTATTATGAGATTTTATTAATTTACAGAAGAGATTAAATAAAATTCGATTAGGTCAGTTTGGAATTAAAATTTCTTTGCTTAAATCATATAATTTTTTGAATTGCTTTACGGAAGCACTCATTCCACTCAATATATGGACGCTTCGTCCCTGGTATGTATGTATGTATGTATGTATGTATGTATGTATGTATGTATGTATGTATGTATGTATGTATGTATGTATGTATGTATGTATGTATGTATGTATGTATGTATGTATGTATGTATGTATGTATGTATGCATATATGTATGTCAGGGACGAAGCGTCCATATATTGAGTGGAATGAGTGCTTCCGTAAAGCAATTCAAAAAATTATAATGATTAAAGCAAAGACATTTTAAATAGAAACTGACCTAATCGAATTTTATTTAATCTCTTCTGTAAATTAATAAAATCTCATAATAAAAGTCATTCAGGAAAAACAATGCAAAACTATACTACAAAAACTCAAACTTCAATTCCACGGGGAATGCACAATATCACTCCATTATACACTCACGCTTGCAAACAAATATTTGGAATGCATACCAGCTAGGCATTCTGATATATCGCCTACTCTCAACTCTCACTCAATCTTGTTCAAAGCAATTTTTTTTTTATTTGTTGGCGTTCACATACGAAGTGAAGATTGAATTGAGTGAACTCATTATGAAAATTTGTGAAAACAAAAGTAGAGCAGGAAAGGAGAGATATGAGTTATTTGCTTCTTCTCATTCATTGAAATAGGGGTTGAAAAGTTCATTTAACACTTGTGTGTTCCGTGTTATGTTTTTTATCTGTGTGTGTGCAAATCGCATTGTCAACTGCAAATGTTTAGTGATCAATGATCATTTTCTTAAAAAATAAAACTAACATTTAATTTTACATTAGTTTTAACTATATATACATATGTATTACTCAATTAAATATTTTAATAAATTAATTTTATAAAATTTTCTTTTACATTTGTGTAATACATACAAGAAATATGATCTCCATAAAAACTTTTTATTTAAGTTCAATCATAAGTGCTTCCGCTTCCAAAAAAGTCACGCCTCGTGCCTGATGTATGTATGTATGTATGTATGGATGTATGTATGGATGTATGTATGTACCAGGGACGAAGCGTCCATATATTGAGTGGAATGAGTGCTTCCGTTAAGCAATTCAAAAAATCATACGATTTAAGTAAAGAATTTTTAATTCGAAACTGACCTTATCGAATTTTATTTAATCTCTTTTGTAAATTAATAAAATCTCATTATTATAAGTCGTTCGAGAAAAACAATTCAAAACTATTATAGCTACAAAAACTCAAACTTCAATTCCACGGGGAATGCACAACTCCATTATACACTCACGCTTGCAAACAAATATTTGGAATGCATACCAGCTAGGCATTCTGATATATCGTCTACTCTCAACTCTCACTCAATCTCGTTCAAAGCATTTTTTTTTTTTTTTATTTGTTGGCGTTCACATAAGAAGTGAAGATTGAATTGAGTGAACTCATTATGAAAATTTGTGAAAACAAAAATAGAGCAGGAAAGGAAAGGAGAGAGTTATTTGCTTCTTCTCATTTATTGAAATAGGGGTTGGAAAGTTCATTTAACACTTGTGTGTTCTTTTCCTTGTTATGCCTTTTATTTGTGAGTGTGCAAATCGCATTGTCAACTGCTAATGTTTTGTGATCAATGATAATTTTCTTGAAAAATGAAACTAACATTTAATTTTACATTAGTTTTAACTATATATGTATGTATATGTATTACTCAATTTAATGTTTTAATAAATTAATTTTATAAAATTTTCTTTTACATTTACATATAAATTTTATAATGCTTTTTAGATAAAGGATTTTTAAAAAAGAATATCAGAGACTGAGCTCTGATTATTACTTCTTTCCTTGCTGAGATGTACTTAAGTTCTAAGTTAAGTTCTAACCGGAGCGTCGCAGACGACCGGCATTTATCATATCTTAATTTATGTGGGTGGCTTCTGCCAGCAAATATTCTTTTATTATTTATCAGTTGCTTGGGTGGCCAAAGATAGCATACTGCTGTTTGTTTATCTTTTTGTAATTTGAATCTGATGCCTTAAAATCAAAATATTCGTTTGTTATCTTTCTTTGGAGTTATAACTCCTCCACCCTTAGAATCTTCTAAAGGTTGAATTTCGACTTTTGGAAGATTTACATTGGTTATGATATTTTTTGATCTTTTTCTAAAATAGAATATGAATATTATTACAACTATTATTACCATGATAATTGTAGTTATTCCATATGTAACATGTTTTTTGGGTATTTTTACTTCTAGTACATTAAGGTTCACAATTGATTTGAATTTTAGTTCTTGTTCATATTCTTGAGAAAAGTTATAATTTAATATTGGTATTAGTTTGAAGTCATCTTGATATATTTTTCTGCTATATATTTTATTATTTATTTCAATAGTGCAATCTTTTATTTCTAATATATAATTACCTTCTAATGTATATTCTAGATTATTACAGGTTTGATTTATTTTCTGTTTCTCAAGGTTCTTTAATATAATGTATTGACCTTTGTTTATTATTACATTTTTTTGATAAAAAGATTGTGTTTTACAGTTTAATAATTTTTTTCTTTAAATAGATTTTTGATGCATTCATCTTGTATTTCTTTTAAATTTATTTCTTCTTTAGTTATTTCAAAAACAGTTTTGTTATATTCTAAAACATTTTCATTGGGTAATGTTATGATTTTATTTTTTATTGGAAATGTTTGTACATTAATTTTGTTATATAATTTCTGAGTGAATTTTGGAATATTTAATATAATTAATAAGTTTTCATTATAAGTGGCAAGAGTTAATTTGATTTCTTTTAATTTTTCTATATTAATATTATATTCGTAAATTTCTTGTATAGTCAGTATGTCTTGAGTTAACATTCCTGTCCTACTCGTCATGATTAAGTCATCTATTTTTTCGATTATTCTTTGAACTCGTTCTAAGTTTTTGTTGAATTCCAATTCTATACGAAGTGTGTTAATTTCGTTCTCTATGGCTCTGTATTTGTTTAATGTCTTTATACTTTGTTTGAATATTCCTTGTATCTGTTTAAATTGTTCATTGAATTGAGTGTTTATAGTTATTTGTTTGTTATTGTTTTGTATTAATTCTAAATTATTTTCTTCTAGGGCTTTTAGTCTTTCTTCGATTTCTGTTCTGTCTTCGTCATCCATTGTGCCATAAACTATTTTTAAACCTTTACCTATAATATTTATCAAACCGCGTTTATGAATAATATGATGTGGTATGATTGTTTCTATTTTAACTTCTAGGGTATTTAATTCTTCTTTCTGAGTGCTATCTGGGTTGGTTAGTAAAAGGTATTGAGTTTTAAGTTGGTCGATTAGTATTTTACATTGCGTTAGATTAATTAAGTGTAGAAGGGTATCATATTTTTCTATCAAGTGTACAGATTCTTCTTGTATTACTGTGAATTCGTTATCTATTTTTGTAATTCTAATGTTCTGACTGAGTACTAGTGTTATTAAGTGGAGTGGAATGAGTGCTTCCGTTAAGCAATTCAAAAAATCATACGATTTAAGTAAAGAATTTTTAATTCGAAACTGACCTTATCGAATTTTATTTAATCTCTTTTGTAAATTAATAAAATCTCATTATTATAAGTCGTTCGAGAAAAACAATTCAAAACTATTATAGCTACAAAAACTCAAACTTCAATTCCACGGGGAATGCACAACTCCATTATACACTCACGCTTGCAAACAAATATTTGGAATGCATACCAGCTAGGCATTCTGATATATCGTCTACTCTCAACTCTCACTCAATCTCGTTCAAAGCATTTTTTTTTTTTTTATTTGTTGGCGTTCACATAAGAAGTGAAGATTGAATTGAGTGAACTCATTATGAAAATTTGTGAAAACAAAAATAGAGCAGGAAAGGAAAGGAGAGAGTTATTTGCTTCTTCTCATTTATTGAAATAGGGGTTGGAAAGTTCATTTAACACTTGTGTGTTCTTTTCCTTGTTATGCCTTTTATTTGTGAGTGTGCAAATCGCATTGTCAACTGCTAATGTTTTGTGATCAATGATAATTTTCTTGAAAAATGAAACTAACATTTAATTTTACATTAGTTTTAACTATATATGTATGTATATGTATTACTCAATTTAATGTTTTAATAAATTAATTTTATAAAATTTTCTTTTACATTTACATATAAATTTTATAATGCTTTTTAGATAAAGGATTTTTAAAAAAGAATATCAGAGACTGAGCTCTGATTATTACTTCTTTCCTTGCTGAGATGTACTTAAGTTCTAAGTTAAGTTCTAACCGGAGCGTCGCAGACGACCGGCATTTATCATATCTTAATTTATGTGGGTGGCTTCTGCCAGCAAATATTCTTTTATTATTTATCAGTTGCTTGGGTGGCCAAAGATAGCATACTGCTGTTTGTTTATCTTTTTGTAATTTGAATCTGATGCCTTAAAATCAAAATATTCGTTTGTTATCTTTCTTTGGAGTTATAACTCCTCCACCCTTAGAATCTTCTAAAGGTTGAATTTCGACTTTTGGAAGATTTACATTGGTTATGATATTTTTTGATCTTTTTCTAAAATAGAATATGAATATTATTACAACTATTATTACCATGATAATTGTAGTTATTCCATATGTAACATGTTTTTTGGGTATTTTTACTTCTAGTACATTAAGGTTCACAATTGATTTGAATTTTAGTTCTTGTTCATATTCTTGAGAAAAGTTATAATTTAATATTGGTATTAGTTTGAAGTCATCTTGATATATTTTTCTGCTATATATTTTATTATTTATTTCAATAGTGCAATCTTTTATTTCTAATATATAATTACCTTCTAATGTATATTCTAGATTATTACAGGTTTGATTTATTTTCTGTTTCTCAAGGTTCTTTAATATAATGTATTGACCTTTGTTTATTATTACATTTTTTTGATAAAAAGATTGTGTTTTACAGTTTAATAATTTTTTTCTTTAAATAGATTTTTGATGCATTCATCTTGTATTTCTTTTAAATTTATTTCTTCTTTAGTTATTTCAAAAACAGTTTTGTTATATTCTAAAACATTTTCATTGGGTAATGTTATGATTTTATTTTTTATTGGAAATGTTTGTACATTAATTTTGTTATATAATTTCTGAGTGAATTTTGGAATATTTAATATAATTAATAAGTTTTCATTATAAGTGGCAAGAGTTAATTTGATTTCTTTTAATTTTTCTATATTAATATTATATTCGTAAATTTCTTGTATAGTCAGTATGTCTTGAGTTAACATTCCTGTCCTACTCGTCATGATTAAGTCATCTATTTTTTCGATTATTCTTTGAACTCGTTCTAAGTTTTTGTTGAATTCCAATTCTATACGAAGTGTGTTAATTTCGTTCTCTATGGCTCTGTATTTGTTTAATGTCTTTATACTTTGTTTGAATATTCCTTGTATCTGTTTAAATTGTTCATTGAATTGAGTGTTTATAGTTATTTGTTTGTTATTGTTTTGTATTAATTCTAAATTATTTTCTTCTAGGGCTTTTAGTCTTTCTTCGATTTCTGTTCTGTCTTCGTCATCCATTGTGCCATAAACTATTTTTAAACCTTTACCTATAATATTTATCAAACCGCGTTTATGAATAATATGATGTGGTATGATTGTTTCTATTTTAACTTCTAGGGTATTTAATTCTTCTTTCTGAGTGCTATCTGGGTTGGTTAGTAAAAGGTATTGAGTTTTAAGTTGGTCGATTAGTATTTTACATTGCGTTAGATTAATTAAGTGTAGAAGGGTATCATATTTTTCTATCAAGTGTACAGATTCTTCTTGTATTACTGTGAATTCGTTATCTATTTTTGTAATTCTAATGTTCTGACTGAGTACTAGTGTTATTAATAAGGGAATCGTCGTTATCACTTGGTGTATCTTCATTCTGAATTCTAGTGTATTTCTTTTGTTTCCTAAATTGGTCTTTATGTAATTTTTGTTTTTTAATATTAGGTCTAATGATTAGTTTTTTGTCTTTGATTTTTAATACTTTTACTTTCCTATGTTTGGTTTTTAGTTTGTTGAATTTGTCAGGATTGTTTATTTTTGTAAAATTTGGGTTTATCTTTTGATCTTTTCTATTTCTATTGATTTTTTCAAAAATTTTGTTTTTCGTGTTTTCTATTCTTTTGAATATTATTTTGTCATCTATTTTCCCCAGGTGAATGTCTATTGGTCTTTCTCTTGTTGTTAGATGAATTGTTTTATTGTATATGTTCAATGACTTGGTTACCAGGTCGAAGATTTTTTCTGTCCTTTCCAACAATCTAACGTGTTCGTTAAGAGTACTATGTAGACGTTCTATGTCAGAATTTCCAGTGTGCCTATATGGAGTGGAAAAGTGTATTTGTATAAGTTAACAACAGTTAGCAAATTTTCCAATTCATGTTCCCACGAGAACAACAGTTATTTGATACAACAGCAAATTTTCCAATTCATGTGCCCACGAGCGCAACTGTTATTTGACACATCCTACACGCGTGCGAGTGAACTGTGGGAAATCGAAATGGAAATGCAATCTGGCACTTTTGATACTTTTAACATAGTTAATTTTATTCTCAATAATTTGTTCGAAGTTCAGTCTTAAGTTTTATGTCAAGAAACCCACATCTAATAAATAAATAAAAATATTTTTTTAAACAAATTTAAACGTGTTAAAATAATTGGCGCCCGAGCAGGGACAGGTATTGTGTTAAAAAGTGAATTAAAAATTTATAAAAACTAAAAAGTTTTGGCGACTGTAGAAAAGTGCGCGGCTGTAGAAAAGTGAATTAAACAATCGAAAGTAAACTAAACATTTTTATAATACGCGACTGGAAAAGTGCGCGACTGGAAAAAAGTGAATTTAACAATCGAAAGTAAAACGCAGTACACGACTATAGAAAAGTGCGTGGAAATAATAAAGACTAATAAGCGCGAAGTAAAGAAAAGAAGGAAGAGTATCCCGAGTCACCGTGGAAACTAGGAATCTCCGCTGGAAAAAAAGGAGCAAATACTCATCCGGCACAGTACCTGCAACAACCAGATGAAAATATTTTTTCTGTAAGAATTTAATTTTTTTTTCTTTCAAAATATCATATTTTTAACTTATTAACTTATTATTAAAATAATAATTATTGTAAGAATTTAGAATTTTATAAACAGAAAAAAAAGAAACAAACAGATTTATATTGTAAAGTTAATTTTGTAAACAATTACATTCGAAGACAAGCTTAAGACTCACAAACCTTAACCTAATCCCTTCCCCTAAAAGTGTTCGCATTACCATTATTGAAATTCCATTCGGTCAAGAATTTTCATACATTTGAATAACAAGATGGCCAACCCAGATCAACCAAAAAATTCAAATTTAGTACCTCCTCCACCACCTCGAAATTCTGCAGGATCACAGGACTTAACTGACTATATTAATCAGGTAGTCGCAAATGCTTTCTCCCAAATGGGAACCCCTTCTAGGGAAACTGACTACGTAGATCAACCTATTGATATTGGTCGAGCAAGAAATTTATATGGATTAGAAAAAATCCCAGACGTGGTTAAAAGTCTACGTCAATTCTCAGGAGAACCTGGAGAATTTAGCTCTTGGAAAAAGAGCGTAGATAGGATTTTAACCATTTATGAGCCTGTCCGGGGTTCTCCGAAATATTTCGGTATTCTAAGTGTTATACGAAATAAAATTGTCGGCCAAGCCGACATAGTCCTAGAATCATATAACACTCCACTAAACTGGAGTAGGATTTCCAAATGCCTTATGCTGCATTATGCAGACAAAAGGGACCTTGGTACTCTCGAGTATCAGATGATGGTTTTGGTTCAAGGTAATCAAACCATCCCCAATTTCTATCAGCAAGTTTACCGACACCTTTCTCTGATACTGAATAAATTAGCATCAATGGAACTAAGTGCGGAATCACTTACTACCATGACTAGCGCGTACAGAGATAAGGCACTAGACACTTTCATACGTGGCCTAAAGGGAGATCTCCCTCGACTTCTTAGCATAAGAGAACCAACCGACCTCCCTCAGGCACTACATCTTTGTCTCAAATTAGACAATGTGAATTTCAGGACAAACTACGCTTTGAATAACCATAACATATCCAAAAGATCAGATTTCCAAACACCCCCTTCACTACCGCCACGTCGACAAATCTCCTCTAGCAGCACACCGGCTCTGAGAAATAGGTTTATACCCGAACTTTACCACAATCCTCAACCAAGACCTTACTCCCAACCACAACAACCAATGAACCGACAGAATGTTCCTTACCAAAAAAATTCCTATCCCTTCCAACATAACCAAACCAATCCATATCATCATAATTCCTATTATCCTAGAAACCTCCCTCCGAAACCACAACCAAAGCCTCAACCAATGTCAATCGATGGTTCCGTCCAATCGCAAAAGGTCAACTATCAGAATAGACCAAAAACTCAAAACCCATAAGAGGCCTAACTCTCAACAAGTCCACAATCCACACAAATTTCAAAGACTCTACCATACCACATTAAAGGACGACCCAAATATTGAGGAACCTAACGAGATCAATGAGCAGTAACCATACGAAGACTATGAAGGCCCCTATTATCCTGAAGAATACGACGATGGCTTGAATGAATATGCCGATCTCCAAAATGACGAACAAGTCGAACAAACTCCACCAGAAGAGGTTCATTTTTTAGACTAGATAGCTCTTCGCTTCCGTATTTTGAATTCACTGCGAAGAGCGGAAAAGTATGTAAATTCTTACTCGACACCGGATCAAACAAAAACTACATACAATCATGTTACATCCGGAATCCCATACCTAATAAGACCATATTCTTTGCAAATTCCATCAACGGTAATACCAAAATAACTCATCATGCTGACCTAGAAATTTTCGGCCCACATGTACCCAAAATCAAATTTTACATTCTTCATAGCTTAAAAACATTTGACGGAATCCTTGGGAATGATAGTTTAAAGGAATTGAACGCTGTCATTCATACAAAAGACAACTACTTTGTAATTAACAATAATATTAAAATTACCCTTAAACAACAATCCTCGCAGGCAGTCAACCAATTAAATACTAAAATTTCTCATTTATCGCAAAACCAAATCCATCGATTAACTCAAATTTTCCACAAATGCCCAAATCTCTTTGCCGACCCCGATATGAAACTAACTTATACTTCAAGAGTTAAGGGAGAAATAAGAACATTGAATAATGAGCCAGTTTATTCTAGGGCATATCCTTATCCAATGGCTTTAAAAGATGAAGTCGAGTCCCAACTCCACGAACTTCTGAGAAATGGAATTATCAGACCATCGCGGTCAGCATACAACTCTCCGGTATGGATAGTTTCCAAAAAGCCAGATTCCGAAGGAAGAAAAAAATACCGAATAGTCATCGATTACAGGAAATTGAATCTCGTTACCATACCAGATAAATACCCAATCCCGGAAATAAATGAAGTTTTGTCAAATCTAGGCAACAACAAGTGGTTTACAACAATCGACCTTAAGAGTGGTTTTCACCAGATTCCGTTAAGAGAATGTGATATCGAAAAAACGGCTTTTTCTGTGAACAACGGGAAATTTGAATTCCTCCGGCTCCCTTTTGGCCTGAAAAATGCACCGTCGATATTCCAACGGACACTTGACGACATTCTTCGAGAACATATTGGTGTCCGATGTTACGTCTACATCGACGACATCATCATATTTAGTAAAAACGAAGAAGACCACTTTAGAGATGTGGAACTTGTCTTCAAAACATTAGAGTCCGCAAATATGAAGGTTGAGCTAGAAAAATCAAATTTTTTTCAAAACCCAGGTCGAATTTTTAGGCTTCGTTGTCTCAGAAGACGGAGTCAAAACAAATCCCGATAAAGTACGTACCATAGCAAACTTTCCTCCACCCAAAACATTAAAAGACCTCCGATCCTTTCTGGGCATGTCGGGATATTACAGAAATTTTATCAGAGACTATGCTAAAATAGCAAAACCTCTGACATCCCTTTTGCGAGGGGAAGATGGACGTGTGTCCAAAACTCAGTCAAAAAACACAATAATTCATTTAGATCAAGAAGCCATAGAATCCTTTAATAAAATAAAAAATATCCTAATTTCCAATGAAATTATGCTTGCCTACCCAAATTTTTCAAAAGAATTTCACCTGACCACTGACGCATCTGATTACGCTATCGGTGCAGTTCTGTCGCAAGACGATAGACCAATTACTTACCTTTCAAGATCACTGAATAAGACAGAAGAATCATACGCCACCAATGAAAAAGAAATGCTAGCCATCATATGGGCACTTGGCTCCCTTCGGAATTTCTTATATGGATCAAAAAAGGTAAAAATATTCACTGATCACCAGCCTTTAACTTTTGCGCTCAGTAACAAAAATTCAAACACGAAAATGAAAAGATGGAAGGCAAGGCTCGAAGAGTACAACTACGAACTCCTGTACAAACCTGGAAGGGCGAATGTTGTAGCGGATAGTCTTTCGAGACCCCCGCGAATGGAAGTAAATTCAATGACAGCAAGTCTGCATAGTGGTGAAAGCTCATCACACTACCTCATCCCATCAGTTGAAGCCCCCATTAACGCTTTCAGTAACCAATTGATATTGTCAATTGGTCAGGGAACAAGTTATCAACTGAAACAACCTTTCCCTAATTACAATCGCCATAATTTTACAGAATCTAGTTACACCAAAGAAATGATAATTTGTATTTTTAAGCGGTACCTGAATCCCAAGGTTATAAACGGACTCAAAACAGATGAGTGAACTATGGCCATCATCCAAGAACTTTATCCACTTCATTTTCTTAACTACAAAATACGTTTCACTCAGTCAGAAGTTATAGACGTTCCTGGTGAGAATGAGCAAGTAGAAATAATTCTTAAGACCCACAGAAGAGCTCATAGGAATGCATGCGAAAACAGGATCCAAATCCTAGAAAAAAATTACTTCCCAAGAATGAACTCGAAAATCCAAAACTCCATTAAGCGCTGTACAATCTGTAAGGAAAACAAATACGAGCGACACCCTAACAACATTTATATAAACGAAACACCCCTACCTTCTTATCTAGGTCACATTATTCTAGACATTTTTTCCACACAAAAATTTTTAGTCCTTACTTCCATAGACAAATTCTCTAAACTAGCGCATGCTATAATTATAAAATCCCGGTCGATAGAAGACATTCGCCAACCCTTATGGGATACACTGTTTCATTTCGGTGTCCCTGAACACGTTGTCATCGACAATGAGAAATCATTAAATTCAGTATCCCTTAGAGCCATGATGGAAGAACTCAACATAACAGTTTACCAGACTCCGCCATACAAAAGCGAAGTTAATGGCCAAGTAGAGAGATTCCACTCTACCTTAGCGGAAATCATGCGATGTGTGATTTCCGAATTTCAGATTACTGAATTCCAAGATCTACTTAAAAGATCAGTGTATGAATATAATTCCACCATCCATTCGACCACGGGAAAAAAACCTATAGAATTATTTTTTGGTCGTGATCAAAGAGTTTCCCCGGAATTATATGAAAAGGCAAGAAAGAGTAATATCGAAAGGATTAAAGAGAAACAGCTTAAGGATTTACAAACCCATAATAAATCGCGAAAACCCCCTAAGACCTACCAAGCGGGAGAAGAAATTTTTGTCAGACACAACAAAAGAATAGGGTCCAAATTAACTGTACGTTACAAATTAGAGAAAATTAAGGAAGACAGGAACACTACTGTACTTACCGAATCAGGGAAAATTGTCCACAAGAGTAATATTAGAAACTAATTCTCATAAAATTTCAGGATTCCCTTGGCATTAGCCTGTGCCGAGGTACAAATATTGGACTACTCAAACTCTCAAATTGTGGCCATAAATAATGGATTGGCAAAAATTCAGAATGGAAATTTTAAGATCATTCATACAATTGATCTGGACAAATATGAAGAATTCATAGAACAAACCAACTCCACGCTCCTTTCAACGAACATCAAGTCCCATATCCTTTTTCCCCTCCTCCAATTCGAACTAACACAGATAAAAGACATACTAACCTACATTAAGCCCAAAAGAAACAAAAGATCCTTAAATTTTATAGGATCAGCATGGAAGTGGCTCGCTGGCAGCCCTGACCATGACGATCTTGTTCTTATCGAAAATAAAATGAATAATTTAATTGTAAACAATGAAAACCAAATTATCATTAACGAATTGTACAACAAAAGAATTAATAATATAACTGTAGTCACTAATAAAATCCTAAGAGAAATACGAGAAAATAAATATCTAGACAACGAATTACTTGTAACCCTTAAATACAAAATTAAAATTATTAAAGAAGAACTTGTTAACATTAAATACGCCATTCATTGGGCGAAAGAACAAATCTTAAATTCAATTATTTTATCAACCGAAGAAATAGATATCGATATAAAGTTTCCTTTTAACACTGTGGAAGAAGCACTAGAGTTTTCAAATGTCAAAATTTTTACGAACAATTCAATACTTTTTTATGTAGTTAACATTCCACTCACAGAATTAAATCTTTGCGAAAAACTTTCTCTAAAACCAATTAAAAGGAATAATAAAGTAATAGAGTTACCAAACGAGAATAATTGTAAAATATTAATATGTGAAAACAGATTTTATAGTATTAAGAAACCATGTAAAACTTTGAACAAATTGTCTGTTTGCCACTCAGAAAATATCAAAGAAATAAAAAATTCAGATTGCATTCCCAAATTGCTAAAGAGCCTCAACTCGTCCTGCTCCGTCACGAACGCCCAACACATCCCTAGTATCGAGATAATTGAAGAAGGTATCATTTTCCTCAACCAATTTGAAGACACAATTACAGTAAATGGAGTCGAACGTCCCTTAAGCGGAAGTTTCCTCGTTAAGTTCCGTAATGCAACGATCGGAATCAAGGACCAGACCTATCGCTCTGAGGAGTTATCATCAGTTCATGTCCTACCTGCGGTTATTCAACCTCAGCCATACGAAAGGGAAATCAATGAAGTCCTCTCCTTGGAAATGATGCAAGAACTTCATATCAAAAACAGAGAACATATTGAGAAGCTCGAAGTAAACCACCTTATCCATCAGTCCATCTCTTATGGCGCTGTAATGATCATCATAGGCATCATAGGGTTAATGTTTTTTATGAGAAGAGAAAAAACAAAAGTCACTATCAAACATGAAAAAACCCATCGAGAAGTGCCATCAGAGGTTTCCATAAACCCTACAACCTTTAAGCCAATGGTAATACCTACGTTAAGTCAGCTGAGAAGTCCTAGCATCCCGAAGATCTACGATGCTCCATTCTTTTAATTGCTGGACGAGGGCATCCAGATTTAAGCAGGGAGGAGTTAACAACAGTTAGCAAATTTTCCAATTCATGTTCCCACGAGAACAACAGTTATTTGATACAACAGCAAATTTTCCAATTCATGTGCCCACTAGCGCAACTGTTATTTGACACATCCTACACGCGCGCGAGTGAACTGTGGGAAATCGAAATGGAAATGCAATCTGGCACTTTTGATACTTTTAACATAGTTAATTTTATTCTCAATAATTTGTTCGAAGTTCAGTCTTAAGTTTTATGTCAAGAAACCCACATCTAATAAATAAATAAAAATATTTTGTTAAACAAATTTAAACGTGTTAAAATAATTTATATTCTTTTCTTTTAGATAATTTTCAATAGAGTAAGTTTTGAAAGCGGGGTCATTGTCCATTGTTAGTTTCTTTGGTTCAGGCATGTATGAGAATAGTTTTTCCATAGCATTTAAAATGTCTTTTTGGTTTTTTGATTTAAGTTTTTCTACTGAAGCAAACTTGCTGAACTTGTCGATACAACTTAAATATTTGTTGCTATTGGGTAGGATCCATATGTCCATAGTGAATGTGTGGGTCTAAGGGTGTTTCTGTTTTTTCAAATGGTAATTTAATAGGGTTTCTTTCTATTTTCAAATTGCAGATATCACAATTATTTATGATTTTAGTTATTTGTGTCTTAAAATTTGGATAATAATACTTTCTTTTTAAATCGAAATATAATTTTTCTATTCCTACGTGATTTAATTCCTTATGTTTTTTATGTATAATTTCTTCTAGTGCAGTTAAATCGTAAACATCTTCTAAGAATGTATGAGTTCTGATCAAAATTTGGTTGTTGTGGTGCATTTTCCAATACGTTTGGAATTCTAAAAATAATTTATCGTCGTTACAATATAGAAAGTTTTTATGATTTATGTCAATTTCTGATATGATTTTTTCAAAATCTATTTCTTTGAATTTTTTTCCTAATTATTTTTATCCTTCTTTTATTAAAAGGAAAGGTTATGGTTTCATCATTTTGTATTCCAGTTTCTATGATAATGTGTCGAATAGATATATTTAGACTTTGTTCAGTAATTGGAATTAGATTTGAGCTATCTGACTCATTTGAGTGTTGTGTAGAAGCGAGTTCTAAAATGTTTAATACATTCTCGAAATTTGTATTAATCTTTGTGCGAGCTCTGTTTTTCTCCTGTGAACTTGTTTTATCTATTCTTATTCTTGATAACGCGTCGGCTACCTTATTTTCTTTTCCTGCGATGTGTTCGATTTGAAAATCGTATTCCTCCAATTTAATCTTCCATCTTTGAAGTTTAGAATTGGGTTCTTTTAAGTTATGCAACCATGCTAATGGTCGATGATCAGTTTGTATTTTAAAGTGTCTACCGTATAGGTAATGGCGGAATTGTTTGTTTGCCCAAACAATGGCTAAAAGTTCTTTTTCTATAACTGAATAATTGGATTCATGTTTGTTTAAAGTTCTGGACGCGAAGCATAATGGTCCATGTGATTGACTCAGTACAGCTCCAATTGCAAAATTGGATGCATCTGTGGTTAATATACATTCTTTATTAAAGTCCAGGATGTCTGTTTAATAAGTCGTCTGACATAGCTAATTTTAATTTTTCGAATGATTCTTTATATTCTTTATTGTTTATATTTATTTGTTTATCCTTTCCTAAACAGAGAGTTAGTGGTTTTATGATTTTCGCGTAATCATGGATGAACTTTCTGTAGTATCCTGTTAGGCCTAGGAAAGATTGGATTTCCTTGATAGTTTTTGGTATGGGAAAATTTTGTATTGTATTTATTTTTCTGGGATTAGGTTTAATTCCGTCTGGGGTAATTATATGACCTAAGAATTCACTTTCTTTTTTCATAAAGTCGCATTTATTTAGGGATACCTTTAAATTTACAGACTGTAATTTGGTGAAGATTTTATTTAGTGAATCTATATGTTCTTCCAATGAAGTTGAGAATACTATTATGTCATCGAGATAGACATAGCAGATTTTTCCTACATAGTCCTTTAAGACCTCGTTCATCATTCGTTGGAATGTGGCGGGGGCATTCTTAAGACCAAATGGCATTCTTAGCCATTCGTAGTGTCCTGATAGTGTTGAAAAGGCTGTCTTTTCTCTATCTTCGGGGTTAATTTCGATTTGGTGGAAGCCTTTTGTTAAATCTAAAATAGTTTGCTTTTCCTAATTTATCTAGTATATCATCAATAAGAGGAATAGGGAATTTATCCTCTTTTGTTACATTATTTAATTTCCGATAGTCGATGACTATCCTCCATTCTTTGTTTCCTAACTTGTCCTCTTTTTTGGGCACAATCCAGATTGGAGCATTGTAAGGTGAAGTATTTGGTTTGATAATTTTTTGATCTAACAGATCTTTGATTTGTTTGTCCACTTCTTTTTTGTGGATTTCGGGATATCTATATATCCGTGTGAAGATAGGTTCTTCATTTTTTGTGGGAATTTTATGTTTTACATGATTGGTAAAACTTAAATCATCTCCTTTTTGGTAAAAAACCTTTTGATGTTTTTTCAATAAATTAAATAAACTTCTATGTTCCTCATCGTTTAGATGTGAGCAGTGGCGGCTGTACCTTAAGTGCGCTCGTGCGCTGAACCACCAACCCAAAAGATTTAAAAATTACTTTATCTTAATTTGTTAAATTAAGTACATATTAGTTTATTTTTCAATCATACAATAGCAACACATAAAATTTCTAATACCTATAGCCTAGCACTTTGCTATTCTACAAAGACAAGACAAAGACAACATTGTATGTATTTTCCCTGTAAATTCAATTCTCGTGCGCTTTGGCGAGCGCACAAGGGCTGCTAATATAACTTGTATGGGTTACAGCCTTACATGCCTCACGCGTGAAACAAAAGATATCTTATTGAAATGTATCGAGAAATTAATGTACTTCCGTGCGCCGCACGAGAGAACCGAAGTTTACCGAAGGCAGCAACCGATCCCGATGTGTGACGAAGTTCGCCGGTCAATGTGAGTGACGTATGTGATAGCTTCAGAACGCGATGCAGCCGCGCCGACTATGATTGATGAATTTAAATTCGTATTATGGATTTAATTTTGCTGTATCTGTTTGGTGTTTTTTAAATTTAATTTAAGATTGCAAAAAGTCTTTATATTTATATATGAACAGAAATTGTCTTTTTATTTATTATATTTGAAAATTTAATACTTAGTGAGTGCACTCCCTATTCGATGACCCAGCAGCCGCCACTGGATGTGAGATTCTTTGACTTTCCAAATTTTCGAAAGTAAATGTGTCTGGCGGAATCAAATTGTTTAAATGATTTATTTCTTTTTGATATTCCTGTTCATCTTCCACAGAAAAGAACAGTGGAATAATTTGTTCATTTAGTTTTAGTATTTTGTTTTTGAAATCAATACTGGCATTATTTGGAAATAATATATTGTTTCCAATTAATCCATCGAAATTGACATTAAAGTTGTGGATTTGAAAAATGCAATCTACGCGAGATTTGAGTGCAAATTTTTCTTTTGGTATAACTAATTCCTTGTTTATAAATATTGATGTACCTACTGTTTTTATCTCTAATGGGTACTTTCGTGTATGTATGTAGATTTCTGGAGCTTTTTCTTTGTTTATTAGACTATTAGTGGCTCCTGTATCAATTAATAGTCTCAACGTTTCGTTATTTTTGTCTAACCTAATAAGGGGAGTTTGTTGTCTTGTTGTGTCGATAAGTTTCCGAGGCTACATTCGGAAAAACCGTTTTATTTTGATCACTTTCATTGTAGTTACTTTGGATCCTCTTTAATTGACTAGAAGTTGGGTCAACTTCCATAGGTTTGTATTGTCTACTGGGAGGTTTGTAGTTTGGGTTATAATTATTACCTTTGTAATTTGGATTAGGATTATGATTGAATGCAGGTTTAATATGTATTGGATTTTTGGGAATGAAATTGTTTTGATTTTGGTAATGTTTAAAGTTATTTTGTGGTCTTTGATTTGGATAAGTTGTAAGTTTAGGGGTTTCTAATAATTTTTTATTAGTCAATTCGGATTTATCGTCTATAAAACCTGCTTGTGTTAGCTCGTGTAAAGCTGCTTGTAAACTTTGTGGTTTTAAAGCAAATAAAACTGTTCTCATATGAACAGGTAAACGTTCTTTAAATATGTTAAGGGCTGTTTCCGTATTGTGGGGGATTTCAGATTGTTTCCCTTCTTGAACAGTTTTTTGATTCAGTTCACACAATGCCCTTTGGATGTCATTATAAAAATTCGTTACGCTTCCTTTGTATGGAATTTGTCTTAATTCGTCATATAATTGGAAGGAACTTTTAAATCCTCCAAAATTTGAAATTAAATTAATGCTTTTATGTCAGTCCATCTGGTTAGGTGGGCATGAATCTCCATACACCTTTTGGCCTTACCAATTAGTTTAGATTTTAAAATATTTATGCACATTTGTTGACTCTGTTCGTCATATTTTCCTAATGTCGGTTGTATGCCGTCTATATTCACTATAAATGTATATAAGTCCTCTCTTCGTCCGTCAAAAGTGTTCAACTTTTCTATATATTTTAATGGGTCAAGAGTTAATGTTAGAGACATTTTGTAATTTGTTTTTTCTAACAAACTGTTTGTAATATTTTCACTTGTAAATTTTAAATTTGGTTCTATAATATAACTTAAATTATTTTTACTATCGTTTTTATTTATTCTCTGGTTTAATAATCACGAAATTTTTTCAAGGCTGCATTGTATATTTGTATTAGTTTTTTTTTTTTTTTTTTTTTTTTTATTTAAAAATCAGTTTCCTCTACGGAATTCGTAGTATTTGTCATATGCATTGACATGAACTACTAACTGATTAAATTCACTGAATTAATTTTAAGAGTCTTTATTTTCGTTAAAGGTTTCTTAATCTTTACTGAATTAATTTTACAACAGTTTTGAGTGTTTTTAGATCACTGTTTGTATCATTATTCACTTTTAACTATTGATAATATATACCGTCGTTAGTTATTATTTCGTACGTGTATTATAACTCTTTTGCTTAGAGTTATTACAAACGAATTTAATTTCACTATTGCGGTTTTTTAAGTATTTTTGTTACCGATACTGACTTTTCCCTTACGTGGGTTGACCGATTTTTTAAAATACTTTGTAGGTTGTTATTTGCAAAAGAAAATCATATGTAAAAAGAGTATCCTACCGACTGCGCCAATTTTATAATGCTTTTTAGATGAAGGATTTTTAAAAAAGAATATCTGAGACTGAGCTCTGATTATTACTTCTTTCCTTGCTGAGATGTACTTAAGTTCTAAGTTAAGTTCTAACCGGAGCGTCGCAGACGACCGGCATTTATCATATCTTAATTTATGTGGGTGGCTTCTGCCAGCAAATATTCTTTTATTATTTATCAGTTGCTTGGGTGGCCAAAGATAGCATACTGCTGTTTGTTTATCTTTTTGTAATTTGAATCTGATGCCTTAAAATCAAAATATTCGTTTGTTATCTTTCTTTGGAGTTATAACTTATATGTAATAAAAGAAATATAATCTTGAATAAATGACTTTTAATTTTAAGTTCAACGTTAAGTGCTTCCGCTTCCAAGAAAGTCACGCCTCGTGCCTGATATGTACATATGTATGAATGTATGTATGTATATATGCATGTATGTTTGTATGTACATATGTATGTATGTTTGTATGTACATATGTATGTATGCATGAAATTCAACTTACTTTTTCCTGGACCAAAATTTTTCTGGAATTTTTTTTAAGTTCGTAGCAAATTCATGGGATTATAATCCACCCAAATGAACCAGAAGTGCATTATGGGAAGCAATGCACTAATTTGTTTTGAGTGTAATGTCCTACAGTCGTCATTTTTTGAAAGAAATTACATTTTATTTTCTTCTATTTTTGTTTAATTTATATTTAAAACAAAAGAAAAAAACTAAGAATTTGTTTTTTGATACGCAAAGGTGCTATAACTCCTATATTTCAGTCAAGGTAGTGTTAATGTAAATCCATATATATGTATGTAATAGAAAAATAGAATAGAAATAATAGATACATATATATAGATATAGATATACAGTGCTGTGCAAAACATTTGCAAGTTTTTTTTGAATTTTGATAATACTAAGTTATCAACTCAGACTAAAGCAAAACAATGATTTTTTTGTATGATTTGGAAAATTAATTTATTAGGAAAATTAAGATTATTATATTTTCAAAAAATTAATTCATTAAATATTTTTTTTTTAAATAATATGTACAAAAATTGTAAAAGGCTGTGCAAACCATTTGCAAGTTTATTGGACCAATTATTAAAAAAATCAAAATTTCTTAATATTTGGTCCAATAACCCTTATTTTTTATTACAGCTTCACATCTTTTTGGCATCGAGGTTATAAGGGCGTTTATTGTCTCCATGGGAATTCTGTGCCATTCGGTCTGTAGTGCTTCGAATAGGGCTTTTGTCGACGAGAACCGCTGGCCCCTTACTCGACGTTTTAAAATTGCCCACAAATTTTCGATGGGGTTCAGGTCAGGGGATTGAGCTGGCCAATCTAGCATTTCAACTTTTTTTACCTCCAAAAATTCTTTAACACACTTCGAGGTGTGTTTTGGATCGTTGTCGTGTTGAAATCTCCACACCAACGGCATCTCTCCCTCGGCATATGGAAGCATTACTGTGTCCAGTATGTTTTTGTAGCCGAATCGATCCATTATGCCACTTATTTGATGAAGCGGTCCGCATCCCTGACCTGAAAAACAACCCCATGCCATTGTCGAGCCACCTCCATGTTTCAAAGTAGCCCGAACATGATTTGGCTTATATCGGGTCCTAGGTTCTCGCCGAACAAACGCTATACCTTCCGAAGAAAGCACATTAAATTTGCTCTCATCGCTAAACAGAACTGTCTTCCACTGTTGCAAAGACCAGTTTGAGTATTTGCGGGCAAATTCCAACCTAAATTTCAAGATATGAGTATCTTTACAGAGTTTCGCTAAATTTTTACCTTCTTTGACGATGTTTTAATGTCAACAACGGCTTCTTCACTGCCCGATATGCAATTAAATTTGCCTCTTTGGCACGTCTACGCACAGTACTTGAATCAACCGTTAAATTGAGCTCCTTTACAATGGATGCAGAGGAGATAAATGGTTCCCACCGAATCAGATTTGATATCCTTTGGTCCATGCGATGGTCCGTTTTACGTGGACGACCACCTGAATGTCTTGTTTCTATGGGCAAATTATTTCGATCTCTTGAAATAACCCTAGAAACAGTCGATTCATGGATTTTTAGATGCTTTCCTATTTCCCTCTGCCTCATCCCGCTCTTAAATGCTTCGATAATTAATTTTTTTGTATGTTTATCATATTTGTTTCCACCCATATTTAAAAACAGTTTTTTTTTTACAAAAAATAAATTATTAGTTTGAAATTAAACCACCTCAAATTTAATGTCAAAAGAATGTGATTGACTAAATGACAAATTAGGAATGAGGTGCTATAAAAAAAACTTGCATATGTTTTGCACAGGTGCATATGTGTGTTCTAAGTTCTTTCAGCTTTGCTTTGCTCTCCTAACGGGACAAATTGTGGATTTCTTTGTCTTAAATTAAAGAGACACAATGAGTAACTTAATTTTGTAAGACAAATGTTAATTACTGTTATATACAGTGGACCAGAAATTGAGTGGGAGTTGAGAGTAGACGATATATCAGAATGCCTAGCTGGTATGCATTCCAAATATTTGTTTGCAAGCGTGAGTGTATAATGGAGTAATATTGTGCATTCCCCGTGAAATTGAAGTTTGAGTTTTTGTAGCTATAATAGTTTTGAATTGTTTTTCTCGAATGACTTATATTAATTTACAAAAGAGATTAAATAAAATTCGATTAGGTCAGTTTCGAATTAAAAATTCTTTACTTAAATCGTATGATTTTTTGAATTGCTTAACGGAAGCACTCATTCCACTCAATATATGGACGCTTCGTCCCTGATATAGATATAGATATACAGATTGGCTTCGCTTAAGCCTGACGAACTTACTAGCCTCGCATTACCAAAGAAAAAACATACTGGTGGAAACTAACTCTAAAGATAATGTTGATGAAATACTAAATAATTCCAGTAAGCTTAAAGGCACTGGCTCGTTCATCCATACAGATTACCCATTAGAAAAACGAAAGGTACGGCAATCACTATTGAGAGTAAGAAAGGCGTTAAAAAATAGCAGGGCAGATTTGGAAGTGCAAATTAAAGGTGAAACTTTGTTGGTGGCGGGGAAGACCTTCAATTGGTGCAGAGTAAGGGGGCTACTCGCTGACAGGTCTGACGGCTGTGAGATTCTCGGCGAATTTTATTCTGGTTTTAACCTACGAAACGCAGAGCTTCTTCAATTTACAAACGCAATGATAGTAAAGCCAGAACCATAGAACAGGAAATAATCATCCACCTATTACTATGCAACAATCAACGAATAATCTTCAATCAACAAATAATCTTCTTGCATGAAACGAAAACGTTAGCCAAAAAGAAAAAAAATATTTTGCTGTAAGTACTTTGAATTTATTATCGTATAATGCAGGAGGATTAAGAAATAAATTACTTTTTCCATCGTTTTTTAAATATATATGTGAAACGCTTGTAATGCAGGACAATTATGGGGATTTTGAAATTTTTTTTTTATAGGGTTTAAATTATACTGGATCCCAGCGACACGGGTTCACACACGTGGTCGAGCGATTGGAGGCTATCTTTTTGGGTTCAAATCTATTTTTTCAATTTCTTGTAGTTTTGTTAATATTGATAACTATACGGCTCTTAAAGTAAACTCTGAGGATGAATGTTACTATATTCTCCCTATTTATTAAAATTGTAATAATTGGGAGCAGGATTTTTGTAGTTTAGAACGCTTACTTAATTTTTTCAAATATTACCAATATAATGGTTATTGGAGATCTCAATGCTCGAGTGGCGGAACACCAGATAGAAACTGATAGGATATCTTTTGGCGAGCAATTCAAATCGGTTAGATTTTCAAAAGATAAAGTGTTGAACGAAAACGGTAAAAAACTATTAGAACTTTTTCAAAATTTTGATATCTTTTTGCTTAATGGGTCAACTAGCGGGGATTTGTCCGGAGAAATGATTTTTTTTGGCATCAGTGGTAAATGGTTTGAGGAAATAGATAGTTTTAATGTTGGTGCTTTGACTTTCTCGGACCATATGCCAATCTCAGTAGCCCTGTCTATAAAAAAACCTCTGCCCCAAAAAATCATTGCTCTTCTGCCAAGACTATTATGGAACGATAGGGAAAGTTATGAACCCAAACTTAGTCAGTTTACTGTACAAAATGATTTAAGTCAAGCAAGCACGAGCCACCAGATTGATTCTTTTATCGAAGCTTTAAAAAACTCGATCTCCTTTGCAGAAAGGAAGGACGTAGCTAAAGGCAAACAAAAGTGGTTTGACAAAAACTGCGAAAGAGCCAGAGCTAAATCCTTCAAACTGCTAACTAGAAACGGAAGTTTTTTCCGTGAAGCTTATGTTCAGGCAAATAAAGAATATAAAAAACTCTGCCAAATAAAGCGAAATGAATACTATTTAGGAATAGCGAATAATTTAAATAATGCCAAGGATTCTTCTGAATTTTGGAAAGTAGTGAAGGAACTGAATGGGAAAAAATTCAAATTAGTAACAATTTGGATGCTCAAATTTTGGCAAATCATTTTTAAAATCTACTTATCATTAGAGAATGAAGAACCAATACAATTCGCTGAAAATGTCATAGCCGTTGACTCTTTAGATCCCGATATCACCACAGAAGAAATTCACAGTGCTTTTGTTAAAATAATTTAAACACTTTAAGTTTTATATACATACTTCATTTATTATTATTATTTATAATTGAATTCATTTCACAACTTAAGATATTAATAATTATAACATATGCGAGAACTTGACTTAAGTAGAGCATGGAACAAACTAAAAACTGACTTACAAAAATTGGCGCATAAACTACTTAATGTGTAATCTCATATATGTACAGTGAGTCAATCACAAACTGTTGATTTACATAATTCAACAGCTTTACATAAAGCTAAAAATAGCAAAGCCCCAGGGTATGATATGATATAGTTCCTTATGAATTTTTCAAAAACGCTCCAAACGATTTTTTTGGAAAAAAAATTAGCAAGGACCTATTCAAATATATTGCACACGGCTGAAGTACCTAAAACTTTCAGAAAGTCAATTGTATTTCCAATACACAAAAAAGGGGACATAAATAATGTGGAAAATTATAGGGGCATCTCTTTCCTAAATGTGATTTCGAAGATATTTACAGGAATTTTACTGAAAAGGCTTGAGTTTTGGGTTAATGAGAACAAATTGTTGAACGAATTTCAAGCAGGTTTCAGAGCAGGTTATTCAACAACGGATCACATTTTCTCCAACCAAAATATCGTAGATTATTACGCAGAAAATGGGAAAAAGCTGTATTCAATATTTAGATTTCAAAGCTGCTTTCGATAGCATTGATCAAAGAGCATTGTTTTATAAATTAAATCTACTGGGGTTATTCTCTAAGATTTCTAACGTACTAAGAAAACTTTACGAGAACCCTACATCAGCTGTATGGGACGGTGAACATACATATATCAGAATGGTTTGAAAACAAAAGTGGAGTACGTCAAGGATGTCTTTTATCCCCTCTATTTGCTTTTTTTATCAACGACATAGTTGACGTTTTGCCAAACGGTAGTAAAATTGCAGGACTTGTTATAAAATGCCTCCTATATGCTGATGATGTCCTTTTGTTTGCAGACTCTCCAGAAAGTCTTCAGCTCATGATAAATAGGCTAGATAAGTACTGTAAAATGTAGAATCTGGTAATAAATATATCAAAATCGTAAGTTATGATATTTCGAACAGGGCGAGGACGACACAGTAGAAATGAAATGTGGTTTCTAAATGGTAAAAATATTGAAGTTGTGTAGGAATTTACTTACTTTAGAATGATTCTCACACCCCAACTCAACCCTATGAAACACTTTCAAAGTAAACTGAAGAAATCGTTATCTGCTATAAACTCAACATGGCAAAACTTGTTTAAGAACACAAATGTCACACATAGTGTCAAATTTAGAGTGTTCGATGCGGCTCTGAGAACTATAATGACATATGGATGTCAGGTATGGGGATATCAGCAGTATGATGAGGTTGAACAACTGCAACGGCTCTTCTTAAAAAAATCTATTTAGATTACCAAAATCCACACCTAATTACATGCTGCTGCTTGAAACAGGTCTTCCTCCTATTTTTATTTTCACCTTGAAAATGCACTTTGATTATGTAGCCAAAATACTTGAAATGGCAAACCTTCTGAAGAGAAATGTCAAAAGAGCGGCAAGAAATATGGAGTTGTTTGCTGTCCCTTTCGCTCTACGTTTGTAGCGTCCCTGTTAAAAAACCCGATATGTACATATAATTTTTCAACTCGCATTCTTTTATTCGTCCTATTGTGAGTTTTTTTTTTTTTTTTTTGAAACAGCTATTAATAGTAATTGAAAACAACATCCTTTTCAGGTCTTTTCAATTTCCATTCGTGAGAGATCAAAGTCCGAAAAGAATTTTATTTTTCCGATCTTTCATGAATGTATGAAAATAATTTAATTCGTTCCGAGAGAGATCTGAAATTTTCGGATCCCGTGAAAAGTATTTGTATGAGAATTTTATTTTTTTCGGATCGGAAAAATGTGAGAAGGTTCGCGAACAATTTTTTTTCGAACCCCGCTTTCTAGGTATCTGTTGCGGAACGAAATAAAATAAATTAAACAATCGCCTTCGTTTTAATATTTTGCTTACAATTTCGTTGCTTCCAAAGTGAGAAATCCTGTCAGGTAACAGACACATCTAGTCAACCAAGGTTTTAAACAGTTTTCTTTACATTACAATTTTATAGAAACTATGAAGAAAGAGTTATAATTATAAGTTTGTATGAAGTAAATGTAGAGTGATAACTGATAATAAAAGTTGGTATTAAGAACAAAAAATATCAGAGAAACCATTCGTTATAAAAAAATAAATAAATGTATGTTTAAAATATTAAAAGAATGTAGTAATAAAATTATGCATATAATAATAACAAAGGTTCAAAGAGCAATATAATATTAGTGTCACACATTATTTTATGTAACTATCCATACTAGAGCGACCCCTACTAATAACCAATGTGTTACTTTTAGTGAACAAAAAAAAAAAAATATACATCCATAATTACTTTAAATTTTACTTCTATACAATATTTAAAATTTTATTTCATATTTCTGAAACTTTTTAATAAACGCATAGTATATAATATATAAACTTTTTATTTTTTCCAGGATATAGCAGCATATATCAAAAAGGAATTTGATAAAAAATACAACCCTACATGGCACTGTATTGTAGGCAGAAATTTTGGTTCATATGTAACACATGAGACTCGCCATTTTATCTACTTTTATTTAGGCCAAGTAGCAATTCTTTTGTTTAAGAGCGGTTGAAATAAAGATAATTTATTATTAACAATTAAAAAGTACATATAAAATCATTTAACAATTAAGCAGCGGCTTCTCACCCTATTCTTCTGCCCTGTCAGGAAGAAAACTCCTCGGCTTAATTTAGCAAAAATGAAGCTTTTGCTTCTACCCCAACATGATTCCTTTAGTTTTGTTTTTTATATATTATCTTACAAAATACAGATAAAACTCATAAGAATTTCTAAATAACACTATTGAATTAAAATCCTCCATCCACAAGAAATTAAAAAAAATATGACTTTCTTAAACAAATTAAATATATTATAATTATAATAAAAAAGGTAATTTTGAAATTGTAGAAATTCACTTAAAAACAATAGAAATTATTTAAATTTAAAAAAATACAAAACCGTTCAACACCAGATAAACGGTAAAGAAAAAAAAAACAACTAAATGTAAATCAACAAAAAAAAAAGTCCAAATTAGTTATGTAGTAAATAAAAAAATATAATTTTTTATTCTTTGTAAAAAGATACAAATAAAATTATTCTTAACTTATCTTGTATACGTTTCAAAGTTAATGTTTTGTTGGGTTTCTACTTATAAACTGTGTGTCATCTGATAATCTAGATAACAAGGATAGCAATGTTAGCAAAACAAAATTTATAAAAATATATTATATTACATTTAAACATAAATATATTGTGTTTTTTGTTGAAAAGTGTAAATTCCTCTTCAAAAAGAAAGGGACTTTGCGTTACTTTTATCTTAAAGAGGTTGTGTTTTCCTTTGAAATATCCAAAATAGCTTTACTTGTATGTATGGATGTACAGTACAAAGTCAATTTATGCAACTAATAGAAATTGTTGTAGTTGCAATAACCGAGGTTGTTCCACTTACTGGGTTGTATTTTTTAAATACAAATTAAAGTTTAAATAGCTTATTTTATTATAGATAACGACAATGTTTTTAACCAATTTCAGTGAAACCAAAACAAACAATTATTTTGGAACATATCGTCGCTGTTTAAGAAAACCGACATATGAAAACTAATTGTTCGAAATTTATACAAAAGTTAATGTGTGATACATACAGATTATTAAGTTTTTTTTCTTATAGAAGTTATAACATATGTAGATACATAGGTGTTTTTAATTAAACTTTTTGCGAGTTTATGTTTTTTAAAACTGCCCTGTGTTTTATTTTTTGTGTTTGTTAATTATTTTAACATGGATTTTTGTTCAGACAAATTACCTTGTTACATTGTCTATATAGTCTAAGAGCCCGTGAACGCCAGACCTTCGTTATTTTATAAAAGTTGAAATTTTGTCAGTGCATTCTCCCAGCAAAGTTATAAACGAATATACCGTTATGAAGTTTGGGTATCGGTGGCTTTGGCAGGATAACGGTACTAAAGATGGTAAAAATGAAGATCTACTTTCGTCAAATTATAAAGGCTGATTTTTTAGTATTACATTTAGAATATTATATAAAAGCATGTCAAAGATTACCGCACACTTACAATGGTGACAACCCCTTTGCCAGACACCCCTGAAGTTCGTAAAATTGTAATTCTACTTTCGTCATAGTATAAAAGTTGAGTTTTATATAAATGTTACTAAGGTATTCATTAACTGATGTTTCCTCGTTTCCCAGACATTTTTGATAGTTCTTGTAATGTTTGAAGTATTTGGCACTACTTTTATACCAAAAAGAAAAGACCAAATATTCTCATTTAAAATACCAGAGTTAGTTGAATAAAGATAATCAAATCGATAAGACGCGTTTTACGTCGGCATCCTCTTATAACGAAACAACAGACAAGAACGCTACATTTGGCGACGAGAATAAAAGGTGAAGATGTTTTCGAGATCTTCCATAATTTGCCAGAGCTGACCACAACAACAAAGGAAACCTTCGATGAAAATGGCGTGAGGAAAACAGTCGAGATGGACTGCTTCGAAATAGAGAAACAAAAGCTATCGAATCATTTCTCGCCCAAAACAAAGATTGTATTCGAAGTATTTTCTTTTCGGCAGGCAAAACAGATTCCCAACGAAACAGTTGGACAGTTTTATTCACGTCTTTTGAAATTGAGTTCCAATTGCGAATTCTCAGACAGAGACAAAGAAATCAAGTCTCAAATCATATGCACAACAACTTCGCATAGATTGAGAGATTTTGCCTTCCAAACAAAGCCAACACTTCAAAAGTTGTTAGAAGAGGCAAAAACGATTGAAATGTCTGAGGAACACTCAATTAAAATAGAAGCGCAACAGCAACATATAACAGAACAATGCAATAATGTTGCGAGAGCGAAACAACGTCATAACACAAAGCACACCAACACAAACAACAAAGGCGCGCAAACACAAAAATATTCCAACAAGAATCCTAACTGTAGGAACTGTGGAAACAACTGGCATTCTGGTGGGCTTCAACAATGTCCAGCAAGAAATATTTTCTGCAATCTTTGCAAAAAGAAAGGAACATTTTGCTAAAGTCTGCATGAAATCGAATTCTTCAAATAATTTAAAAATAAACAACTTGAAACAAACAGAAAATGATGAAACAGAAGATTCCATATTCAACATAAATGACGCTACTAATAACAATTTGCCAACCATAACAGTTTTCATCAACAAAACACCAACGAACTTCACAATTGATACAGGATCAACAGCAACAATAATAAGCAACAACATATTCAACCAACTAATATACAGACCAACATTAACAAAACATACAGGAAAAATAATTCCATATAACTCCACCACTTCGTTGCCGATAATAGGAAAATTCACTGGTAGTCTTTCTTTTGAACAACATTCCATAGCCGAGACAGTTTACGTAATAGACAGCCAAGCAATATCCATACTTAGTTACAATGCATCAAAACAACTCAACATAATCCACATAGTTCAACAGTTATCAAACAATATCAATCTCAACATCAAGCAGAAATACACTGAAGTTTTCAGAGGAATCGGGAAACACAACAAACACAAAGTACATCTTTTCATCAAAAAAGAAGTACCACCAGTCGCACAACGTTTCCGTCGGATTCCATTTCATCTAAGACCATCAGTTGAAGACGAAATTAACCGCCTACTCAAAGCAGACATCATTGAAAAAGCAACGGGTCCAACACCTTGGGTATCACCAGTGGTAATTGTACCAAAACCCCACAACCCAACAGCTATTCGGATGTGCATTGACATGCGAGCAGCTAACAAAGCCATTCAACGTGTCAGAAAAATAACACCAACTCTGCAAGACATAATAACATCTCTTAATGGCACAACAGTCTACAGCAAAATCGATCTGAACGAAGGATACCATCAAATCGAGTTGGATGAAAAATCTCGTTTCATCACGACTTTCAGCACACACTGTGGAGTCTACAGATACAAAAGACTGAACTTCGGTGTCAACACAGCAGCCGAAGAGTTCCAAGACATTATCCGACAGACGCTCAACAACATCAAAAACGTCCTAAATGTGAGTGATGACATTTTCATTTATGGGAAAACGCAAGCCGAACATGATAAAGCACTTGAAGAGGTATTCCAACGACTTCGTGCAAACAACCTTACAGTCAACGAGAAAAAATGTGTGTTCAGCCAACCGCAGCTCAAGTTTTTCGGTTTCGTTTTCTCAAAGGACGGCATCCAACCTGACCCCGAGAAAGTAGCAGTTTTTGAACAACTTGAAACACCTAACAACGTTTCAGAAGTCCGCAGCATCCTTGGTATGTTGAATTTTGCTTTGCCTTTTCTTCCAGAACTAGCAACACACACCCAACCGTTACGAGAACTCATTCAAAAAAACACCGAGTTCGTTTGGAAGAAGAAGCACGAAGAAGCATTAATTTTCCTGAAGAAGCTAATGGGAGATGCATCAAAACTTGCCTACTACGACATGAACAAGCCAACACATCTACATGTCGATGCTGGTCCTGAAGGTCTTTCCGGTATTTTGTCGCAATACCACAACAAAAGATATGAGATCGTGGCTTATGCAAGCCATGCACTTACTGCGGTCGAGAAAAGATACAGTCAAATAGAGAAGGAAATGTTAGCAGCAACATGGGCAATGGAACATTTCAAGATCTATCTGCATGGGAGTAAGTTCACGCTCCATACAGATCACTTGCCGTTGATAAGCATCTTCAAAAATCCTCTGTCAAAACCAACAAGCAGAATTGAACGACTATTACTCAAAACACAAGAATTTAGTTTCAATATACAACATCAACAAGGCAATTCAAATCCAGCAGACTATTTTTCCCGACACCCAAAAAGCAACATAATAGAGCAGTATGTAAATTTCATCATCAATAATGCACTACCGAAAGCGATCTCCCTACAAAGAATACAACAAGAAACAGGACAAGATCCAATTTTACAACTTCTCATCAAAGCAATAACATCCAACAACAACACCGAATGGAACTGCAAACAAATATCCAGATATAAAGGTGTACGTCAATAATTATCCATAGCAGAAGGATGTGTACTTAAAGGTTCACAGATACTCTTGCCCCATAAGCTAGTTCAATGTGCCATCGCTTTAGCACATAAATCCCACATGGGGATAGTCAAAACAAAACAATTGCTAAGAACAAAAATTTGGTTTCCTGATCTCGACAAAAAAGTAGAAGAAACCGTATCACAGTGTCATATTTGTCAAGTAGTTAATAATCAAAACCATCGTGAACCACTTGCAATTGTCGAACTAGCGTCAACACCATTTGAGAAAGTGTCGATGGATTTCGCTGGACCGCTTCCGAATGGGAAGTACTTACTCATTTTGGTCGATGAGTATTCGAAGTATCCATTCATCGAACAAATACACTCAACAAAATTCTTTGATGTAAAGAAAGTACTAATAAAAATATTTTCCGCATTCGGTACTCCATTAAAATTGAAATCTGACAATGGACCACCATTCAGCAGTCACGAATTTAAAGAATTTATGGATTTCCAAAACATTATCCATCACAGAACAACTCCGTATTGGCCAGAGGCAAATGGATCAGCGGAACGTATGGTGAAATCAATCAAAAAGTCACTCATATCATCCGAGCTAGAACACCATAATTGTTTGTCACAACTGGACATGTTCTTGATGGACTATCGGTGAACTCCACAAGCAACAACTGAAGCATCTCCGTTCGAATTGATGTTCAACAGGAAGATGAATAATTTTCTGCCAACACTAAAGAAGGAAACAACAAAAATTATCAACAAAGAACAAAACAATAAATTCAAAAATAAACAATACGCAGATAAACGAAGACACACCAAACCAGCAGGGGGGTTATTATGAAAAACGATACTCGTTCAAAATAAGGCGTATTCGTTAAATTGCGATTAGGAAAAACGAGAATCGTAAAAATTACGATACTCGTATTTTTATTTACGAGTGCCTTCAGCTCTCGTTTAGCTTTCGTTTTGGCGGTAGTTGTCTAATGTCATTTACTTTTTTATTTTTGTTTGGTTGGTTTTTGTTTTGTTGGGAGCAAAAAAATGTAAGCAATTAATAAATAAAATTGTAAAAAACATAAAAATAAGTTATTTTTAACCTTTTAGGCCTACAAGTAATGCTAAGCAGTTGGATTTGCTGGTAGCTTTTATGGAAACCAATCCAAATATAGCTAAAAATTACTTGCCGACGAGCCAAGCCAAAGTCAAAGCCAAAAATCTTTGGAAGGCTTTGACTGATAAGCTAAATGCATGCGGTCCTCCACAGAAACCAACGGATGGTTGGAAAAGTGTAGGTTTCCTTGAAAAAAAACTTTGTGTTTATGATTAATTCTGTTCTTCGTTAGGTATGGAAAGATTTTAGGTACAATCTTAAGCGCAAAATGCGTGGAAATTTGCTCCATCTAAGTGGCACAGGGGGTGGCCCGAATAAGCAAAAAAAATATTCAGAAAATGAAAAAATAGTGATTGCGGCTAAATGAGGCCTTGTCAGGTAATTTATCAGGGAAACAATTCGGTGATCCGACTGATGCGAATATTCAAGTGGCGGCCGGCAGTAGCACCAGTGTTAATATGACTATGGAAGAAGCTGATGAGCAGGAAGTACTTCTCAATATGTTCAACGATGACTCTTTACCACAACCGGACAACAATGAAAATACTGAGCCACAATCAGATAATAGTGAAAATATTGAGCCAAAACCAGATACAATTTTGAAAGATGAAAATTTTGCAGAAGATGTCAACCCACCACCTTCCCGTAAGAAAAAAGCACCAAAAAAGACCAGAAACACTTTGTTGGAAAAGCATGTAAGACTACAAGAGGAAGTGCTCAAAATGCAGAGCGAACGGCTTGCATCTTTTGATAAGACTCAAAAGGGAATTTTAAAAGAAATGCAAAATTTAAACGAGTGGCATAAAGAAGCTGATAGACGGCGCAGAAAACTTTATGATCTCAAAAAAGAAAAACTTGAGGAGTTTAAATGCAATAACATTAAGAAAAATAATGCACGTTTAGAACTTATTTCAATAAAGTCCCACAAATTAAAACTGAGACAAGCAAAAATGGATATGAAAATTAAATACTATAACCCTGTGTCCAATGAAAACTCCAGCAGCAGTTCTGACTGAGGAGGTTACTTTATGTATTTATTTTGTTTTTAAGTTTTTTTTTAAGTTCTGACTGAGTGGTAACTTTATGTATTTATTTTGTTTTTAAGTTTTTTAAAGAAAAGTTTAGTTTTTTGTTTTGTTGAATTTGTTTTTCTGGAAGAAAATTAATTTTATATTTGTTTCCTTTTTTAACTTATTTATTTTTATATTAATAATGTTAATCAATTTTGTGATAAAGCAAAATACACCTGCATTATGTATGTGTGTACATATGATGTGTTAAATAAATGAATTAAAAACTTTATTTTGTTTATAAAATGTTTTTTATTTGGTTCCGTATTTCTGCTGCTATGTTCGAAAGTTGATTTAAATTGCTAGCAACAACTTCATGCTGCTCTCCTTCATTTGTTTCCACAACCGGCACATCTGGCACAGCAAACTTTTTGTAATTTGGATAGCTTTTTCCGGTGAATAATGGAGTTGCCTTGCTCCGAGAATGCTTCTAAACCTCGATTTCACAACGCCTATCGTCCTTTCAACAATATTCCTGCATTTAGAATGAATCGTATTAAAACGCTCTTCTCGACCTCCTTCTTGCGCAGTTCGGTAGGGAGTCATCATCCACGGTTCCAAAGTGTACCCAGAATCACCTAAACCATTTATAAAACATCAAAAGTTTTAAGTGAATTTAGCATCTACGTAACTAATAACCAACTTCTCCTATCACCATCATTCCATTTCTGCTCAAGGTGTCTGCGATAGGCGCTTAAACTGAATACAAATGAGTCATGGGACGCTCCTCCATACCGCGCGTCAATAGCGCGGATTCTCATTTTGTAATCACAGACCTTTGGAAAGTAAAAAGAATTGCTTTAGAAGAGTGTTTTTAGCGAAAAATGTATACCTATACTATATTGGAATAGGTGGTAGATACTTACGATCATTGCATTGATACTATGGTCACCTTTCCTATTGAAGTAAAGATGCTCATTTACTACTGGTCTTATAATTTTGATGTGCGTTCCATCTACACAACCGATAATGCCAGGAAAACCATATTTTTCATAAAAATGTTGTTTGCTTCCAGTCTTTTCTTCTTCCGTCGATGAAAAGGATATAAACTTTGGGCAGAGAACATTTTCCATAATTGTCAATGTTTTTGAGAGGGTGACTGACAAAGTTGGTTGTGCCATACCAACAAGGAAGTCCTGTCCGGTTCCTCTTTGGTAACCACCCTCTGCCAGAAACCGGAGTGTTGCAGCTAATTTCAATACATTTGGTATGTATGTAGAATTAAAGCTTGGAAGGTGAGGATCGATCTCTTCTAATACATATTTGAATGCGTCCTTGTTCAAACGATAAAGAAGCTTGAACCTGGCAAATATTTTAGGAGTTTTTTTTAATACTAAATGGAAAGGATTTCACTTTACTTACGTGGAACTTGGAAGGCTCATTGGGTTCGATGAATCTCTTAAAACTCTTCTTTTTATACGTATTTCCTCTTCTTCGTTAGCTTGGGATTCATCTTCGCTTTCAAGAAAATAATCGCAGTGAAAAAACATTTTGTAGAATGTATGCAAATTAAATTTATTTTTGAAACTTGGTCGACTTTATTTATATTTTGACATTTGTTAATAGGAGTGAAGTTAGTTGCCCTTTTAAAAAATTATCATTTTTCGTTTTTGCCTGGCAACTTTTTTTGCTTACTATTTTCGTATCTTGTAATCGCTCTTCGCCATGACTTTCGTTTCTTCGATTTTCGTTTTTTCTGCCGTTCGTTTCGTAATTCATAATAGGGGCCCAGCATTCAAAGTCGGCGATCAGGTACTCTGCAAGCAGAGAAAAGTAAATAAACTTACCCCGCCGTATGATCCTGAGCCAATGAATATCGAAGAGAAGGAGAGACAAAAACATTGGTAAGAAACTCTTCGTTTTTCAAGAAATTCGTTAAGTCCAACATCGAGCAAATGAGAAGCATACCAAGAAGACCTGTAAATAAAAATTATATAAATTACTAGAGGGCCAGGCAAACTTCGTCTTGCCCCAATTAAATGCAGAAACTCAAGCTATGGAAAAATATTGTTGTTGCTTATTTGATTTCCCATAATTTTTTTTTTCAAATGGCCCGGTGAATTTCGTAAGTTTAATGGATCGATTGGCAGGACAACCAAAGTTGTTGAAAATATCGGTTTCGTTGTAACCGCAGATTACTTCAATTTTTATGTACAACGTGGTCAATGTTTAATCCTAAAAAATACATTTTACCGGGGTGCCAAATTTAATTCTATATTATATTTCCAATATAACTATTTGATAATACGTAACGCTTACACCAAAAATTGGAAAAATAAAATTGACTGTATTCCGTTTCACTACAAAATAAATTTAACCTATGTGTAAGTTCACAAACGCATTACTGCAGTAATGATGCCCAAATGTTCAAAGTCAAACGTTCACAAACCCAGATTCTGGCATCACTTTTCTCGTCAACTGTTCATTATTGCAAAGTTTCATAAACTGATGCGCAAAAACTAAACAAAAAAGCATCACTACGACAGCGTGATTAGTCGGCATCGCATCAGCAACAGCTGCATTAGCATCAGGGGCCCTACTATGTAACTCGATTCTACAAAGAAAATGTGCGAATTCGCAAATTTGGTACTCTGTAATTCTTATAGAACGCTACAATGTGCGAAAATCGAACAGTTCTAGTAGTGCCAAGTACTTTTTACGCACTTTCGCATAAACGGGGAACTATCGAACTCGTAAGTAGACGCCAAATTGTAGCAAAACCTCACAAAATTATCCGTCATCAAATGTGTTGGCGAAAAGAACTGTGCGAAAGTATTATTTTTCAAAATGTAAGTAAATATAAATTGAAAATTAATAATTTATTGATTTTATTTCATTATTATTGTATGTGCATGTGTTTTGTATAGGGAATCATCAAAAAATCCGAACACGAAGACATCACAATTTGAACTAATGGTGCAATTCATGACTAGCCATTCAGATTTGGCTAAAGGATATTTAAAATCTCCCGAGGCAAGACAAAAGTCCAAACAGTTGTGGCTAAATTTATCTGCAAATTTGAATGCTGAAGGTCCTCCGCAGCGTGATGTTGTCGGTTGGAAAAAGGTAAACTAAGTTCCACCATTGACCACTTTTTTTAAAGCTATGTACCTTTTAGGTTTGGGCTGATTTTAAAGTTCATACGAAAGCTAAGTTACGAAAAAACAGAATAAATATATCCGCAACTGGAGGTGGTCCACCTAAATATTATTCTTTGAATGCTTTAGAAGAGAAAGTAATTGAGTTGCTAGATTTAAATCAAGCAGTTGATGGGATGCAAAGGTCTCTATGCTTCGGTGTTGCACACGAAACAAATTCAAATAGCCAGCTCGAAGACTATACAGAAAGTGTAGGAGCATCCGTGGTGGGCATTGAAAATGCTGATGAAGAATGTATATTTGATACTGCCGTCGACTTTGAAACAAGTCTGAATACTCAGAGGGCTGAAAAAGAAAATATACCAAGACAAAGAATTACACCAAAAAAGCGACAAAATGCATTACTTGAAAATCAAGTAAGCCATCAAATCGAATATCAGAACAATATGTTTATGGCTATGAGGGAAGTTAATGATAACTTAAAAAGTATTGTGAAATATAAGAAAAGAAACTATGAACTTAATGAAAAAAAGTACACACTAAAAAAAGATAAACAAAAATTTGCAAAAGAAAAGTTTGAGTTCAAAAAATTGTGTGCAATAGAAAAAAACAAAAATTTGGTATTGAAGTTAGAACTAAAAAAAGAAATTTTAAAACTTAAGCAACAGCAAACTTTTAACATTGATGACTGTTAACTTGTAGACTTTTTATAGTAACAAAAACAAGTTTTTTTTTTTTTTGAAAATGAAGTATTTTATTTATTTTTGTGATATCTTTTAAAGTGAAATTCCTTATTTATGTTTGTTTTTGTTGAAATAGTGAATTGATGTTTATTTATTTTTAAGTTGATTGATTTAATAAAAGTAAAATATTTATGAATTAAATAAATCGTTTCTTATATTATTTCGAATCCTTTTTGCTATATTGATATATTCTTCGTTTTCTACATAATGCTGATCTGAGCTGAAATGATCACTAACATCTTCCAAAACCAGATCTTGATTTGAATCAGGTAACGCAACTTTATATTTTAAACAGATGTTATGAAGAGCGCAACAAACATTCATAATCTGAGTGACCTTCTCCGGTGTATAGTGAAGTTCTCTTGCCGCCAAAAGACATCTGAACCTTGCTTTTAAAACACCAAAAACGCGCTCAATAATTGACCTTGAAATCGAAAATTTTTCATTAAATTTTGATTCGGCAGATCCTTCGCTTGCTATTCTGTATGGTGTCAAAATCCAAGGCTCCAAAGGATACCCTGAGTCTCCTTAAAATAAAATTTTTAGTAGTATTTTATTCATTTTTTTTTCAGTAAATTTAAGACATACCTAAGATCCATGACGACCGATCACCGTTTTGAAAGTTTCTTTTGAGGAAAGCCCTTTCAGCACTTAGTCCCCAGATGTGAGAATCGTGTGAAGCTCCTCCATATCGTCCATTAACTGCCCTTATCGCCATAGTATAGTCACATATCTATATATCATTTTATATATAGCATTTATAATATGAAATTTATATTTCAACTTACCACCATTGTATTAATACTGTGCTGAAGCTTTCTATTGAAAAAAAGCTGTTCACTCCTAGCCGGCCGAATAAGTTGTATATGCGTTCCATCGACAACACCAATCACACCAGGAATTTGCGATTTTTCCCAAAAATAGCGTTTTGACTTCCTTTTCTCTTCCTCTGTCATTTTAAAGTTGATAAGCTGAGGACACATTACTCTTTCGATTGAAGTTAAAACCTCAGCTATAACCTTGGACATGGTCTGTTGAGCAAGTCCCGCACGCTTGTCTCCACCGATTTGATTTTGGTAACCTCCTGTTGCCAAAAACTTCAGGGTAGCTGATACCTTGACCATATTGGGAACAGAAGTTTGCCTTTGGCGAATACTAAGGTCCGATGAAATTTGGTTCAATAAAAACATGAATGCATCTTTTGAAAGGCGGTAATTTTTAACAAAGCTGAAATAATGTAGATTGGATTAAAAATGCGTTCAAATAGATGCTCAATATGGGTAAACCTTTTCTCGCTAAGCTCCATTATGTTGGAATGGTCTCTGATTCGCCTTCTTTCTATTTGTTCAATTCTTTCCGGATTTTCTTCAGAATCTAACCAAATTGCGACACTGTCCATTTGTATTTGTTTTTATTGATTTTTTTCACGATGATTAATTGACTTTTTTTCACGATGATTAATTGACTTTATTCACAGAAGATTGTTTTGTTTTGTTTATCTAATGTCACACATAACGAGACTCGTTCGAAAATCGGAAATTTTGTGGGAAATACTTGGTATTACTGGCATCCGATTCTATTTTCATAGATAGTACCACTCGAAAGTAGAATCGGAAATGACTTTCGAATAGAATCAAAAGTAGAATCGAGTTACATAGTAGGGCCCCAGCATCGCAAAACAGCAGTAATGCCGATTCACTGCAGCAAAATTTGACGTTTGTGAACTTACACTATATTTCTGAAATAGAGCCATCTATTAAACGTTTGGACGTTTGACATAGCGCCATCTATTGAATTCTTAACTTACTCAATCCAGTGCACAGATGTCGCTATCTGATAAAATCGTTTGGAGCTAACATATAATTGTGACTGTCAAATAATAACAGACAAATAATTAGCAATAAATTAAAATTGCGACTATAATTTGAGATTTAAACTATCCTATCTCTCAAGTTGGATCGCACTGCACATGGTGTGCGAATTTTATTATAATCGGTTAAGTGGTTTAGGAGTCCATTGAGGACAAACATTGTGACACGAGATTTATATATATTAAGATAAGCAGCAAAATCAAAGTGAAACGAATCATGAATATTCTGAAAATCATCAACAACTTCCAATATCAACACCAGCTGATTTTAACATTGCCACAGATACAAACAACAGAGATGAAGCTGAGGAAGTTGAAGTTTTTACCACACCACCAATTTCACCACAGCAGTTAAGCTATGAACACAAGCGCAGTACTAGATCGAAGAAACCGCTGCGTTTTAATGATTACATATTATTAGAATAATTTTTAAGAAAACAAACTTATGTAAATATTTATTTTATTTTATTTTACTATTAAGCAAGGGAGAAAATGTAATGTTTGAAGTATTTGGCACTACTTTTATACCAAAAAGAAAAGACCAAATATTCTCATTTAAAATACCAGAGTTAGTTGTATAAAGATAATCAAATCGATAAGACGCGTTTTACGTCTGTTACGTGGCCATATGAACGTACATATCTAGATATGTACATACATACCTAGCCGGTAGCGCGGCAACGCTGCACCGACGACACCTTCTTCCAACGATGGGAGCTGTGTTTTGATTTGGAGTGGCCTAAGCCATCCCCGGTGGCCGGTCACCTTCAGAAGAGGTCGATGCAGGTCCTATTCAGTTGTATTCTGAAAAGAAAAGATAAATTTAATAGATAAAATACAAAGAATATACTACCTACAATGCAAAGATATGAAGTTGTTGTGCCAGGATTCGATCGCTTTCACATTCGAATCTTTGCAACACAAATTCAACACTTTACATAGCTACGACTTACCTGAATTATATAAAAAAAAAAAAAAAGAAGAAGCCCATAACATCTGAAAAAGAATTGAGAATAATAAAAAGATAATTAATGTTGCCAGGAATTAGTTTAATTTTCTTTAATACTTACCAAAATAATTCCTGCTGTCCTGTGCGCGTCCATGTTTGTTATGATTTTTTTTTGACAATTCTCACTTAGGTAACCTAGCTAGTTGTTTCGCTCTGCGCATGCAATAGTAGCTTTGTCTTATTTTCACCCAAGGGATAAGGGGGCAGAAAAACTACTACTGGCGCAAGCGCAGAAATGTACTAGACATGATTGTTCATCAACCGGATGAATTTTATTATGGTTTAAGTTTAGAATAAGTATTTCTAGTACAGTAAGAGATGAAAATTTATTTAAATAGATAGTTATACGAGATTCGATTGATAAGATACAGATTAGATAAATTAGTTAAGATAAATAATAGGATTATTTAGGAATTAGAATGATATTAGTTTAAGAGAAGAGGAAATAGACTGATATAGGGATACAAGACTGTATTAGTAGTACATATGTGTGTGTACGATGATGAGGGGGGTTAATAATCTGTGATAGGGATGGAAAATAATTGTGGGTGGAAAAATAGTATACCAAAACATCTTATTAGAGACAATGCTAATTTTATTATTCTTTTCAAACAAGACGAATTGAATTTGAAACATGTTTACAAGGATCATGTCAACTCTGATATGACATTTAATCAATTCAAACAGTTGTGTTCACACTGTTGGACTGACAATTTTGGATTTCTTGTAATAGACAAGGAGAACAGTATTGAAAAAGGTCGGTACAAAAACAGCTTCCATAAAATTGCAATACTATAAATATACATATATCATTTAAAATCAAAACATTCTGTCAACAACACTGTTTGAGAAAACTAGTCCTTCATATTAACGTTAAAAAAAAAAATGGAGGAACACGTGTTAAAAGATTTAATAAAAACAAAAAATGTGCTAAGAAATAAATATTTCCAACTAAAAACCGGTAAAATGACTAGAGAAACTGAGTTAGAAGAGACTTTCAAACCTATTGTTGAACCGTAGAACAAATTAGTTGGAAATGTTACAAAAGAAACAGCAAAGCAGGATGATGACACAAAAATATTCAAGCGTCGTAAGCTACATTTCAAATCTTTCGATGAAAATGAACAGGAAGAAAATCATGATAAAACAAGATCCCCCTCATTAGAAATGGATAGTACAGATGATTCCATTTTGTTTAGTACACCAAAAAATGAGTCAACTTCAAATAAAACATCTTCTCTCATTCAAAAAATATTTACAGAGACAAATCGAGATACAGCATATGGTCCATATTTTGATGTTATTTCAAATTCTATTAAATTAGGAAAGTGTAGGTTTGCCGTGAATGATAACGAAATTATTATTGATGATGAACCTTTCACCCGAACACCTGGTCTCATTGAATTAATTCTAAAGAAAAATCCGAGTAAACATATTTATACCAGCGATGACTTAAAAGAATATGGAAAAATCTTAAATAAAACTAATGCCCACAAAGCTAATCACGATAGTTCAAGTCGAATCAAGGCAAATAGAGGGACAAAATATACTAAAATAATTAAACAACTTGCTGCTGGATATAAAAGTGAAACAGAAAAAACTGGTAAATCTTATTCTGATATAACTGAAATGGAGTATACAAACAAAAATATTGAATATGTGTATTGAAACGATTCCAATGAGCTAGTTAATAGACTAAGACTTTTAATGGCGTCAAAAAATGCTGGTAACAATAACCATCAGAATGAAATCAATTCTATAATCGAAGAATTGAAGGAGTCAAATATTATATATTAACGCTATTCCAAGCTAGAGTCTACACACAAAAACGATGAACGTGGACAAGTTCGGTAGAAGCTGTAAGCCCTCTCTTAAAAACGCAGAAGATGCAAGTCCTTCAGGAATAGGATTTAAAATTCTAGCATCGGGTGATTTTGATATGGGGCATAGATATTTAAACAATATAGGAAAAAAACCTAGACATCCAAACCAAGCTGCCTGCAAGGGATATGTTGATGATCAAATAAGTCTTAAAGAAACCGATATTATAAACCACATTAATTCTTCGATAAGTCAAGTTTTATCCACTTTTAATAAGGAAATTCACATGCTAAAAATTCACATCGACTCTTCGATAAAGGAAACAATAAAAACTATGGAGCAGGAAAACATGGAATCATCCTCAACTACTCAAAAACTTAATGATTCCACAGAAGAAAAGTATATTGATGATAAAATAAAAGAAAAAGTTGAGTACATTATGAAGACGCTGTTCCCTAATGTACCCTTTACACCCATAGATTAAAATAATTTTAAAAAAATGTTGTTATATTTGTATTAGTTTTATATATTTTATTATGTATACATATAAGTGAAAACGAAGAAAGATTTTTTGTTTTTTCATTTTCATAAAATAAAATAAAGTTTGTTAGTTAGCATTCAACACTTAAACAACAAGGAACTTCAGAAATGGACTCTGTTAAAATAATAAAAGATATTTTCGATTTTTTGAAAACAAATGGGGAATCAATATTGGATGAACACTATGGAGAATTTACTAACTGTATTTCAATGGTTGGTAAATTTAAAAATACTATATACGTGGAATCATTGCATGGACATCATTATTCTAATTGTTGTTGGTCATCCAACCAATGTGAAGAAGGGCCAGATACTTGCGGCTGCTACATCATGGAAAAATTGTTAATTAAAATTAAAAAACTTATGTTATTGTATAATAGATTGCAATAAAAGAAAAAAAAATATATATATACCATATATATAAAAGTGTTTTCTTTGATTTTGTTGAATTCACTCTTTGTAAATATGAGTAAGCGTGAGGTTTTTGAGGAGTTGCATAAAAGTGCACGTAGAAACTTCAAACGTCGTCATGTTATCATCAAAGGCTACGATGACTTATGGCAAGCTGACTTGGTTGAAATGATACCATATAGTGAACAAAACAGAGGATTTAATTATTTACTGACAGTTATCGATACATTTTCGAAATTTGCATGGGTCATCCCAATGAAAAACAAAAAAGGTATAACCATTACGAAAGGAATGGAACAAATATTTATATGTTCTTCTAGAATTCCAAAGAATTTACAAACGGATGACGGAAAAGAATTTTTCAACATAAATTTCAAAAGCTTGATAAGAAAATATAAAATTAATCATTATTCTACATTCAGTTCTTTGAAGGCTTCAATAATTGAAAGATTTAATAGAACTTTTAAAGAAAAGATGTGGAAAGAATTCAGTTTCAATGGCAGCTATAAGTGGATAAATATTTACGAAAAATTGCTTCATGATTATAATCACTCTTTCCATAGAACAATTAAATGTAAACCTGCAGAAGTAAATAAAAGAAATTCAAAGTTATTATTACCACTTTTTAAAAATAATGCAAAAGAAGTACGTAAACGAAAATTTAAAGTTGGTGATAAAGTGAGAATCAGCAAGTATAAACATGCATTTGAAAAGGGCTATACACCTAACTGGACAACAGAGGTTTTTAAAATAAGAAAAATCAAAGTTACAAATCCATATACATATCTTCTTGAAGACTATCAAGGAAAACCTGTTCAAGGTAGTTTCTATGAACCAGAACTGATGAAAACTAAATGTGCAGATATTTTTCTTGTGGAAAAGGTTTTACAAAACAGAGGAAATAAGGTTCTTGTTAAGTGGTTGGGATTTCCATCAGAACATAACTCCTGGATTAATAAAAACGAAATAATATAAAATATAAGAATTGTAAAATAAAATCAAAAGAAATAAAAGATAGATTTTTTTCTTCAACTGGATATTTATTTTTTCTTTTTTTATTATTATAATTTTTTTTTTTTTTTTAATTTATTTATTATATCCTAGGTCTTTTTTTCTCTCCTTTTAAATAATTTCCGGATGGCCACCGCTTTGCATCCAATAAAGGATCGGGGATTTTTTTCCTTTTTGGACGAAACTTTGCCAGTATTACTCTCTGCAGAAGCGCACTTGATTTGTATTCCTCATCGTCGAAGAGTTCCTCAGGATCAAAATAGTTTGGTCCATATTCGTCCTCCAGCTGTTTTATGGCAGCATGTCCAGTGAATGGATTAAAAAGTGCTTGTTGATACCGATAAGTTGGTCCGAAATCCACTCTTTCCTGGTTGGGATTTGGACAGTACAAATCTGGCTCCTCCTGGAATCTTCTAGGGTCATCATCGTTCACAATTTCCATTTTTTATTTGTTTAAACGTTACTGTGGTCTCAAGTAAACTACTAACCATTTCTAAGTATCGAACCCTTATATTGGTTCATATCTATATACCTATTCCTTGTACGCATATACCATATAAAGAAAAAATAACTTGTATTGTATATGCATCACGATTCTAATCAGTTTTTTAAATTTTCTACCCCTTATAAAAAAGAAAAAACTGTGGGTATATAAAGCAATACCTGTACAAATTAAAAGATGGGTGTGTCAGTGACTCTAATTTGAATTTAAAAAAATGTAAAGAAATAAAAAAATAAATAAAAGAAAGATTTTTTTTTTTTTGATTGTATATTTACAACAATATTTTTCTTTTTAAGGAATGAATTGATTATTATTTCATTTTCATAAATTTTAGTTCATGGGTTGATCCGATTTGTCTTACAATCTCTAAGACATAGCCACCTCCCCCAATTGTTGTCATGGTGCTTACCGAAAGTTGGGAATATCTCTGAGGTAGAAAAGTCTGTAGGAATAAATAAATTACAAATTACTTTAAATAAAGAACAACTAAAAAATGTATATATTTTTTTTTTACTTACTGTGAACTCTCCAAGATCTGCGACAATGCTATCCCCCCAACGCGTTTTAACTTTTCGAAGAGCGAAAATAGTGTATTTAATGTTTGCTTCCAGCTCAGATATTTTTTTGGATGGTTTAAAATTGCTTATTTCGTTAAGCGAGTTTGCTTCTCTTACAGCAAAATCATCAAGAGTAAATATGGAATATTCTTCTTCAAAATACATTATTTCTTTTCGACTTCTCTCGACAAACTGTGTCTGTCAGTAACAAATATTTTTCTTTTTATAGAAGACCGTACACTCAATAATCATAGATTTTGTTTTAAAATGTTCATTCATGTACCCCCTTAGTGGAGAACGTGTGTGTGGAGAAAAAGATAAAGGACAAATTACAACTTATACAAAGGAAAATACTTGTTTTTGCTCCTCAAATATTTCTTCAATAGCATTTCAACCATCTCAAAGTCAATGATCTTTCATTTTCAACACACATATTAACCTGCTTAAATTCCATCAACCAACCCCTGGATTTTCTTTCCTATGAAATTATACAACTCACAGTCACAAAAATTTGATTCGAACCGAAAATTAAAATTTTACACCAGAAAAATCATTCAAAAACTGCTCTATTGCTCAAGTCCAATATTTATACTACTCTATATACAACAACAAATACACGCGATGAGATTTTCAAATTTGTATTTCTGGCATAAAAAGGGATCATTTACAGTCTCGCCAGTAATTAATGTTCCAACAATATATTCTATCCAATATATCCCATATACCTACCTGTTTTCTATGCACACGACAATCATTTTCCATTCTACCTAGACCCTTTTTCCCACACACAACATTCAATTTCGATGCACCTTTTTTTTTTGTATGCACACACATTTCCCATATATTCAGTTCATACACTTTTTGGTGTTTTTTTTTTTTTGCTCCTCAATGAGCAGTTTTGGTGCTCGGAGCAACATTTTTGTATGGAGGAGGAGCAATTTATGCCTCAAGTCCGATATTCTAACTACTAATTATATATAAGAAAAGTGATTTTAAAGGCTTGCCTAAAAATATATAGTGAAATAAAATCAGTGGTGAAGAATGTGCTACCCCTGCTTCTCAACGTGCTGCCGGCAGAACGACGAGGGACCAGGAAACAGTAAGTAAAAAAACTTCTTTTGTTTGAGGATAGAAGATCCTAAAAAAGCCTCTAAGGTCAATTTTTTTAAAATCTTTAGTTTAAACCTTTTACAATTTTTAGCTATTTTATTTTAATATTTCCTTTTTATCATTGAAAATAAGAAAAAGAAAGTAGTGGGAGAACTCGATTGAATTTTTTTATGAATTTGAAATTACTTAATAAAATTATAATTTGAACTATCATGTGAAGGGATCGCACTAGTGATCATTTATTATCTCGAGCTTCGATAATTGAAACCTCAACGTACGCATAGCGCCATATCAACCTAAACCATTAAATTTGTATCCATTTGAAATACGTTGCTCATATATTCAATGTGATATGCATTCACATAAATATACTCCAAGTGCATTGCCATCGCTGCATGAGATACTATTTCAGGTGCATACACTTCTAAGGGGCGAATGACCGAAGGCAAGCGACTAACAACCAACGAAAATATTTAGGGTTCATGTTACCACCAAACGTATTTGGAATATCTACCGCATGGCCCTCGTTGTTAAATATATGAGATACATACATTTGCGCGTTTGGACAATAATGCTGATATGGCGATATGCTAGAGCAAGGTGTGAAGTGATTGGAGTTCAATTGTCGAAGGCCGTGAAATTATGAAATTGAATGAATAGTTGAATGAAAATTGAAGACTAATTTTTGTATAAAAGACAAATGAAAATTTGAAATAAAAGTTGTCAATCCTCAATCGCCAACCAGTGTGTTTAACTTCTAAGAGCAACTCGCTCGACTTTAAACATATTTTCGAAATCAAGATTGTTCCTCTTTAAAGAGCTACCCGTTTAGACTGGAACCGTCGTATTATATTCTGCTCGCTCTATTATATAGCGTTCTCGCTTATAGAGGCAAACGACGGCGTAATAGCCAACGTTTTGAGTAAGAGAAAAATAGGAGATCCACTGAGGGGATCATTGCATGGCGACCGTGACAGGACTCCAACAGGAAGCTCTAAAACTAGCGGCCAGCTACATCGCCGAGGCCGAAAGAATTCTTAAAAATTCAGGGATCAAACCGGCAACAACGCCTAGTCCTAATCCACAAGAAGACCCACAAGGACCTAGGGCCCTCACTATTGAGGAGTATAAAAAAAGGCAATTAAAACGCAAAGAAGCCGTTTTTACAGCTATAGCTCCGCCTGCACCTCCCTCAAAAAGAGGAGGCAAAACCGCCACCCTAAAGGCCAAAATCCGGGAACTGCACCGCCTGGCAAATATTCCTGGTACCAACTCAGAAAATCTTCGTAAGTACCACACGGAAATCGGGGCAATCCGAAAGTCTTGGAGGGAAGACCGAAAATCAAAAAAAGCGACTAGACGACAAGAAGAGGCACAGTTCCACAACCTCTTCGATAGAATCGCCGACCGGTTAGCTCAGCATGGGAGGCAAGGAAAGTAAGCAGGAGATAATAAATACGGGTCCCCAGGTTCTCAACGCAGCCAACCTCGGTCAAAACCAACTAGACCACACCGCCGTTGTACTAGGGTTAATGTTCATAACCGCTATACTAGTAGGGTTAATCTATCTAGGACTACAACACTTCAGAAGAAAAATCATCTCAGACGTCATCAACCACCTTGACAACAGAATAGCCAAGGTATAACACCTTCCAAGGCCACAGAAGACATTTTTTTTTTTTATTAAATATATATATGTATCCTTAAAATAGTCAAAGAAATCTTAAACATAAAAACAAAAATTTTCTCAAAAAAAAAAATTTTGTTTATAAAGAAAATTCTTTCTAATCATTTATATTCTAAAAAAAAAAAGAAAAAAGTTTCATTACTGCTAACGGCTCTCTCCCCCAAATTTGTTTTGTCTATAGACCAAAAATCCAATGAGTTTAGCCAAATTAGAACTAGTCTTGAGCCAACTCAATCAAATTTACGTAAACCTAAAGAAATCACCCAATCGAACTAGGACTCCCACTAAAGCGGAAGAAAAACTTCAACAAATTGGTGATCTCTTTGAAGCTTTCTCTAAACATTTTGACGAAGTTAACCAGAATAAGATTTCCGAGTTAGAACGAATAGCATTAAAACGACTTATTGCGGAAGCCCACAAGTACAAAAACGATTCCGAAGACATAGTCAACCGCAATATAAGAAGCGTATCTCCAGAAAACGAGGAGAACGAAGAAGAAAAACAAAAACCTCAAACATTATCTAAAACCAACACGATGAGTGGCGAAGTATTTAGCTTCAGTACAGCACAAAAGCTGCCATCTCTGTCATTCGAGGAAAACACCCGATCTGAGAGCCTAAGAGACTTTCTGAACAGCATCGAATTCTATTACGACACACTAACAACACCAGCTAAGAGTACGCTAATTAAGTTTGTCCTGAAATGTAAAATTCAGGGAAAGGCGTTAACTGAACTGGGCAATGCCAGCCCCAAGGACTTTACCGAGCTTAAGAAAAGCTTGATCGAGAAATGCGGACCAAAAGAAACCATCGAACAAATTCAGTCAAGGCTGAGCCGAGCGACTCAAGGTAATCGAACCGCTAGAGAATTTATAACAGAAATAGAAACTCTGGTTAACAAAATGACCGAACTGGAAGTAGCATGCCACGGTGAAGATACCAGAGAAACCCTGACCACAGCAAACGATCGTAGAGGACTAGCCTTCCTTAAAAAGGGAGTCAATGACCGGCTTCGTTTGGTACTAGACAGCGCCCGACATTCAACTCTCCAAAGCGCTTCTAAGCATCTACTCGAAATAGACCAAGGAACCACCCAACCAGCATCACTCAAATATTTTGAAGAACGTCAATCAGGACGACCGAATTTCAGGGGACACCATTCCAGAGGATCGAACTCTAGAGGACGAGACATACGGGACAACCGGCCTAATAATTATAACTATCAATCAGGTTACCAAAACTACCAACCCAACCCAAATTATAATTATAGATTGGGTTCAAACCAATACAGAACAGGCTCCCAAAATAACCAGTTTAGTACTAATTACCGCCCAGGCTACCAACACAGTTCAAATAACAATTTTAGACAAGGTAACCAAGTCAATTACAATCAAAATGAACATCAACATCAAACTAGCCGGACCAGAAACAATGTACCAAACAACAACAGCCGTCCGATAACGAATTACCAGCCCCGTAATAACCAGGAAAACAGACAGCAAACAAACTATCCCAGGGTAAGAGCATTGGGAAACGAACAACCCACCGAGGGGATAGCCGACCCGTCGGAGGGGAACCTATAAATCCCCCCCTACCAAACGCCATATACACAGCGGGGATAGAAAACGGCATTTATGTACAAATATTAATTAATAATGACAAACCCGTACGATGCTTACTAGATACAGGTGCATCTATCTGCGTAGTAAAAAACTCTGTAATCGAAGGAGACATTTCAATAGACAAGAAAAACATAACCACCATCATAGGTATATCCGGAGACCTAAAATCAAAAGGCACATGTATTAACACATTACACCTCGGAGGTAACAACATTCCTTACGAATTTCATGTAGTACCTGATTCATTTCCGATACACGTTGACGGAATCATTGGAGCAAACTTTTTAGCCGAATTTGGAGCAATAATCGATCTTGAAAACTTATTTCTGAAATTAAGTTTACACCACAGACAAATATCAATACCAATACTGTCACACCATAGCTTGAACACCGTAACCGTTTCTCCAAGATGCGAAGCAACCTACTGGTTAAATACAAAACATACTGAACCTAGAATATTCCACCCCCAAGAGTTGTGTGAAGGTGTTTATATGGCCGGATCAATATCACAGGCCAAAGAAGGAAAAATTCCCATCCGAATTTTAAACACCCGCGAAACAAGCGTGAACCTAAAATGGGCCGAACCAACATCACAACCCGCCTCAACATATGAACTTGTTTCACCAAACAAATTGAAGAATACAGTATCACATACCAGAATTAAGAAAATATTGAGCGAAATAAATTTCGATACCCTAAATACGGAAGAAAAAGCCGAAATTCAAGCGATAGTCACTAAATATCACGATATCTTCCACTTAGAAGGTGATAAACTTACGTACAGTCATTTAGGACAAGCGGAAATTAACTTAAAAGAAGGAGCTACACCCAAATATACAAAACCTTACCGACTACCGCATACTCAAAAGCAAGACATAAAAACAGAAATAGACAAAATGATAGAAAACGACATAATCGAACCATCTGTCTCTGCATGGAACTCCCCGATCCTCATTGTACCAAAGAAAAAGGATCCTATAACTGGCTTACAAAAATTCCGCATGGTAATAGACTACCGAAACGTTAACGAACGAATAGAGGACGACAAATTCCCATTAACTAACATAAGTGACATCTATGACATGGTAGGAGGCGCAATGTATTTTTCTTGCATTGATTTAAGCCAAGGTTATTACCAAATGGAACTTGAACCTAATAGTAGACCTATGACAGCATTTTCAACGGAAGACGGCCATTTTCAATTAAAACGACTTCTGATGGGACTTAAGATCTCTCCCAGTAAATTTTCGAGAATGATGTCCATTGCTATGGCTGGACTCACTTACTCACGCTGCTTTGTCTACCTTGATGACCTAATAGTTTTTGGCAAAAACCTTACCGATCACAACAAAAATTTGATCGATGTATTTAATCGATTAAGGGAAGTGAATTTAAAGATTCATCCAGGTAAATGTACGTTTCTAAGAAAAGAAGTTCTTTATCTAGGGCATGTAATCTCCAACAAGGGAATACATCCAGACCCTGAAAAATCAGCTGCTATGCACAATTATCCAACCCCCACGAACGCTGACGAAGTAAGAAGATTCGTAGCATTCGCGAATTATTATCGAAAGTTTATACCGAACTTTGCTACAATAGCTATTCCTCTCAATAGATTACTTAGAAAAAATGTAGATTTCAATTTTGACCAAAACTGTGAAAAATCCTTCCAACTTTTAAAAACAATACTTACTAGCCCCCAAATTCTACAGTTCCCAAATTTCGAAGAAGAATTCGTACTACGTACAGATGCCTCAGGCTTTGCTTTAGGGGCTGTACTTTCAAATTTCGACGAAAAACCTATAGCTTATGCTAGCAAAACTCTAAATAAAGCCGAAAAGAATTATAGTACAATTGAAAAAGAGTTGCTAGCCATAGTATGGGCAGTTAAGCATTTTCGACCATACCTCTTTGGCAGAAAATTTAAAATAATAACTGATCACAGACCCCTGGTATACCTTTTTTCTCTGAAAGAACCTTCCAGTAGACTGACTAAATTCAGATTACTACTAGAAGAATACAACTTTTATGTTGAATACACACCCGGAAAAGATAATTGTGTAGCTGATGCCTTAAGTAGAATAAAGTTAGACTCCGACAACCTTAAACAACTCCAAATATGCATAGTCACAAGGTCACAATCAAAGGCAGAAAAATCGGTTCAAGAAATTGAGAAACAAGAATCAGAAACGGTAGAAAATAACCGTATTATCACTGAATTGCTTAAACCACCAGAACATGGGCATAAAATAATTGAGCTAAAAATATGTAATAGTTTCGAGGACGAAGAATATCGAAAAGACATAGATATAATCCTGGGACCAAACAAAGTGTTGGCATACATCCCAGAGATGAATTGTATACTCCTAAGAAAGCCCAAGGAAAGCACTACCGCCCGATCGGCATCATTTTGCGATTTGTTGTCAAGGGACGTGCATAAAATCTGCGGACTATTATCAATAAATAAATTATACATTACAAAAGAAGAAATTAAAAAACTCGCAGACGGCCGTCGAGAATACAAAATTCACGAGTTACAGAAAATCTTAGGAGAAATATTTAAAAATAGTAATGTAAAGGTGCACCTCATAAACAAATGTATTGAAATAACAGATCCTCACAAAAAGAAATTGTTGCTCAATGATTACCACATATTACCCACAAGTGGACATGCAGGAATAAACCGCATGCTTAGAACGATTAAACAAAAATATTTCTGGACAGGAATGCAGAATGACATAGCTACCTATGTAAAACATTGCCCAGTTTGTCAGAAAAACAAATATATTTCACCTAAGAAACAGCCTATGGAAATAACGTGAACTGCTGAATCAAGCTTTGATAAAATTTATCTAGACTTAGTAGGTCCCTTGGACGAATCAGTCAATGGATACAGGTACATACTTACGTTACAAGACGAACTGACGAAATTCACTGAAGCAATCCCAATCGAGAACAAAGAAGCTAGCACAGTAGCTAAAGGATTAGTAGAATGCTTTATTCTTAAATATGGAGTTCCACAGATAATAGCCTCTGATCAAGGCACAGAATTTATCAACAGAATTTTTAAGGATATGTGCAAACTGCTAAAAATAGAACAAATACAATCTACAGCATACCATCACGAAAGCATAGGAGCATTGGAAAACTCCCATAAAGTCCTAGGAGCATACCTTAGAAGTTACGTTTCCGAAAAACACACGGACTGGTGTACATGGTTACCATACTATGTGTTTTCTTATAACACCGCAGTACATACGGAAACTGGGTATTCACCATTTGAATTGGTTTTCGGACGACAATGTACCTTACCTTCAAATTTGACAAGACAAGTAGACCCCAGGTACAATTATGAAGATTATGTAATTGAACTAAGAGAAAAACTACAAATTGCTCACAGAGATACAAGAGATGCGCTGTTAGAAAAGAAGAATGCAAGAAAAGCTAATTACGATAAAAAAGCAAAAAGTAAACCAACTAGTTTTGAAAAAGGAACCTTAGTCCTATTAAGAAATGAAAATAGAAGGAAATTGGATCCTATTTTCATAGGGCCATACGAAGTATTGTCCGAAGATGGCGTAAACTGCGATATCAAGTACGAAGGAAAGAGAGTTAAGGTACACAAAAATCGTTTAAAGAAATTCTATATTTACATACTAAAGCAATGCATATTTGCATTGAATTAATCTTTTTAAAAAAAAAAGGAGGGAGAGAGACCCTCGCATGTGCACATATAGCTATTGATTATTATATAATATCATTTATATTTAAATTAACAAAAAAGTAAAGTTTAGAATCGTTATTAGTTATATTTAAAAGAAAAAAAAAAAACATATATATTAAGTAAATTTTAATTTTAACGTAGACAAAATTTAAAATTAAATAGTTTAAAAAAAAAAAAAAAATATATATATAGCATAGAAAGGATTAAGAAATAAAAAAAAAAAAAAGTTAAGACTTAAAAATATAATTATGTATAAGACAAAAAAAAAGAAACAAAAAAAAAAGAAAACAATATATCGTAATGTCATTAAAATTTTTAAACTCAAAAAAAAAAAAAAAACAGAAAAGAATTGTAATTGCAAGAACCCAAACAATGTAACTTCATTCAAAAAGAACAATAACAAAAAAATTATAAACATAACAACCGATCCCTTATTGTACAATGACACAAAAAGAGGAAACCTCGCGCTACGAGATTTCATCTTTTTCCCCCAGGAGGGTGGTGTGAAGGGATCGCACTAGTGATCATTTATTATCTCGAGCTTCGATAATTGAAACCTCAACGTACGCATAGCGCCATATCAACCTAAACCATTAAATTTGTATCCATTTGAAATACGTTGCTCATATATTCAATGTGATATGCATTCACATAAATATACTCCAAGTGCATTGACATCGCTGCATGAGATACTATTTCAGGTGCATACACTTCTAAGGGGCGAATGACCGAAGGCAAGCGACTAACAACCAACGAAAATATTTAGGGTTCATGTTACCACCAAACGTATTTGGAATATCTACCGCATGGCCCTCGTTGTTAAATATATGAGATACATACATTTGCGCGTTTGGACAAAAATGCTGATATGGCGATATGCTAGAGCAAGGTGTGAAGTGATTGGAGTTCAATTGTCGAAGGCCGTGAAATTATGAAATTGAATGAATAGTTGAATGAAAATTGAAGACTAATTTTTGTATAAAAGACAAATGAAAATTTGAAATAAAAGTTGTCAATCCTCAATCGCCAACCAGTGTGTTTAACTTCTAAGAGCAACTCGCTCGACTTTAAACATATTTTCGAAATCAAGATTGTTCCTTTTTAAAGAGCTACCCGCTCAGACTGGAACCGTCGTATTATATTCTGCTCGCTCTATTATATAGCGTTCTCGCTTATAGAGGCAAACGACGGCGTAATAGCCAACGTTTTGAGTAAGAGAAAAATAGGAGATCCACTGAGGGGATCATTGCAATCATAATATTAAATCGATATGGTGTTCTAATTTAATAGCTAGTGGTGTGTGAAGGCTTGGTAAGGCCGTCCAGAGGTAGATTTTGAGTTTTAGGACATGACCGACTTACTTTCTCTACAGACTAATTCGTGACTGGTTGAGGCATTACAGGGGCTATTTCCGCTGCATTCGGCCATGGAAATAGCGAAGGAAGTATCTTCACCATACTTGGGTGGGTTGGCCAGACTTTCGTCAATGACTTCAGACTAACGTTTTGGGATTCGGTGTGAGGGTATTTAAGGGGGTAAGAAAGGGGTGCTTTAGAGTCTACAATTTTTGTTTTGAATTCTTGAATTAGTTTAAGTTTAGAGTTAAGTTTATCATCTATATTTTTTTACTTAATTTTTTTAATTCTTTTACTTAATTTTCTAATTATAATTAAAATTTGTTTTGGTGAAGGTTTCTTTTTTTTTATTATTTTCTTAGGTTAGTCATATTATAATTTTTTTTTGATTTTTTTAAACTTAATTCGAAGCACCGATTTCCTATTTCTCTTGGATATCTTCAAAGTTCTCAGGTTTGTGTTATCTATATCTCGGAGTTACCTTAGGCACGAAAATAAATAATGATTAGTCGAGCAGGAGGTGTACTGGGAGGTGGCAAGAACCACCCCACCCGACGAGCTGAGCCGTGCAACCACAAGCGTGCTGTAGCCTCTTCCAGTACTCCGAAACATTCCCCCGTGGAGACCTGGCTCCTAACAATGGCGCCCAACGAGGCCTAACGGTTTTAAAATTTTTGTTTACTAGTACACAAACCTGGAACTGGTAACTTTTGATCTTGTCACAGATTGAAAATATCTGTCCAAATCTTCAGGCCATGAGTCAGAGATTTTAGTGAGGAGGTTGGAAATCTGTGACAACATCAAAAGTTTGAACAGGGTCGTACAATTTCGAATCTCAGCTGTCCATAGAATTAGGTACAGCCAGATTCTTTGTGAGACAGAGATTTGGAATTCGAAAACCTTGTTCATGTGGAAGTTCATTTTAAACCCACAGCCAGCCATTGACTAGGCTATATGCCAGGAAATATGTAGTGGTTTTGGGTGAGAGATGAACTGAAGCAACCACTGAATCTCAAACGCACCAGTCACAAGATATAAGTACTTTAGGACACAACTAACGACTATCAATTTGCAGATGGATAGGAAAACTTTGCCAATCTTCACACACCTAGCGTTTACTAATACATACACAATACATACAAAATACATACAAACAATATTTTTTTATTACATTTTTCTTTATTGATAATTTTTTTTTTATTCACATTTATTTTTTTTACTAATTTTTTTTACATTGTTATTTTTTTTTATTTACACATCAATTTTCCTTTTTAATTATAAAAATTTTTTTTTTTTTGAATTTTTTTTGTAAACAATAAGTTTTTTTTTTACTTTAATTTTTGCAATTCTTTTTTTTTTATTTTTTTTACAATACATTGAATTTAATTTTTTTGTTGGATTGGGGTTTGATAGTTTCAGTCTCCCCTGAAGACTTACAAGGGCATGTGATAAAGTTTTGGAAAGCAAGAAATATCTTCTTTATTTTTCATTTTAATTTAAGTTTATTTTGTTAATAGTTTTCGAAAAATTAATTTTTAAACGAAATACAAAAATTATTGAAAAAAATGAAAAAAAATTCTTTTTAATTTTATAAGATTTCGATGTATGTAGACAGATAGATAGATAAATATTCTTTATTCTGTGATTACATTTTTATAATTTTTTTATAAATGTTAAAGACATGACATGGACTGTCGTCTGCCTGAGGGGCATTCTTGTTTATATATTGTAATTAAGCAATTTAACATATTAAAACATAATTATTATTTTTTATTTATCATTTTAAATGATGATAATTAACAAATTGTAATTGGTTTTGCAGAATGAATAATTTTTTCTTTAATTAAGGAACTTTTACTTAAGTTCAAATTTGAAGGACTTTTAGATTAGTTAAATCAAAATATTTTACGTTATTTTTGTTGATATTGATATTTTTTTGATATTGATATTTATTTTGCAATCAGCTGTACATCAAGATAAACTTATAAGTAGTACAGGATATATAACAAATGATTTTAAATACAAATAATAAAATAACAAATTTAAAAAATGAATTAAAATTAATTAAGAAAAATAAATTAAATACAAAAAATACATTAACTTATAAGTAGTACAGGATATATAACAAATGATTTTAAATACAAATAATAAAATAACAAATTTAAAAAATGAATTAAAATTAATTAACAAAAATAAATTAAATACAAATAAATATAGTTTGAAAAAACTAAAAAACACGCTTTTAAAACCCATCATACTAAAAAAGCGGAAAATAATTTTTAATATAAGCTGAAAACAATAATGAACTAAGAATACAAGTGTTATTGTGAAAAAGCGTTGGGCGCATTGGCCATATTTTTTTTTTTCATATATCGAGCGCCCCACGCTTATTCACAATAACACTTGTATTTTTAGTTCATTATTGTTTTCAGCTTATATTAAAAATTATTTTCCGCTTTTTTAGTATGATGGGTTTTAAAAGCGTGTTTTTTAGTTTTTTCAAACTATATTTATTTTTAACTTTTTAGTTTAACGTGCTTTAAAAGCTTGTTTTTTAGTTTTTTTTTAAACTGTATTTATTTTCACAGATTTGATGTTTTTTTGTGATTTAAGAAAACATTGAAACATTTCATTGACCCATTTAGTTGATTGAAATTGTAAATGAAATTGGAATTATTTATTTATTATTTAAAATCTCGTAATTTTAATTAAAAAAAAAAAAAAGTCACCCATAGTTAAGATTTGATCCCACGACCCTTGACGCTTAAACTGTAACGTGACCGCGCTTTAACCAACTGAGCCACCGCAGCACTTAAAATGAGGGAGTCTATTAATATTTATAAGCGCATAATAAAATCAGGAAAAAGCAGGAGTTGTGGGATTAAAATATTTAATCCTGGTAATCCTGATAAGGATATTGAGATAAACTTATGAAATTATTGTTTTGCCACCGGTTCTTGATATGTGTACAAAATTTTATTAAAATCGGTTCGTGTAAAGTGGGTCAAAATCGAGTGTAAAGGTGTCGGTTGCATACATACATACATACATACATACATACATACATACATACATACATACAAGTGAAGCTAATATAAGCGTGTTAAAAATACATTAAAGTTATACATTAAGAATGGACTTAAAAGTAAAGTATTATACAAATCAAAAAAACAAGACATGAATGTAAATTAAAAGTTATGTGTCGCAACTAAAATAAAAATAATTAATTTAAAAGAATTTTCAGTTCACGTTCGCGAAGTATTTAAAACAAATTTCTTGAAACTTTCTGCTTTCCATTCTAGACCTCATATGACTGGGAAGGTTATTCCACAGTCTAACAGCATGAACGAAAAATTGCCTGCGCGATGTCAAACACGTAAAGGTGGACGAGCGCAATAAAATGGAACGGCTAGAAAAACAAAAATTAAGCCTGTTACATAGATAACTGTATTCAAATGAATTTAAACAAAATTATAACAAAATTTGGCAGGATTTTCAGTTTAGTTAAATCATTTTATCATTTATGGTATGTATATACTTAAAGGAAAACACTTTTGTTGTTTGATTGCATACATAATATGTACACTGACAATCACTAGGATAAGGCCACATATTTTTTAATCGATTTTCGTTCTTTATACCTGCTGAAAATTTCGTACCCATACAAATTTACTATATGCATTTGAGTAGGTAGATATTTTCTTTAAAAAGAAATAAAATTAAGGGGTTAAATAGAAAAGACTGTTGGAATTTCCCTACATTAATTAAAGATCTACTTAAAAACAGTATGAAAAAGTGCATCACTTGGATGAGGCCACATGAAAAATCTTATGAAGTATCAAAAAAATGAAAGAAATGTTTACAGTTTTTGGTTTTCAAACATTTATTTATTAAGTTTTTCTCCATTATTAATGAGTATGCCCCCCATTTTTCGATTTGACCTCTATTAGACGGTTTGGAATGGAATCATAAAGTTTTTTTAAATAGTCAAGTGAAATCTCGTCCCAGGCATCACGGATAGCTTCAATTAAGGAGTCCTTGTCTTCAAATTGTCCACCGCCTTCATAAACTTTTCGAGATAGTCATGCCCATACGTTTTCGATTATGTTCAAGTCTAGTAAATAGGGTGGCCATGGCAAAAGCTCTACGTTTTCTGATAAAATCCAGCTTTTGACAACCCTGGAAGTGTGGATGGGGCATTGTCTTGTTGGAAAATCCAAGGCTGAGGTCCAAAAATATTTTTCATCTTCGAAAATGACCGTTCCAACAAGCATTTGTAGCTGTTTCCGTTCATTGTTGTAGAAAGAAACTCCAACTCGATTTTGCCATAGTAGGTGATAGCTCCCCACACCATAACACCTGATGTACGGCTGTGATGTCTTCCCAAAATTAGTTCCTCTTTTCTTAAATCATGGAAATAAAAGTTGTAACCATCGGGGCCGTCAAGGTTAAACTTTTTTTCATCCGAAAAGACAACGCGTTTCCATTGACTGCTCAGAGAGACATGTTCTGTTGCAAAGTTCATTCGCAGCTCCTTGTGTACTTGCTACTATTCTAGACAATAAAGAGATTAACTGCTGTGTGTTGTTTATATGTATGTATTTTATTCTTTGGCATCTGGTAATGGACTAAAACTTATTTGCTAATTATTTCCCTGGTTACAAGAGGAGATCGAGGAATCGAATCGAAATTGAATTGAGATTTTGATCCAGGTATACGACGACGTCAGTGGATCGAGGAATCGAATTGAAATAGAATCGAAATAACATTTTGGTTATATTTGTGTGCGTACATTGTTGTGACTTTGTGAGTATATTTCCTCCAATAATTCAAACAAAATAATGCTTACAACAACAACACAACAAGGAGCACAAGCAAAACCACACCAATAACTCGATTCCCCGATTCAGGTTTACAAACAAATTTTCGATAATCGAGTAATCCTAATTCGATCCGATTCAGGTATATGCGGCGCGGCGCTAAATCCTGATTCAATTCTCGTTGTAAACTGGGTATATGAATCTGCTTGTGCAGGTATGTATACTTTCTTATTACAGCAGGGATGTATAGTGTATACTTTCTTATTACAGTTTCGACCTGTAGACGATTGTAATATGTATACTCAAGTTCATTCTTATTCATCGCATTTTACTTATTTATTTATTCATTCGTCATTCTTTTTACCTATTTAATAATTCATTTTTTTATGTATTTTTTTTATACTTATTTATTTATTCATTTTCTTATTCTTGTTTATCCAAATATTTTTATTTATTTTTTTATTCAACATTTTAACATTCAGTCAAGTAAATGTTCGTATGAAATTTGAAATTGTGTAAACCTAGGTATAGAATTATATTTTTTTTTAATAAACATGTATTATGTATGTGTATACGCCAACTTACTGAGTTTGATGTAATATAAACATGGCGTGCTAGAGTAGACTTTTCAAGGGGTGGAAAGGAGTAATCGAAAGGGTGGAGTGTTAAAAGATCGGGGTAGAGATCGATAGGCACAAGGGGAGTCCGATAACTTTGGCCGCGGACTCCAAGTTGGGTGGGTGGCTAACCGCAAAACCTCGGCGGAGCCCGGTAAAACAACGCAGCGGATGGCGACTGAGATAGGTGAGGTAAAATTTCACATGTATGTATGCATGCTTTTGTATTTCCTTTAAACCCTATCCATTTGGCACGATTTCATATTTGTTGCGTGCGTGTGGTCTCTTGAGACAAGATCGCCCCCATTCCGACGAGCTTAGCCGTGCATAGCAAGCATGATGGTCTCAAGCGACACACCATTCAGTTCCAACTCCCTTTACTCTACCTCGTTCCACTAAATCCAACTTCGGCCCTTATACTTACCATTTCCAAAAACGATCATTTCCTTCCATCCGTTTCCCAATAGCAAGAATCCAATATCCAAACCATTCCTAATATAACAAACCAACCATGCCCTTACCCACTAATCCGTAACCTACCTCAATGTGTCAATAACCTATCTTGCTATATCCCATCATCACTATTTCCTTCTATACTAACCGGACTGAAAATTCAAATCCCTATTAATAATCCTCTCTCTATTAGACCAAGAGACCGTGAACGCCAGACCACAAATAATCATATACAGATGTCTTACGCTTATGGAGAAGAATGATCAGCGTTACCACTTTTCAAAAAAAAGTCGAAGTAGATTTGAGGAAAAAAGCGAAGTAGATTGGAAGTAGATTTCAAAAATGAACTTTTTTCTAATGTTAAACTAAAAACAATTCTTTCAGGCTTTATTTCACATTTGTTTAATTCAATATTTATTTTGTTTAGTTACAGAATAAAACCAGAATATATAGTTAAATTCTGTACCTATATATCTGTCATCTACCAACTTCTATTTTTGAAAATAAGTCAATACATTTTTCGCTGGGTCAAACATTTCGTTTTTTGAACACTTTGCTTGTCTTATAGGCTCTTATAATATTTTTCACTGTACCGCAGAGGAGCTTGTTGGTATTTTCATGTTTTATAAAATTCATTTCATTCATTTATTCACCCTTGTTTTCAGAATTTTTTCGACTAGAAAAACATTTTCACATTTAGATTTCATCAATTCTGCATCATAAAAACCGCCTTGTACTGGTTTTCCTTCGTAGTCTTCGAGAAGATATGTGATGGGATTGGTTTCTTGGACTTTTCTTATTGTAAAGACCTCAGTAGTCCAGTTGGGTGTATACCCTTTTTCGAATACATGTTTATACTTGCTGATTCTCACTTTATCACCAACTTTAAATTTTCGTTTACGTACTTCTTTCGCATTATTTTTAAAAAGTGGTAATAATAACTTTGAATTTCTTTTATTTACTTCTGCAGGTTTACATTTAATTTTTATATGGAAAGAGTGATTATAATCATGAAGCAATTTTTCGTAAATATTTATCCACTTATAGCTGCCATTGAAACTGAATTCTTTCCACATCTTTTCTTTAAAAGTTCTATTGAATCTTTCAATTATTGAAGCCTTCAATGAACTGAATGTAGAATAATGATTAATTTTATATTTTCTCATCAAGCTTTTCAAATGTATGTTGAAAAATTCCTTTCCGTCATCAGTTTGTAAGTTTGTTGGAATTCTAGAAGAATCTTTAAATATTTGTTCCATTCCTTTAGAAATGGTAATACCCTTTTTGTTATTCATTGGGATGACCCACGCGTACTTCGAAAAAGTATCGATGACTGTCATCAAATAATTAAACCCCTTGTTTTGTTCACTATAAGGAATCATTTAAACCAAATCCGTCTGCCACATATCATCATAACCTTTAATGATAGCATGACGACGTTTAAAGTTTCTACGGGCAGTTTTATGTAATTCTTCTACAACCTCACGCTTACTCATATTTACAAGGAGTGAATTCAATCAAAATAAAGGGAAGACTTTTATATACTTTTTTTTTATAATTCTTTTTATTGCAACCTATTATATAATAACATTAGTTTCTTAATTTTAATTAAACTTTTTTCCATGAGATAACAAGCACAAGTATCCGGTCCTTCATCACATTGGTCAGATGACCAACAACAGTTGGAGTAATGAGCCCCATGAAATGATTCCATGTATATCGTATTTTTGAATTTATTTAACAGAGAAATACAGCTTATAAATTCTCCATAGTGCTCATCCAATATTAGCTCACCATTCGTCTTTATGAAATCACAAATATCTTTGATTATTTTTTCTGCGTCCATTTCTGAAGTTCCTTGTGGTTTAAGCGTTGAATGCATACTAACAAATTTAGTTTTATTTTATGAAAATTGTAAATGTTGTCATAATTTTCCCCTTATACATTTATATGTTTATATGTTAAAGTGATTTATATAAAAAAATACACACTTATAAAACGTATAAAAATATAGCATCATTTTTTTTTTTTTTTTACTTATTATCATGTTATGGATGTAAAGGGTACATTAGGAAATAGCGTCTTCATAATGTACTCAACTTTTTCTTTTATTTTATCATCAATATACTTTCCCTCTGTGGAAACATTAAGTTTTTGAGAAGTTGAGGATGATTCCATGTTTTCCTGTTCCACAGTTTTTATTGTTTCCTTTATCGAAGAGTCAATGTGAGTTTTTAGCATATGAATTTCCTTATTAAAAGTGGATAAAACTTCACTTATAGAAGAATTAATGTGATTTTTAATATCGGTTTCTTTAAGACTTTTTGATCATCAACATATCCCTTACAAGCAGCTTGGTTTGGATGTCGAGGTTTTTTTCTATATTGTTTAAATATCTATGCCCCATATCAAAATCACCCGATGCTAGAAGTTTAAATCCTATTCCTGAAAGACTTGCATCTTCAGCGCTTTTAAGAGAGGGTTTACAGCTTCTACCGAACTTGTCCACGTTCATCGTTTTTGTGTGTAGAATCTAGTTTGGAATAGCGTTAATATATATTTGACTTTTTCAATTATAGCATTTTTTGACGCCATTAAAAGTCTTAGTCTATTAACTAGCTCATTGGAATCGTTCCAATACACATATTCAGTATTTTTGTTTGTATACTCCATTTCAGTTATATCAGAATAAGATTTACCAGTTTTTTCTGTTTGACTTTTATATCCAGCATCAAGTTGTTTAATTATTTTAGTATATTTTGTCCCTCTATTTGCCTTGATTCGACTTGAACTATCGTGATTAGCTTTGTGGGCATTAGTTTTATGTAAGATTTTTCCATATTCTTTTAAGTCATCGCTGGTATAAATATGTTTACTTGGATTTTTCTTTAGAATTAATTCAGTGAGACCAGGTGTTCGGGTGAAAGGTTCATCATCAATAATAATTTCCTTATCATTCATGACAAACCTACACTTTCCTATTTATAGAATTTGAAATAACGTCAAAATATGGACCATATGCTGTATCTCGATTTGTCTCTGTCAATATTTTGTGAATGTTTAAAGATGTTTTATTTGAAGTTGACTCATTTTTTGGTGTACTAAACAAAATGGAATCATCTGTACTATCAATTTCTAATGAGGGGGATCTTGTTTTATCATGATTTTCTTCCTGCTCATTTTCATCAAAAGATTTAAAATGTAGCTTACGACGCTTAAATATTTTTGTGTCATCATCATGCTTTGTTGTTTCTTTTATAGCATTTCCAACTAATTTGTTCAATGGTTCAACAATGGGTTTGAAAGTCTCTTCTAACTCAGTTTCTCTAGTCATTTTACCGGTTTTCAGTTGAAAATATTTATGTCTTAGCACATTTTTTGTTTTTATTAAATCTTTTAACACGTTTTCCTCCATTTTTTTTTTTTGTATTGTTAACGTTAATATGAAGGACTTGTTTTCTCAAACAGTGTAATTGACAGAATGTTTTGATTTTAAATGATATCTGTATATTTATAGTATTACAATTTAATGGAAAATGTTTTTGTATCAACCTTTTTCAATACTGTTCTCCTTGTCTATTACGAGAAATCCAAAATTATCAGTCCAACAGTGTGAGCATAACTCTTTGAATTGATTAAATGTCATATCAGAATTGATATGATCTTTGTAAACATGATTCAAATTCAATTCGTCTTGTTTGAAAAGAATAATAAAATTGGCATTGTCTCTAATTAGATGTTTTGGTATATGAGTATAGGACTGACACAAGTAAAAACTATCAACTCCATTGTGACGGCCCATACAAAAATAGTCTCTTATATTGTTTTGCTTTTGGGAAGCGACATCATCGAACATAAATATCGAATTATTTTTAGCTTCTGAAGGATCCATTATTTCACAATTGTTTGAAAATTCATTGTATTCCATTCCTTTGATTGATGTTAGTTTTTTTAAGTATTGATATTTTGGTTGATGTAAGGATTTGGAATAAATATAAATATTCTCAAACTTTAAGCCATTGGGGTCAAGAAGAATGCTTAGCATTACATTTGTTTTTCCACAGTTTGATGGTCCAACGATAATACCTCGAATGCTGTTTGGAAATAATGATCCATGTTTTTTTTTTTTAATTTTTACATTGGAATCAAAATTCTTTACTTTTATGACTTCTGACTGCTTTACGAAGCGCATTATGATGACTAAGATATTTCTTAATAAAACATTTTGTTTTTATACACTTGTTGTCAGAAATGTTCCAACCTTCAACTAAGAAGGTGTGCTAACCATAATATGATTGAGCATAACATTCGGACTCGGTATAATAAAAAAAGTAAAACATTTAAAGGAGAAGGGCTCTTGAATAAAGTTATAGATAAACTACCATTTGAACTCCATATTCCTTCGTATAATTACTGTGGACCTGGAACGAAATTGGAGGAGCGTTTGCGTAGAGGTGATAAAGGAATCAATCCATTGGATGAGGCTTGTCGTCTACACGATATTGCATATTCTAAAAGTAACTCTCTCTCAGACCGACACGTTGCTGATAAAATTCTAACCGAGCAAGCGTGGAAAAGATTCAAAGCAAACGACTCATCAGCATCTGAAAAGTTAAGTGGTCTCCTAGTAACCAACATGATGAAAGCTAAAACTAAATTTGGTATGGGTAACAGCAAGGCCAAAAACGAGATTAAAAGAACTAATAAGACGAAATCAAAAAAGGTTTGCAAACAAAACATGTTTAAAAAGGCTATAAACGAAGCAAAAAATGCTATTAAAAACAATATCAATTGTTGTGGTACAACATCAATTGCTAATATTGCTGTGAAGGCTGCAAAGAATGTAATTAAAAATAAGACAAAACACCATATTCAAACACCTAGAATAATCCCACTTCCAAAAAGTGGTGGTTTTCTCCCGCTCCTAGCTCCTATTCTTGCCGGTTTATCAGCTGTAGGATCACTAACAGGTGGAGCAGCTGGCGTTGCAAAAGCGCTCAATGATGTACGAGCTGCTAAAAGACAGTTTGAAGAGAACAAGCGTCATAACAAGGCTATGGAATCTGTTTCTATTCAAGGAAATGGGTTATTCTTACGACCATATAAAAATGGTCTTGGTCTTTTTTTAAACCCGTCAAATACAAAAAACTAATTGATCTGCTACCTAACCACCCTTTATCTAATTTTGATATTCAGCAGTTTGGAAGAAAACACTTAAAGCATTTTAGAGGGGTTTTCATGCGAAACTCTTTACCACAAGTATCAATGGATAAGGAGTGTGGTGTTATAAATCTGGATAATGAATCCGGTGTGGGTACTCATTGGGTAGCATATATTAAAAACGATGAAAAACATAATACTGTTAAATATTTTGATAGTTTTGGAAATTTAAGACCACCTACTGAAGTAGTAAGCTACCTTGGTAATAAAATATATTATAATTATATTCAAGAACAAGATTTTGATACATTTATTTGTGGTCATTTATGCTTAAGGTTTTTATTAGAGCAATGTTATGTTGTTTTCAAAAATTAAAATAAAAAAAAAATGAATATAATGATGGTGAAAAATAAAAAGTGTTTCATTTATCTTTTAATCGGGATGTCGTTAACACTTACTTTAAGTGGAAATGAATCAACTCTTAATGCTGAGTATTTTCCACCAATTGTACTGAAATCTAATTATGTATGTGGCCTTATAGATTTCCAAACATATAACTCTATACCAAATATAGATGAGTTTAATAACTTATTGTATGCAGGTGATAGTGTTATATCTTTTCCTATTGGTTCATATGAGATAGAAGATATAAATAATTTAATACAGAAGAAACTTAGCGAAATCAATAAAAACAAAAAAAGTGGATCAAAAAAGAGTGAAATTAAAATCAAAGCAAATAATAATACTTTGAAATGTCAATTAATTAGCTCAGAAGACATTGACTTCTCTAAACCAAATTCTATTGGAGCTATTCTAGGGTTTAGTAAACAACTTCTTAAATCAAATATGCTACATGAATCAGATCTTTATGTTGATATAAATAGAGTAAATGCTGTCCGCATCGAATGTAATATCATTGAAGGAACGTACATTAATAATCAATCAGCACGAATTTGATCAATTTCAGAGGGGAAAAAATAACAGCTCGATTGCATTTAAAATCGGAAACATGATTGTATATGAACATAATAAAATTAATTCAAATTTATATAAAAATAATACACAAAACAATTTGATGCTTAATTCAACTTCGAACTCAACTGCGGTAACATCTCCTCTTACAAAAGATAATCAGGACTTTGTATTATCATTAGGATACACATTAAAGCATCGAAAACTAAACAAAATAGAAAAGAAAATATGTTGAACATTTTTCAAGAACCTGAGATTAATGAAAGTATTTCTAAATATGAATATCATACTTACTCACCATATCAAAACAATTTTGAATGAAATGACATCATTCAGATTTCCATACAACATCAAAATCTTAATGTTCTTCCTTCGGAAAGTTTTTTGTATGTTGAAGGAACAATTTCTAAAGCAGATGGAAAAGAAATCCTTACTACAAAACTTGTTAATAATACAATAGCTTTTCTCTTTGATGAAATACGATATGAACTAAATGGCAAGGAAATCGACTGTAATCGAAATGTTGGGATTACATCAACGATCAAAAACTATATATCTTTAACTAAAAATTAAAGTGAAATGCTACTAAATGCATCGTGGTCTCCTGACTCTGCTATTATATTGAACCCATTTCATTTTAATTACTGCATTCCGCTGAACAAACTCTTGGGATTCGCCGAAGATTATACAAAAATTATTCCTAATGCTCGACATGATCTTATTATTACGCGAGATAGAATGGATGAAAATGCTCTTATCTCTCCAACTGATGAAAATGTTCAAATAAAACTTCATAAGGTGCAGTGGAAAATAACTCATGTGACTTTATCAGATTCTATGAAATTATCTTTATACAAATCTATAAACAAAAATAGTTTTATGAAAATTGCTTTCCGAAACTGGGATCTTTATGAATACCCTACGCTGTTGAACTCTACACACCACATCTGGAATGTTAAGACAACAACCCAAATAGAGAAACCTCGCTATATTGTCGTTGCTCTACAAACTGAAAAAAATAAAAAAATATCAGCTGATTCTACAACGTTTGATCATTGTGATCTTACTGACTTAAAAGTTTATCTAAACTCTGATGTGTATCCTTATGAAGACCTTAATATTTCTTTTGAAAAGAACATATACAGTCTGTTTTATAGAATGTATGCAGACTTTCAGAAAACTTACTATAATAAGAGTTCTACTGAGCCTCTTCTATCCTGGGATCTATTTAAATCACGTGCGCCAATTTTTGTGATAGACTGCAGACATCAAAATGAGACATTGAAAACGGGAGCAGTTGATATACGCTTGGAGATGAGAACATCAAGAAATATCCCTGCAAACACTTCAGCTTACTGCCTTATGCTACATGATCGCATTATTGAATATAATCCACTTGATCAAGTTGTTTGTTGTTTGAATTTAAAAGATGAAAAATAAAAATGTAAACATATTTAAATAAAATAAATAATATTATTTATAATTTATTCTAAATAAACAACTTTTATAGTTCAAGGTTTATTTTCTTGTTTTGCTAAGCTCATCATAGGCACAACTTTTAACCGATGACAGAAAACGAAGAGCGGTATGGGGGGCAATACTAGCTCGCAAAAATCACGTAGACAATCGGGCAGTGCATTGAATCATTTATTGTCTTAAATTTATAATAATTTTAACAAATTCTGGTAATTCAGGTGGATCAAAATCCACGGCCAAGTCATGGAGACCTGCAAACACGCAGCACACTTTCTTGAGTTCCACCAGGGTCCTAGGTTTTTTGTTTGCTAGCTCCTTCAGCGATGAAACTAGTCCTGGGTACTCCCAGCAGGTCCTCTCGAATTCGTCAATATAGTTTTGGAATGAGTCCATACTGTCTGTTTTGTTGAGAGTATATTTTGGGAATGATAGCGTTGTGAGGATATCAACTTGGTTTTTATACATTTTCACTAAAGGACCATGGAGGCAATTCAAACAAGTTCAAACACGTCTGCAAGAAAACCTCATGTCTTTTAGAAAAAAAAAAAAAACAGAAAATTTTAAGATGCGCACGAAAAAGGACAAAGGAATTTTTTCTATTTATGGAATCCCTTTATACCTAGCAGGTATGTATAAATATGTTCACTAAACTCCATATACAAAAGAGAGATAGCGCACCCAATTGTATATAATATGTTAAATGTATTATATCAGACACCATGAAATTAAACCTATACAAATATATAAATAAAAACAGTTGTTTGAAAATTACCTTTCGAAACTGCGATCTCTATGAATACCCCATGTTATCGAACTCTGACCATCATATATGGAACGTTAAGACAACAACACAAATAGAAAAACCACGATACATTGTTTTTGCACTACAAACTGAAAAAATAAAATAAAAACTATAAAAACTAAATAAAAACGTTTAATCGTTGCAATCTAACAGACTTAAAGTATATCTAAACTATGATGTATGTATATCCTCATGAAGACCTCAATGTTTCATTTGAAAATAACAGATATAGCTTGTTTTATAAAACTCATACCGATTTTCAAAAAAAAAAAACTTACTACAATAAAAACACTGCCGAGCCTCTTCTTTCCTGGGATATATTTTAATCACGTGCTCCAATTTTTGTTATAGATTTCAGACATCAAAATGAAACATTGAAAACAGGACGCTTGAAGATGAGGACATCAAAAAAAAAAAACAATTCTGCAAACACTTCAGCATACCGCATTTTGCTTCATGATCGCATAATTGAATATAATCCACTTGATCAAGTAGTCAGAATAATTTAAAAATAAATGATAAAAAAAGTGTAAAAAAAAATTAAATGTAAACCTAAACATGTTTGAATAAATAAAGTTTATAAATTTTAAAGCTATTTCTATGTTTTTCTTTGTGTATCTTTTTCTCTCTTGACGTGGTGTTAACAACCTGTGTGTTTTGAAGGTAACCCCCTAGCAACAATATCAAATTCTTAAAAAGCTTTTAGGTTCTTAACTAATCGTTTTAGGTTGTGCATGTAAAGTTTAGGGTTATAACTTATGCTTTCTTCACCTGAGTGCTGAGCCGCTTCTTACGCCTAGTTTATGTGCCGAGAGGCTGCTCCAGTACCCTCTAATCTATACTACTACCTAAATTTACAAAAAATCCGAAGTCAAAAAAATGAAATGCTAAAAAACAAAAAAAAAAACTCGAAAAAGCTTAAATTAAAAAAAAAACTCCGCCCCTGCCACGCCCCCCAAAAGTTCCGACCCTGCCACACCCCCAAAAGCTCCCCCCCCCCCCTTAACTTCTTAAACAGAATCCTTAAACACTAAAATATATAAATAATTAACTTTCCTCATCTGATGAGGATAAATGTTCATCACAAACTAAATAGTTTTTTATTCCAGCATCATATTTATTTTCTCTACGTTTTATTTGTCTCTGAGAACTAATGAATGGGTCCGACATCAGACATCAAAAGTAAGTAGTTCATAACGTCTGCATACCTTAATTCTTCCAATGACGTTGTTCTGATCAAATCGTCAACTTTTTGCCTCTTTGTTTTGCTGCAACACGCTTCAAACTTTTTTTTGGTCTGCCACGTTTATTTTCCGAAGCCTAATTTTCGGACATATTCTGAAGACCCTCAATGTTCACGGGAAAAACATGTGGTTGGTCAAGCCTGTCTTTGTTTTTTTTTTAATACTTTTCGTCCTTTTGCTTTTTTGCCAGCGTTTATAAATGTTTGAGCACATGTAAGAAAGGTGACCTTTTAATTAAAGGTCATCTTCAGTCTCCAAAATACCTTCTATATTAAATTTTCTTAACACAAACTGCAAAAGATTTGGATTGAAGATTGATAGAGCACACAACCATACCTCAAAAATCTCTCTATTTGAACACATTGTATGAAAAATGCAAGAAAATAATAGGTTGTATTAAGGAAAAAGGCAGGTAAAGGCAGATGAATCTTACTTATTTTAAAAGATCTTAATTTTGTCTTTATTTTCAAAAAAAAAAATTTTACAACAAGTAATGACACGGGAAAAATAGGTCTATTCAAATAAAGCACTCTCTACGTAATAATAACCTTGATTTTAACCTTGGTTTAAGACCATACAACTTGCAGTTAACGAAATAAAAAAAGTGAAAATAACTGTACTTATCAGACATCATGAAAAAATTAAAATTCAATTTGTTAATCTTTATTAATCTTGAGCGCCACGCATATTGCTTCTCTCTATAGTTTTCTCTTAATTTAAATTAGCCAGTTAAGGTAATATTCAGAGCTGCGCCTATAGCTGATGGCTAGCTTTATCATAAAAAACATTTTGGATAATATTCTCGGGATTGTTAGCTTCAATTTGGCTTATTTGGAAACAAGAAAGTAAATTTTTTTGTTTGCGAATTTTTTCCACTACTCAACCCACTGTGCGCCGGTCCAGTACCCTCTAATGGTCTAATCTATACTACTCTTAGTAACATTTATATAAAACTCAACTTTTATACTATGACGAAAGTAGAATTACAATTTTACGAACTTCAGGGGTGTCTGGCAAGGGGTTGTCACCATTTTAAGTGTGTGGCAATTCTTGACATGCTTTTATATAATATTCTAAATGTAATACTAAAAAATCAGCCTTTATAATTTGACGAAAGTAGATCTTCATTTTTACCATCTTTAGTACCGTTATCCTGCCAAAGCCACCACTACCCAAACTTCATAACGGTATATTCGTTCATAACTTTGCTGGGAGAATGCACTGAAAAAATTTCAGCTTTAAAATAACGAAGGTGTGGCCACAGATAATCATATACAGATGTCTCATCCCCATACAAAAAAATGTCCTAAGAAATTTTATTAGCCGACAAAATATCAGCTGACAAAACTACAAAAATCAAAAAATTCAGAGCGACAACTTTTAAAGTTCAAATGAAGAGAGACCAAAAGAAGAAACTGACAAAATGTAAAGCTTTCAATGAATTCCCCCGTCTCATAAGAATGTGGCACAAAAAATATCACACATCCCTTTTTATCTCATTGTTATTTTTGTTGATTCACTTCTTTTCCGAGATATGTTTATTTCTATTCTTTTTTCCTCCTTTTCTTGTGTGAATATTGTTGTTGTATTCCTGTTTACATCCTTTGGCAGGCGCCTGCTTGGCTGGATAATTTTACTTGTATTGCATTTTGTAGGTATATATCTACGTCAATGTGTGGAAGGATTTTGGAATTTGATATTTTGGATTGCAGACAGCAGTGTTGCCTCAAGGCAAGTTATATATGAATTGCTCTCGAAGAAAAATAAGTCCTTTTAGTAAAAACATTTATTTTCAAAACAAAATGTTTAAATATAAATCATATGATTTTATTTATTTAGCTTTCGCTTCCATTTAATTGTAACTCCATTTAAGGGTATCTGTATATTTGTACAAAATGTAAATAGGTTTATTAAACTTTACAATTTGATACATTGCTTTTTTTTAAGGAAATAATTATTTTAAGGTGAAAGAAAGGTGGAACAGTAGGTCAATAAAAAATATGTCCTTAAATCAAAAAGGAAAAAAAGAATATTCAGGGATAAAATTGTGTTACTGTGGCAACTCCAGTATAGAGATCTTTTCCTATTGAAGAATATTTCTTTTTCTTGATAGAAAAAAAATGTTTTCTGTTTATTTGTATTTCTTCTATTGTATGGGATCTTGGAATGTAGGTAATGTTTTTGTATCACTAGTCCGGTTTGTTATTTTTTGCAGATGTGTACATTGTAGATACATATTTCTTATTGAGATGTACGAGTATGTAACTGCATATTGAAAAAAAGAATTGCAATCTTTTGGTTCTGATTTAGTAAGATCTTTTTTTCATTTTTAAGCAAAACTTCCTAGCTCATAATGTTGAATATCGCGTAGCCATGTTCATTTGCACACAAGAAGAAAATATCTAATTTAAAGTCAGTTGGTGTGTGGGTGGGTTACACATTATTCGTTGTCAACCACAACAAGCTAACCACTGACCTACAAATAGTAATGACTAGGTACCTAGATATTTAAAAAAAATTGTTGATGTATATATGTATATTCATTCATTTTAACAAAATTTATTCCCAGGAACCAAAATCTTTCAAATATTCATTCCAGAATGAAAAATCTATCCTAGTCTACAAAGTCAAACTAACCAATTCACAATATATGTATTATACATACATGTGTGTAAATCAACACATTCAATCGCTTCTCCTTTTATTTTGTCTCAAATCTGAGACGACCTTACAAATTATAGACGCAAATACAACAACAAAAGCATAATAAAAAAACCATAACTTGTCTTGCCTTGGTTGTAGCACAAAGAAAAATATACCTGGGATGGAAGACTATACAAAAAAGCAAGCAACGAATCCACAAACAAAAACAAATAATCTCGAAAGGGGTAAAAAGAATAGAAAAGAGTGGCAGAGACTAGAGCAACAAAATATTTCAGAAAGAGCTTTGATTTTGTAGGAAAAGATCTTATTTAAAACTTTTAAAAATAAAGCTTTTTTCATTTCATAGGTTATTCATCATTCTTCTCCATAAGCGTAAGACATCTGTATATGATTATTTGTGGTCTGGCGTTCACGGTCTCTTGGTCTAATAGAGAGAGGATTATTAATAGGGATTTGAATTTTCAGTCCGGTTAGTATAGAAGGAAATAGTGATGATGGGATATAGCAAGATAGGTTATTGACACATTGAGGTAGGTTACGGATTAGTGGGTAAGGGCATGGTTGGTTTGTTATATTAGGAATGGTTTGGATATTGTATTCTTGCTATTGGGAAACGGATGGAAGGAAATGATCGTTTTTGGAAATGGTAAGTATAAGGGCCGAAGTTGGATTTAGTGGAACGAGGTAGAGTAAAGGGAGTTGGAACTGAAAATGAATGGTGTGTCGCTTGAGACCGTCATGCTTGCTATGCACGGCTAAGCTCGTCGGAATGGGGGCGATCTTGTCTCAAGAGACCACACGCACGCAACAAATATGAAATCGTGCCAAATGGATAGAGTTTAAAGGAAATACAAAAGCATGCATAAATACATGTGAAATTTTACCTCACCTATCTCAGTCGCCATCCGCTGCGTTGTTTTACCGGGCTCCGCCGAGGTTTTGCGGTTAGCCACCCACCCAACTTGGAGTCCGCGGCCAAAGTTATCGGACTCCCCTTGTGCCTATCGATCTCTACCCCGATCTTTTAACACTCCACCCTTTCGATTACTCCTTTCCACCCCCTGAAAAGTCTACTCTAGCACGCCATGTTTATATTACATCAAACTCAGTAAGTTGGCGTATACACATACATAATACATGTTTATTAAAAAAAAATATAATTCTATACCTAGGTTTACACAATTTCAAATTTCATACGAACATTTACTTGACTGAATGTTAAAATGTTGAATAAAAAAATAAATAAAAATATTTGGATAAACAAGAATAAGAAAATGAATAAATAAATAAGTATAAAATGATAAAAAATAAATAAAAAAGGATTAAACAAGTAAGTATAAAATGAATACCTATATAAGTAAGTAAAAATAAAAAAAAGTTAAACAAAGTATGTATACAATAAATTAATAAGTACAAATTCGAAAAAAAATACATAAATACATACAAAATGAATTATTAAATAGGTAAAAAGAATGACGAATGAATAAATAAATAAGTAAAATGCGATGAATAAAGAATGATGTCGGAGGCAAAAAAGGTAATACATAAATAATTGATTCAAGAACTAAATATATAAATATTATGTTATAGAGATGAACAAGATTATTAAAGTGCCAGAAGGAGACACTGGTGGATTTTATGGCGGAGAACAAGCCGTTTGCCCGCGGGCAATTCACCGATGCCAACAGCCGACAATCAATTCTTCCTTTTTTGTTTTTTTTTTCAATTTTATGTATATATGTATGTTCAATCTTGTGTTTTTTCGTTTCATTAAAAAACTAATGATTTCATTAACTTTAAAGTTTGCATTTCTTTATTAGCAAAAAAAATGTTTACATGAACTTGAAAATACTCAATTGAGCAATGTTTTTGTTTTTAAAGCCAAATGAGAGTCCGTCTTATCGCCTTCCAATGGAAATTCCAGTGGAAATAAATCTCAAATTTATTTTATCGCGACGAGTTACAGAAACACAAATTTTTCCAGTGGCGTTAAGTGGGGAACAAATCGTTTCATTTCGTAACGATGTGATAAGTTATCGCCTGAGTTACAGAACATGGGTCCTGGATCGAAATCTCAATTCAATTTCGATTCGATTCCTCGATCTCCTCTTGTAACCAGGGAAATAATTAGCAAATAAGTTTTAGTCCATTACCAGATGCCAAAGAATAAAATACATACATATAAACAACACAAAGCAGTTAATCTCTTTATTTTCTAGAACATAAAACATAGTGTCAGAAGTGGCAGAAGTTTATATTAATAATTTTATTATTTAACATAAATAATATTCAGTGCGAATTTATTTTAATTATTAATAATTTTTGTGGCTCATCGATCAACGTGGCATGGAAATATACAACACATTATTTCCAAATGATGGAAGTGTCAATGCAATGTTTGGTACAAAAAAAAACCAATGGAAAAAGTTCAATATACGTGAGGGATGAAAAAGACGAAAAGAAAAAAGATGCTGATTCCGATGCCGACAAAAAACTTAACAATGGAAGCATTTAAGTTCAACATGATCGTTCAGAAGGAAAAACAACCATTCACAGAATTTGAAACAGAACTTCGTACACAACTACAGTACTGTGATTTCGAATGTTTTGGTTGCAACAAATCGTATGCAGATCACATGTTGTTAGACCGCATTGTCATCGGTGTAGCCGACAAGAAATTACAGTTAAAATTGTTGGATGGAAAACAACAAACACTCAAGCACGTTATCGATACATGCAAGGTATTTGAATCAGCATCGGCAAATAAACTTTTGTTGGATAAGACGCATGTTTCGCCACGTGAAGTGAATGCTATTGAACAACAAGTGGTACAGTGTGTTCCGACAAGTAATGTTCCATCAGAGGTGGATGCAATCAAAACCAAGTGTTTCAACTGTGGACAAACGTATTCTGGTCGCCATCGTCAATTTTGCCCAGCGAAGAACATCAAATGTAACTCTTGTGGACGTATTGGGCATTTTGCTCGGCTGTGTAAATCGAATAGCAACAACAACAGCGGCAATATTAACAACAACAACAGACAAGGTGGTTTCACGCAACAAAAACTAGTCAACGCAGTTGAAAACTGGAGTTCTAATGGGAACTGTTTACATATGTATAGGCATTATTCATATTAATAGTTGTAAATTAAATAAGTATAAACATTTTGATAGATTGGGAGAAATTAAACGAATTCGATGGAAAAAATCAACGTCATTCAAGATTGGCCAATTAAATTTAAAATTGATTCTGGTTCAGATGCAAACTGTATTCCGATTGATTTTATTAAAAAAATTACAAAAGCAGACAGCTTTTCACATGTTAACTGTGATGTTATTCACTATAGTTCTAATAAAATTAAAATTCATGGTCAAATAAAGTTGAATTGTTTTGATGTTGACAGGCAAACTAGTCATTCTGCTAAATTTTTGATTGTTGACAATTGTTTTGAACCAACCTTGGATCTTGAGTCAAGCATAAAGTTCGGATTGATAAAGCGAATTATGCAATTCAATTGTCTTTCCCTAGTGGAGTATCGGAATTCATAGAAACTTATGGGGAGGTATTTGATGGGCTTGGGAAAATTCCAGGTAAATGTTCAATAACGCTGAAGGAAAACTCTATCCCGTCATTACACTACAAAAAACGTATACCCTTAAGCATACATGATAAATTAAGAAATAAACTTGATGTTCTATTGCAAGAAGGAATCATAAGTTTTGTTGATCAGCCAACTGATTGGGTTAGCAATTTGCAAATCGTAGAAAAACAAGATGGTGAAATTCGATGTTGCCTAGATCCAAAGCCATTAAACATGTGTATTAATCGTGAACATTTTCTAATTCCCACATTTGATGATATTATTAGTCGTTTGTCAAACAAACGTGTATTTACTGTTTTAGATCTATGTAATGGATTTTGGCATATGGAATTAGATGAAACGAGTTCATATTTAACGACATTTATGACGCTGTTTGGTCGCTATCGTTGGCATCGGGTTCCTTTTCGACTAAAGAATGCACCAGAGATGTTTCAACAACGTATGGTAAAAATATTTGGTGACATTCCAGGTGTCGAAATTTATTTTGATGACATTTTCATTACTGGTAAAAATGCTAATGATCATCTTATTAGAGCGAGCAAAAGTAAATAACATTAAATTTAACAGTAAGAAAATTTAGTATCGAACAAACAGGGTGAAGTTCATGGGTCATATATTTGTTGACGGAACCGTAATGCCATATAATAAAGATATTCAGGCTATCATAGGTATGCCTTAACCAGCTAACAAATCGGACGTTTTGCGATTGTTGGGTCTATTAAAATATTTATCACGTTTCATCCCATGTTTATCTCAGAAAACAACTAGTTTGCGTGAACTTACCAAGAATAACGTAAAGTTTGAATGGGCAAATGCTCATGATGCTGAATTTAATGAGTTGTTGAGTATTATAACTAATAAACCAGTGTTGGCAATTTATGATCCGAAACTGCCAGTGACCATACAAACCGACAGCTCAAAGGATGGGCTGCCAAGTGTCTTGCTGCAGAACAACAAGCCAGTGGCGTATGCATCAAGAACACTGTGTAAAACTGAGCAACGCTGGGTTCAGATTGAAAAAGAACTATTGGCAATTGTATTTTCGTGTAAAAAGTTTCATCATTATGTGTATGGACGAGAGTTCAATGTCGATTCAGACCATAAACCGCTAGAAAATCTAATGAAACGTGACATTGATGATATCACACCTCGCTTACAGCGAATGTATTTAATGTTGCTTAAATATCCAAGCATGACAATCACATATAAGCCTCGTAAGAAAATGCTGGTTGGTAACTGTCTTTCTAGAGCACCATTATGCGATTCGAAAGAGTTTGACAGTGAAATGTCAATGGTTATTCACTCAGTCATAAGGAAAGCATATGTCCAAAGACAATTTTGAAAAATATAAAACTACCTTAAAAAAGGATGAGAAATACAGTCGCATAGTAAAATATGTGGAAACACAATGGCCATCAACTTGATGATTTGAGCCAACGGTTCTACAAATATCGAGATGAGTTGCACGTTGAAAATGACATCTTGTTTAAAAATCATTGTTTGGTTGTTCCAACGGAACTCCAAATCAAAATCAGCAAGTGGCTTCATAATCCACATTTGGGCACTGAAAAGACACTGTCTCGTGCTCGTTTGCAATTCTTCTGGCCTGGATTGACTACGGACATTACTGAACTTGTTAAGAGTTGCAAGGTTTGTGAAAAATTCACAAGGAATAATCAAAAATAGTCATTAATTCAAGAAACTCCAGCACAATATCCGTTTCAAAAAGTGTCAACAGATATTTATGAATATACAGGAAAAAATCTCATTGTTCTCATAGATGCATATTCGTGTTTTGTTATGTCATAAGAGCTTAGAGCAAAGTCCATTCGTCATGTAATAAATTTTTACGAACGCATATTTTGTGAATACGGCTATCCAACTGAAATCAAAAGTGACTACATTCCGTTCAATTCACGTGAATTTGAAGTATATTGCAATAAAGTAAATATAACACAAACATTATCGAGCCCGAGATATCCTCAAAGTAATGGTTTGGCTGAAAAAGCTGTTGCCATTGTTAAAACATCTTCAAGCGTTGTTATAATAAGGGGGATATGAATGATTTTCAATATCGACTACTCGAATACAATACAACACATGTAGCTAGTATGGGCTTGTTACCATCACAACTACTGTTCTTTGGCCGATTAATTAAAAGCCGTTTGCCAATAGATGAAAATCTGTTGGTAAGAAAAAACATCGCAGAAAACGTTGTGCAGAATAAGATGGCTGCAAAACGAAAAACACAAAAATTTTATTTTGATCGGAATGCAAAAGATTTGCCAATATTGAATTAAGGTACAAAAATTATGTTTAAAAAAGACGGAAAAGAATGGGTTTATGGAGAAATAGTTCGTAAAGCTAACGATAGATCGTACATAATTAGGGACAATTATAATAATTATTATACAGTAGAAATAGACGTTTTATTGTAACATCAAGAAATGTGGACTTCAATCCTAGTGGTGTTCTAACAGAAGAGTCATTATTTAACAGTTTAGTACCCATTGCAAATAGTGATAATTGTAATCGTTCATTTAATAATGATGTATCGAATAATGATAATATTGTTCTTGATGATTCTAATGTAAACAGTTCAACAGAAGATGTAAATAATGTAAATCAAAGTAATGTAAATCAAAATGTTCCATATGTAACAAGAAGTGGAAGAACTGATAGACCACCAAATCGTTATGGCTTTGATTAGGTTTATTTAATCAATGTTAATTAGTTAATTAAAAAAAAAGCATGCAATAAGAGAGTATACACTATACATCCCTGCTGTAATAAGAAAGTATACATTCCTGCACAAGCAGGTTCATAATTGTAGGCGCGTTTTATTGGGAATCTATCATTAACATAGTATTCGAGTACCAATAAAACGCTATGTTCACTGTAATATTCACTTTTCATTTGACTTCTTAAAGTTGGTGTCCCTACATTATTTGTCAAATTATTGTTGTCAAAATTTTAAAACCTTCTTTCATGGACAAAATATGAAAGGCAAAAGTGCACATGAAAATACAATAAATTAAATGCATATTGCAAACAAAAGTTGTAAATATAAAAACTCACTTGTTAAAGAAATTTCTGGCTAACATCTTAACACTTTAGTTAAAAACTCAATTTGAGTTTTAAATGAAAATAAACAACAGGTGTTCTACATTGGGCGCGTTCGAAGAATGTACAATTGTGTAAATTATTGGGTCGAGTTGGAAAATGCATGAAAACGGTTGTTGAGTTGAAGTTTGCATGGAAATGCACACCGAGTTGGTTTCGAATGTTTTTTACTTATATTTGTAGTAAAACTTTCAAAATACATATATTGATTTTCTTGTTATATTTATCACCCAAAGATTAAAGTTCACCATTTTATCAACTCCCTGTTCAATTCTATTGGTTTATATGGAAGAACGAAAAATATGGAACTAAGTTTCTGGCAACTTTAAATACCAGTTGAATAATCCTAGTTCACTATTTTCCTTAAATTATTATAGAATTTATTACACACACCATTTATTTGGATAGTAAACATTCTTTTATTCTTTTTATTCAATGAATAAAATATTAAAAGACAAAATTCAACATGAAGTTATAAAGAAATAATTAATAAAAATTATAAGAAGTTACTTCAAGTTGCCTGTAGAGTCAAAATTACCATTTTATTCTACTCAATACTGTATATTTACAACTTTGGGTGTTTTTATAAATACATGCATTGTATAAGTTAATCAAACACCAATTCTTAATTTTAAAAAAATATTTTTTTTACAGAGCAGATTGCTCTGACCTTTATTGGTTTCTGGTGTAATGAATATTAACTTAAAAATAATTTACAAATCAATATGTTGCTTACAAATAATTTCTTATTTGCTGACTTGCATTCCCACAGTTATTGTTTGGTTGTTTCTTAGGAAATTTGTTTTATTGAACCAGACGCATGGTCAGCATTTCCGCTGGGTCAACACTGCTCACGTTTGTGTTAACTCTTCCCCTCTGTTGCAGGGTTATAATGGGCAAGCGGAGAGGATAGGAGGGGATAGTGGAAAGGTAGGATAAGGAATAGGTAGGAAGAAGAGGTAAGGAAGGTATAGGAAAACAGGGACGGAATGTCGAGTTTCGGAGGACGTGGCCTGCTCGCGATGCGCGGCATCAGCTCGTCGGACCGGGGGGGGGGGGAGAGGAACTTGCCTCCTAAACTCAACTACACCTACAAGCAAAAAACATAAATCAGGCCGAAGGATAGGGAAAGGGGGGATTAGGGGCGCGGACGGACTATTGTCACACCATCTTCACCTTCGTTCAGCCACCTTCGGCCTGATTTATGTTTTTTGCTTGTAGGTGTAGTTGAGTTTAGGAGGCAAGTTCCTCTCCCCCCCCCCCAGGTCCGACGAGCTGATGCCGCGCATCGCGAGCAGGCCACGTCCTCCGAAACTCGACATTCCGTCCCTGTTTTCCTATACCTTCCTTACCTCTTCTTCCTACCTATTCCTTATCCTACCTTTCCACTATCCCCTCCTATCCTCTCCGCTTGCCCATTATAACCCTGCAACAGAGGGGAAGAGTTAACACAAACGTGAGCAGTGTTGACCCAGCGGAAATGCTGACCATGCGTCTGGTTCAATAAAACAAATTTCCTAAGAAACAACCAAACAATAACTGTGGGAATGCAAGTCAGCAAATAAGAAATTATTTGTAAGCAACATATTGATTTGTAAATTATTTTTAAGTTAATATTCATTACACCAGAAACCAATAAAGGTCAGAGCAATCTGCTCTGTAAAAAAAATATTTTTTTAAAATTAAGAATTGGTGTTTGATTAACTTATACAATGCATGTATTTATAAAAACACCCAAAGTTGTAAATATACAGTATTGAGTAGAATAAAATGGTAATTTTGACTCTACAGGCAACTTGAAGTAACTTCTTATAATTTTTATTAATTATTTCTTTATAACTTCATGTTGAATTTTGTCTTTTAATATTTTATTCATTGAATAAAAAGAATAAAAGAATGTTTACTTACAAGCAAAAAACATAAATCAGGCCGAAGGATAGGGAAAGGGGGGATTAGGGGCGCGGACGGACTATTGTCACACCATCTTCACCTTCGTTCAGCCACCTTCCGCACCCCTGAAAATTCTTCTAACACGACATAGCTTCACTCAAGAAGCCAAGAAAAAAAACTTTCGTTTCAGCTTAGAGGCGTGTTTTTGGAAGTTTTATTAACTATAAATGACATTTATCAGATATTTTAAATAACATAAATAAGACATCAAATAATTAATAAATAAATAAGTAATAAATAACAGAAAAAAAAACTAAAATATATAATAAATAACTATCTACAAATAAATAATGATTACTAAATAAATGGAGAATAAATGTATAATAAATAAACAATAAGCAGATAATAAATAAATAATAATTAAATAATAAATAAATAAAAACAAAATGAATAATTGTATGAGAATATATTTTAACAATTTTTAATTAAATTAACAAACAAGAAAAAAATATATAACAAGAACTGAAATAAGCAAAAGACGCAACACCAAACAAATCATGGGGTTGTGGTCAAACCCAACTTCCACCCGCGAAACACTCTTTATAGTGTTTTTTTTTTTTGCGGTCTCAAACGAAGCCCTAGCTTTCTACCCCTATAGAGCTCTGTAGACGTAGCCTACCAGGACCAGCACCATTAAGTGCACCCCGCGGCGACACCTCTCCTCGGATTTCAATCGGTTGCTTACAAACAAAATAATAAGCTTGAATAAAAAATAAAAAAAAACTTCCACGCCAATATGTGACCTTAATAATTAGGAACAACAGGTAATATAAAAAAAAATAAATAAATAAAGGACAAACACGAACACGAATTGAATAATAATCCTGGAGACAGGAACATTAATAACTTGGATCGATGTAAAGGTTTTTATTTTATAATATATTTTTTCTTCTTATATTGTTAGAATATAGCTTAATATATTTTTTTTCATATTTTTTTGTTTTTAGGGTTAAGTATAGGTCTTATCTGCTTGGTGGTCGAGTCTGCTCCTCTCTGGATGGGGATAATCCAACTTGTGATGAAGGTAGTACCTGCTTTAGTATCCCAGATCGGCTAAAAGTAGTCGGGATTAGGCAGGTAAACACAAGAGAAACAAGGAACAGTCAAATTTCGGTATGTATATGTGGGTATGGACTTTTATTTCCTTTTTTATTTGTTTTTTTTTTTTTGTAACGGACAACACTGACTTTCTTTTTCTTTGGGTAACTACGGTTCACGGAACACTGAGGCGTTAGATAGGGGTTGTTTTTTTTGAGTTGGTCGTTGATAGGGATTTTCATTTTTTTTTTTATAAAAAAAAACTTCACAACTTCAAAAACAGCCTTTTTTTTGTATTTTTGTTTTTTATTTCTAATATAGTTCTCTTGTGGGTTTTTCTTCCCTTTTTTTTGTTTTTTCAATTTCTATTTTTAAAATTTTGAATATTTCACTTTATTTTTGTTCACCACACTATCTCAGGTCTCTACCGCACGCTGGTCAGTTTGCCAATCCCTCAACCTTACTTTTCTAAACTTCCATTCACCTACTTTCTCCTAACCTATTCATTTATTCACCTATTCACCTACTCGCCTTATTAGGTGTTGGTAAATAGACCTTTTTGATGGGAACACCACTAATACGGTGACACAGACCATCGGACGATCTCCCCTAACCGTACCGAAAAATCATCCGATCCACCTCTCTACAAGTGCATATCATGCCAACACCACAGAATCATCCGTGCAAGAGTATGGGTACGCTTCCAACACTCACGCACAGATGAGCTCAGCTGCATGAGTACTTCCCTGCGGCGCTCAAAATGATCGAGCCAGTAGCCGATAGATGGGGTTACATTAAAACAATTCGCGCGAAACTTAAAACATACAAAAGAACTAATTACTCTGAAATAGAAAACACAAATTAATAATAACCATGATTGGACAAGTGGCGACGCTAATAAACTTTCATTATCAAAAAAAAAACAACTAAAATTAATGAAAAACAAATACACGACGGATGACATAACAAGCACCCGAACAGAAAATTCCCCATCGATCGGCTACGCATCTCACTCGTATATACCTTTCCTACTCTTAGGTGTTATACCAGCAAAAAAATAACTTCCATTATTTTGCGCAAGCTTAGTGTCTCTCTATAGTATTTTGGGAGTTGTGCTGTCATTCGAATATTAAACACTGCATTAGCAAACCAGCAACTAAGGACACCGGTAAGTAAACAAGACGTTTTTATTTATTTTAGTTTAATTTTATATTGTTTAATTTCTCTTCTTTTTTCCAGATGAAGTTTCGTCGGCATCAGGACAAATGGCTGACAGGCGTCCGCAACAAAATTTGTTGCTTATGGGAATATATTCACAATAAGCAGCAAAAAAAACTTCGGCCGCCTGAGAAGAGATGTTGAATCGCCGCGAAAAGGTTAGGAATTTTCAATTTAAAAAAAAAAACATATTTTAGTTTTTTTTTTTTTTCAGCTTGCCCATTGGTTTCCAAGTGGGGAAGAACCTACGATTGCAGCCGGGCCAAACGAAATTGAAGGTAAGTATCTTACCAAAATACTTAAGTTGGCTTAAGCCTTTTTTTTCTATCGAAATAGCCCTGACTCGATTGAGGTCAACGACCTATCTTGTATTACGGACCTACCTCAACATCGGATCAGAGGATTTTTTTTTTTTTCAGTTACTACTGGTGAGTGATCGAGTTGGTGTCTTAAATAAAATTAGTAACTATGAGTAATGTACAAAAGGAAGCATGCAAACAACAACAACAGGTAAAAGTGAAATAAATAAAACTTAAGGTAATATCACAAAAAAAAGCAACTTAAAGTTAATATCACAGATTTTACAGTAACGCAAAGTTAAACTTTGATGATAGTAAATATCACAGGGTAAAAAAAGTTCTTAAAGTTATCAGTCTTGAGGAAATTATAATTAAAAAAATTATCACAGTTTAAAAGAATATACTAAACCTAAGGTATGCAAAATATCACAGATGGTTAAAATTAATTCTATCAGTTTTAAGAAAATTATAATTAATAAGTAAAATATCACAAATTAGATTAGAAATGGTTAAACCAAGTTATCACAGATGGGTATATTAAATTTATCAGTCTTAAGAAAATTATACCTAAAGAATAAATATCACAGATATCGAACTGGTTAAACCTAATAATCACAGCGGTGTATAGAAAAATTAAAAATTTTTATTTTTAGAACTAATAAATATAAGTTAAACAAAAACAACATTTAAATCAAAAGGCATGCAATTCACTAAATTAACAATCAGCTTTAAGGACAGCGATCGTAACGTGTACTTTTGGACCCCCACACAGCTAAGTTCACTGTACGTTGGCGTTGAAACCGTACTCGCAAGCAAGCTGGGGGGCAATGATTCCCGTGCTGTCGATTTGACGAGAGATGGATCGATCTTGTCGGTCGGAGATCAGAGGAGAATGTAAAACCCTTTGCCTTTGACTTATATATTCAAATTTTCTGTGACTGACCTAGTAATCCTTTTTTTTTTCTATTACAGCCTCTCGCATTATTTGGTGAACGCGGTCTTCTTCACCCTTGTGTGCCATTTTTAACTTTTTACCTATCTCTCTAACACTTAATTTTTTTAAAACAAAAAAAATATTAATTAATTAGAACGAAAACTATAAACTTATCGAAAACTGAAGTTTGAAAAAAAAAGGAAACGAAATATGTAACCAAAAAAAAGGTATCTTAGTTAATGTATACCACAAGGTATTAACTTAACAAAACTGAAACGCAAAAAAAATGTAAACAAAAGAAAACAAAAAAAATAAAAAAAAAAACGAAATAAATGTGTAACCTGTTTAATAAATATCAAAAGAAATAAATTCATAACGAAATGAAATGACCAAAAAAAAAAAACTAAAAGAACAATGTATAATTAACGAAAGGTATGTATATGTTTAAACAATGAAAAGGAAATGTATAAATAACAAAAATTAAATAAATACCAAAAAAAACGATGTTTGTAAACACAAAAAAATATTGAAAAGTTTCAATAAAACTAAACAATTACTTTTTGTTGAAACCAATGAAAAAATCAAGAAAATTAATTTTTTAAAAACTACAACGTAAATAAATAAATAAAGGAACAAAACGAAAGATTTTTAAATAACAAACAAAACTGTATAAGTACTTAACTCTAAAGTAATTTTCCTAAAAAAAAAACTTAGATAGTACTAACCTTGAAAAAACTTAAGATAATTTCTTCGATTTTAGAATTTTTAATGAAATAAAAAAATCTGAAATGAAGATTATCAAAAAAAACTTAACACTAAAACGAAAAAAACTAGGAAAAATATAGGTATTAACCAAAAAAACGTATGTACAAAACGAAATTGTAATACAAAAAATATATCGAAAAATCAAAAAAAAATTATTAACGTCACAAAAAAAAACTAAATTGTTTGAATTTGTAAATTGATATTCACAAAAACGAAAATTGTAACAACAATAAATTAACGAAAACTCAAAAAAAAATAAAAATAGAATATAGGTATATATGTTCCAAATAAAAAAAATGATGTACAAAATAAACCAAAACAAACGGGAATTTGAAAACAAAGTTTTCAAAAAAAATCTTGCAAATTGTAAAACAAAAGATTTAACGAAACAAAATTTGTATTTAAATTTAAAGAAATTTTTTTTTGTAATAACACAAAAAAAACTAAACTTGATTAAAAAATTTAATAGCAAAAAAAAAACTCTTAATCTTTAAATTTCTTAGTTTTTTTTTCAAAAAAAAAAAACTTAAAGAAGAACCAAAATTTGGTTAAATAAAAAAAAATTAACAGCTAATAAGATTATCAAAAAAAACGCAAACTTTCAAAAATAATATATATATAGTTTTTAAGACGATATTTATAGGTATATAAGTTTAAGTTATATGTTATACGTATGTATATGTTTTATATAAGCATTCGGGGTGCTTCAGGTAGCTTCTTTTTTCCGGTGGTTTCTTCGCGACATGGTACGATCCTACTAACGACATCACCAAAAAAAAAACGGACATCAGACGGACTAAAAAAAACTCCCCTGATGTGACAATAATAAACTAGGAAAACTACTAGAAACACTAACGCAAACATTTCAAAGTTTTCCCTTACCGCTCCCGCAATTTTAGACAGTCTCCAGGACTTTGCTAAAAGACATGAAATGGTAAGGTAGAACTTACAAAAAACGTTAGAACGATGATGTCGGACTACACGTCTCGCACAATCAATCGTCCAAATAGCTGACAAGACTAGAAAAAGAAAATTAAAAAAAAAAGATAGATAGGAAAGTAAAAAAAAGATAAGGATGGGAATAGGTAAAAACAAAACGAAAATGCTCTATCTGACGTTACTAAAGCTTTCGCAAAGGAACGTCGCGATACACCTAGGTTCGCCTGAGGCTTCCTGGTGCAGACTTACGCCCTTTTCGAAAACTCCAGTAACCTCTGACAGAAACATTACACTTATTAACCGCAGTCGCTGTGAATTTTCAAACACTCGTCGCGATACATCTAGGTACGCCTGAGGCCTTCCTGATGCAGACTTACGAGGTTTAAAAATCCACAGCAAGTTTGGTTATGGACAATACAACATACCAAAACTGAAACTAAGACAACATAAACTGAAAATTCGAGAGGAACTTGCCTCCTAAACTCAACTACACCTACAAGCAAAAAACATAAATCAGGCCGAAGGATAGTGAAAGGGGGGATTAGGGACGCGGACGGACTACTGTCACACCATCTTCACCGTCGTTCAGCCACCTTCCGCACTTCTGAAAATTCTTCTAACACGACACAGCTTCACTCAAGAAGCCAAGAAAAAAAACTTTCGTTTCAGCTTAGAGGCGTGTTTTTGGAAGTTTTATTAACTATAAATGACATTTATCAGATATTTTAAATAACATAAATAAGACATCAAATAATTAATAAATAAATAAGTAATAAATAACAGAAAAAAAAAACTAAAATATATAATAAATAACTATCTACAAATAAATAATCATTACTAAATAAATGAAGAATAAATGTATAATAAATAAACAATAAGCAGATAATAAATAAATAATAATTAAATAATAAATAAATAGAAACAAAATGAATAATTGTATGAGAATATATTTTAACAATTTTTAATTAAATGAACAAACAAGAAAAAAATATATAACAAGAACTGAAATAAGCAAAAGACGCAACACCAAACAAATCATGGGGTTGTGGTCCCACCCAACTTCCACCCGCGAAACACTCTTTATAGTGTTTTGTTTTGTTTTTTTTTTTTTTTGCGGTCTGAAACGAAGCCCTAGCTTTCTACCCCTATAGAGCTCTGTAGACGTAGCCTACCAGGACCAGCACCATTAAGTGCACCCCGCGGCGACACCTCTCCTCGGATTTCAATCGGTTGCTTACAAACAAAATAATAAGCTTGAATAAAAAATAAAAAAAAACTTCCACGCCAATATGTGACCTTAATAATTAGGAACAACAGGTAATATAAAAAAACAATAAATAAATAAAGGACAAACACGAACACGAATTGAATAATAATCCTGGAGACAGGAACATTAATAACTTGGATCGATGTAAAGGTTTTTATTTTATAATATATTTTTTCTTCTTATATTGTTAGAATATAGCTTAATATATTTTTTTTCATATTTTTTTGTTTTTAGGGTTAAGTATAGGTCTTATCTGCTTGGTGGTCGAGTCTGCTCCTCTCTGGATGGGGATAATCCTACTTGTGATGAAGGTAGTACCTGCTTTAGTATCCCAGATCGGCTAAAAGTAGTCGGGATTAGGCAGGCAAACACAAGAGAAACAAGGAACAGTCAAATTTCGGTATGTACATATATGACTTTTATTTCCTTTTTTATTTGTTTTTTTTTTTTTGTAACGGACAACACTGACTTTCTTTTTCTTTGGGTAACTACGGTTCACGGAACACTGAGGCGTTAGATAGGGGTTGTTTTTTTTGAGTTGGTCGTTGATAGGGATTTTCATTTTTTTTTTATAAAAAAAAACTTCACAACTTAACTGGGTCTCACTTCAAACACAGCCTTTTTTTGTATTTTTGTTTTTTTTTTTTTTTTATTTCTAATATAGTTCTCTTGTGGGTTTTTCTTCCCTTTTTTTTGTTTTTTCAATTTCTATTTTTAAAATTTTGAATATTTCACTTTATTTTTGTTCACCACACTATCTCAGGTCTCTACCGCACGCTGGTCAGTTTGCCAATCCCTCAACCTTACTTTTCTAAACTTCCATTCACCTACTTTCTCCTAACCTATTCATTTATTCACCTATTCACCTACTCGCCTTATTAGGTGTTGGTAAATAGACCTTTTTGATGGGAACACCACTAATACGGTGACACAGACCATCGGACGATCTCCCCTAACCGTACCGAAAAATCATCCGATCCACCTCTCTACAAGTGCATATCATGCCAACACCACAGAATCATCCGTGCAAGAGTATGGGTACGCTTCCAACACTCACGCACAGATGAGCTCAGCTGCATGAGTACTTCCCTGCGGCGCTCAAAATGATCGAGCCAGTAGCCGATAGATGGGGTTACATTAAAACAATTCGCGCGAAACTTAAAACATACAAAAGAACTAATTACTCTGAAATAGAAAACACAAATTAATAATAACCATGATTGGACAAGTGGCGACGCTAATAAACTTTCATTATCAAAAAAAAAACAACTAAAATTAATGAAAAACAAATACACGACGGATGACATAACAAGCACCCGAACAGAAAATTCCCCATCGATCGGCTACGCATCTCACTCGTATATACCTTTCCTACTCTTAGGTGTTATACCAGCAAAAAAATAACTTCCATTATTTTGCGCAAGCTTAGTGTCTCTCTATAGTATTTTGGGAGTTGTGCTGTCATTCGAATATTAAACACTGCATTAGCAAACCAGCAACTAAGGACACCGGTAAGTAAACAAGACGTTTTTATTTATTTTAGTTTAATTTTATATTGTTTAATTTCTCTTCTTTTTTCCAGATGAAGTTTCGTCGGCATCAGGACAAATGGCTGACAGGCGTCCGCAACAAAATTTGTTGCTTATGGGAATATATTCACAATAAGCAGCAAAAAAAACTTCGGCCGCCTGAGAAGAGATGTTGAATCGCCGCGAAAAGGTTAGGAATTTTCAATTTAAAAAAAAAAACATATTTTAGTTTTTTTTTTTTTTCAGCTTGCCCATTGGTTTCCAAGTGGGGAAGAACCTACGATTGCAGCCGGGCCAAACGAAATTGAAGGTAAGTATCTTACCAAAATACTTAAGTTGGCTTAAGCCTTTTTTTTCTATCGAAATAGCCCTGACTCGATTGAGGTCAACGACCTATCTTGTATTACGGACCTACCTCAACATCGGATCAGAGGATTTTTTTTTTTTTCAGTTACTACTGGTGAGTGATCGAGTTGGTGTCTTAAATAAAATTAGTAACTATGAGTAATGTACAAAAGGAAGCATGCAAACAACAACAACAGGTAAAAGTGAAATAAATAAAACTTAAGGTAATATCACAAAAAAAAGCAACTTAAAGTTAATATCACAGATTTTACAGTAACGCAAAGTTAAACTTTGATGATAGTAAATATCACAGGGTAAAAAAAGTTCTTAAAGTTATCAGTCTTGAGGAAATTATAATTAAAAAAATTATCACAGTTTAAAAGAATATACTAAACCTAAGGTATGCAAAATATCACAGATGGTTAAAATTAATTCTATCAGTTTTAAGAAAATTATAATTAATAAGTAAAATATCACAAATTAGATTAGAAATGGTTAAACCAAGTTATCACAGATGGGTATATTAAATTTATCAGTCTTAAGAAAATTATACCTAAAGAATAAATATCACAGATATCGAACTGGTTAAACCTAATAATCACAGCGGTGTATAGAAAAATTAAAAATTTTTATTTTTAGAACTAATAAATATAAGTTAAACAAAAACAACATTTAAATCAAAAGGCATGCAATTCACTAAATTAACAATCAGCTTTAAGGACAGCGATCGTAACGTGTACTTTTGGACCCCCACACAGCTAAGTTCACTGTACGTTGGCGTTGAAACCGTACTCGCAAGCAAGCTGGGGGGCAATGATTCCCGTGCTGTCGATTTGACGAGAGATGGATCGATCTTGTCGGTCGGAGATCAGAGGAGAATGTAAAACCCTTTGCCTTTGACTTATATATTCAAATTTTCTGTGACTGACCTAGTAATCCTTTTTTTTTCTATTACAGCCTCTCGCATTATTTGGTGAACGCGGTCTTCTTCACCCTTGTGTGCCATTTTTAACTTTTTACCTATCTCTCTAACACTTAATTTTTTTAAAACAAAAAAAATATTAATTAATTAGAACGAAAACTATAAACTTATCGAAAACTGAAGTTTGAAAAAAAAGGAAACGAAATATGTAACCAAAAAAAAGGTATCTTAGTTAATGTATACCACAAGGTATTAACTTAACAAAACTGAAACGCAAAAAAAAATGTAAACAAAAGAAAACAAAAAAAAATAAAAAAAAAAACGAAATAAATGTGTAACCTGTTTAATAAATATCAAAAGAAATAAATTCATAACGAAAAGAAATGACCAAAAAAAAAACGAAAAGAACAATGTATAATTAACGAAAGGTATGTATATGTTTAAACAATGAAAAGGAAATGTATAAATAACAAAAATTAAATAAATACCAAAAAAAACGATGTTTGTAAACACAAAAAAATATTGAAAAGTTTCAATAAAACTAAACAATTACTTTTTGTTGAAACCAATGAAAAAATCAAGAAAATTAATTTTTTAAAAACTACAACGTAAATAAATAAATAAAGGAACAAAACGAAAGATTTTTAAATAACAAACAAAACTGTATAAGTACTTAACTCTAAAGTAATTTTCCTAAAAAAAAAACTTAGATAGTACTAACCTTGAAAAAACTTAAGATAATTTCTTCGATTTTAGAATTTTTAATGAAAAAAAAAATCTGAAATGAAGATTATCAAAAAAAACTTAACACTAAAACGAAAAAAACTAGGAAAAGTATAGGTATTAACCAAAAAAAACGTATGTACAAAACGAAATTGTAATACAAAAAATATATCGAAAAATCAAAAAAAAATTATTAACGTCACAAAAAAAAACTAAATTGTTTGAATTTGTAAATTGATATTCACAAAAACGAAAATTGTAACAACAATAAATTAACGAAAACTCAAAAAAAAATAAAAATAGAATATAGGTATATATGTTCCAAATAAAAAAAATGATGTACAAAATAAACCAAAACAAACGGGAATTTGAAAACAAAGTTTTCAAAAAAAATCTTGCAAATTGTAAAACAAAAGATTTAACGAAACAAAATATTTAAATTTAAAGAAATTTTTTTTTGTAATAACACAAAAAAAACTAAACTTGATTAAAAAATTTAATAGCAAAAAAAAAACTCTTAATCTTTAAATTTCTTAGTTTTTTTTTCAAAAAAAAAAAACTTAAAGAAGAACCAAAATTTGGTTAAATAAAAAAAAATTAACAGCTAATAAGATTATCAAAAAAAACGCAAACTTTCAAAAATAATATATATATAGTTTTTAAGACGATATTTATAGGTATATAAGTTTAAGTTATATGTTATACGTATGTATATGTTTTATATAAGCATTCGGGGTGCTTCAGGTAGCTTCTTTTTTCCGGTGGTTTCTTCGCGACATGGTACGATCCTACTAACGACATCACCAAAAAAAAAAACGGACATCAGACGGACTAAAAAAAACTCCCCTGATGTGACAATAATAAACTAGGAAAACTACTAGAAACACTAACGCAAACATTTCAAAGTTTTCCCTTACCGCTCCCGCAATTTTAGACAGTCTCCAGGACTTTGCTAAAAGACATGAAACGGTAAGGTAGAACTTACAAAAAACGTTGGAACGATGATGTCGGACTACACGTCTCGCACAATCAATCGTCCAAATAGCTGACAAGACTAGAAAAAGAAAATTAAAAAAAAAGATAGATAGGAAAGTAAAAAAAAGATAAGGATGGGAATAGGTAAAAACAAAACGAAAATGCTCTATCTGACGTTACTAAAGCTTTCGCAAAGGAACGTCGCGATACACCTAGGTTCGCCTGAGGCTTCCTGGTGCAGACTTACGCCCTTTTCGAAAACTCCAGTAACCTCTGACAGAAACATTACACTTATTAACCGCAGTCGCTGTGAATTTTCAAACACTCGTCGCGATACATCTAGGTACGCCTGAGGCCTTCCTGATGCAGACTTACGAGGTTTAAAAATCCACAGCAAGTTTGGTTATGGACAATACAACATACCAAAACTGAAACTAAGACAACATAAACTGAAAATTCGAAAAGAAACTTTTCCAACTAGGTTGGAAAGCTTTTAACGACGTTGGGCGCCATTTTTGTTGCAGGGTTATAATGGACAAGCGGAGAGGATAGGAGGGGATAGGATAGTGGAAGGGTAGGATAAGGAATAGGTAGGAAGAAGAGGTAAGGAAGGTATAGGAAAACAGGGACGGAATGTCGAGTTTCGGAGGACGTGGCCTGCTCGCGATGCGCGGCATCAGCTCGTCGGACGGGGGGGGGTTGGAGAGAGGAACTTGCCACCTAAACTCAACTACACCTACAAGCAAAAAACATAAATCAGGCCGAAGGATAGGGAAAGGGGGGATTAGGGACGCGGACGGACTACTGTCACACCATCTTCACCGTCGTTCAGTCACCTTCCGCACTTCTGAAAACACAGCTTCACTCAAGAAGCCAAGAAAAAAAACTTTCGTTTCAGCTTAGAGGCGTGTTTTTGGAAGTTTTATTAACTATAAATGACATTTATCAGATATTTTAAATAACATAAATAAGACATCAAATAATTAATAAATAAATAAGTAATAAATAACAGAAAAAAAAAACTAAAATATATAATAAATAACTATCTACAAATAAATAATCATTACTAAATAAATGAAGAATAAATGTATAATAAATAAACAATAAGCAGATAATAAATAAATAATAATTAAATAATAAATAAATAGAAACAAAATGAATAATTGTATGAGAATATATTTTAACAATTTTTAATTAAATTAACAAACAAGAAAAAAATATATAACAAGAACTGAAATAAGCGAAAGACGCAACACCAAACAAATCATGGGGTTGTGGTCCCACCCAACTTCCACCCGCGAAACACTCTTTATAGTGTTTTGTTTTGTTTTTTTTTTTTTTTGCGGTCTGAAACGAAGCCCTAGCTTTCTACCCCTATAGAGCTCTGTAGACGTAGCCTACCAGGACCAGCACCATTAAGTGCACCCCGCGGCGACACCTCTCCTCGGATTTCAATCGGTTGCTTACAAACAAAATAATAAGCTTGAATAAAAAATAAAAAAAAACTTCCACGCCAATATGTGACCTTAATAATTAGGAACAACAGGTAATATAAAAAAACAATAAATAAATAAAGGACAAACACGAACACGAATTGAATAATAATCCTGGAGACAGGAACATTATGGTGGATTTACATGTTTCTGCATTTGGTTTCTGCAAAAATAAAGGGATGCTAAATAGAAAATTCATACTTGTTAGATAGAGAGAAAAGAAAAAAATGCAGAAGAACTCCATTTCTGCATTATAGGAAATTCGAAAAATGCAGAAGTCAAGATTATAGTGAAGACGAACATGTTCATCTTTATTATAGTATCTTCTTCTGCATTTTGTAAATGTTTGAAATTTCCACATTTCCTATAACTTTTTTTATGAAATAAAATATGCATGAAATAAAAAGAAAAAAAAAAAAATTAAAATGGAAATGGCAGAGAACCGAGGTAAGTTAAATTCTCATTTGTTTCTTATATGTAATTGATTTTGTATTTTGTCTTTCAGTTTATCGTGATTAGCAATATTTGAAAGAGAATATAGGACTACAGGTGAAGGGGTCGATGCAAATAAATTAAGTTTGTTGGCGAGAAAATTGTGCTGTAGAAAGAGAGTAGTGATGGTAGGGTGGAGATGGAGACACACCAGCTCAACCAGGATGGAGTTACCGAGTTGGAAGAGAAGGTGTACGAGATGACACCGAGCGGCAGGGATGACGACGACGAGCACATTTATCAACACAACGACGATGATGACAACAGAAATAACAACAATAGCCGCAACAACAACAGCAGCAACAAAAGCATGAAATTGTATTCCACAGAAATCGTCATCATTATTATCGTAATCTTTATTATTATTATCATTAGTAGGTATTATTCAATATTAGTTTTATTTCATTATTATTATTGTTATTTACGAACAAAATAAAATATATTTTGATGAACCCAGAACCGTTTTTCGTTTTGGGTTTCGTTGTTCTTCGTCCCCAAATAGGAAGGATGCCTAAAGAAGGCCAAATTTAACAAAAATTTCAAATTTCTCAAAAAAATTCAAATTTCGCACAAAATACAAATTAACTTTGAAGGAAAACATATGCTTTACAGCTGTTAACAAGTTATAGCAATTTATAGAAAGTAAAAAAGGGTTAGCATCTGTGTATTCTTTCCCACTTTTGGATTTGAACGTATATCTGACTCTTTCTACTTTTCTGCATTTTGCAGATGCAGAAACATGTAAATCCACTATTACTTGTAGACCACATTAATAACTTGGATCGATGTAAAGGTTTTTATTTTATAATATATTTTTTCTTCTTATATTAGAATATAGCTTAATATATTTTTTTCATATTTTTTTGTTTTTAGGGTTAAGTATAGGTCTTATCTGCTTGGTGGTCGAGTCTGCTCCTCTCTGGATGGGGATAATCCTACTTGTGATGAAGGTAGTACCTGCTTTAGTATCCCAGATCGGCTAAAAGTAGTCGGGATTAGGCAGGCAAACACAAGAGAAACAAGGAACAGTCAAATTTCGGTATGTACATATATGACTTTTATTTCCTTTTTTATTTGTTTTTTTTTTTTGTAACGGACAACACTGACTTTCTTTTTCTTTGGGTAACTACGGTTCACGGAACACTGAGGCGTTAGATAGGGGTTGTTTTTTTTGAATTGGTCGTTGATAGGGATTTTCATTTTTTTTTTATAAAAAAAAACTTCACAACTTAACTGGGTCTCACTTCAAACACAGCCTTTTTTTGTATTTTTGTTTTTTTTTTTTTTTATTTCTAATATAGTTCTCTTGTGGGTTTTTCTTCCCTTTTTTTTGTTTTTTCAATTTCTATTTTTAAAATTTTGAATATTTCACTTTATTTTTGTTCACCACACTATCTCAGGTCTCTACCGCACGCTGGTCAGTTTGCCAATCCCTTAACCTTACTTTTCTAAACTTCCATTCACCTACTTTCTCCTAACCTATTCATTTATTCACCTATTCACCTACTCGCCTTATTAGGTGTTGGTAAATAGACCTTTTTGATGGGAACACCACTAATACGGTGACACAGACCATCGGACGATCTCCCCTCACCGTACCGAAAAATCATCCGATCCACCTCTCTACAAGTGCATATCATGCCAACACCACAGAATCATCCGTGCAAGAGTATGGGTACGCTTCCAACACTCACGCACAGATGAGCTCAGCTGCATGAGTACTTCCCTGCGGCGCTCAAAATGATCGAGCCAGTAGCCGATAGATGGGGTTACATTAAAACAATTCGCGCGAAACTTAAAACATACAAAAGAACTAATTACTCTGAAATAGAAAACACAAATTAATAATAACCATGATTGGACAAGTGGTGACGCTAATAAACTTTCATTATCAAAAAAAAACAACTAAAATTAATGAAAAACAAATACACGACGGATGACATAACAAGCACCCGAACAGAAAATTCCCCATCGATCGGCTACGTATCTCACTCGTATATACCTTTCCTACTCTTAGGTGTTATACCAGCAAAAAAATAACTTCCATTATTTTGCGCAAGCTTAGTGTCTCTCTATAGTATTTTGGGAGTTGTGCTGTCATTCGAATATTAAACAGTGCATTAGCAAACCAGCAACTAAGGACACCGGTAAGTAAACAAGACGTTTTTATTTATTTTAGTTTAATTTTATATTGTTTAATTTCTCTTCTTTTTTCCAGATGAAGTTTCGTCGGCATCAGGACAAATGGCTGACAGGCGTCCGCAACAAAATTTGTTGCTTATGGGAATATATTAACAATAAGCAGCAAAAAAAACTTCGGCCGCCTGAGAAGAGATGTTGAATCGCCGCGAAAAGGTTAGGAATTTTCAATTTAAAAAAAAAACATATTTTGGTTTTTTTTTTTTCAGCTTGCCCATTGGTTTCCAAGTGGGGAAGAACCTACGATTGCAGCCGGGCCAAACGAAATTGAAGGTAAGTATCTTACCAAAATACTTAAGTTGGCTTAAGCATTTTTTTTCTATCGAAATAGCCCTGACTCGATTGAGGTCAACGACCTATCTTGTATTACGGACCTACCTCCACATCGGATCAGAGGATTTTTTTTTTTTTTTCAGTTACTACTGGTGAGTGATCGAGTTGGTGTCTTAAATAAAATTAGTAACTATGAGTAATGTACAAAAGGAAGCATGCAAACAACAACAACAGGTAAAAGTGAAATAAATAAAACTTAAGGTAATATCACAAAAAAAAGCAACTTAAAGTTAATATCACAGATTTTACAGTAACGCAAAGTTAAACTTTGATGATAGTAAATATAACAGGGTAAAAAAAGTTCTTAAAGTTATCAGTCTTGAGGAAATTATAATTAAAAAAATTATCACAGTTTAAAAGAATATACTAAACCTAAGGTATGCAAAATATCACAGATGGTTAAAATTAATTCTATCAGTTTTAAGAAAATTATAATTAATAAGTAAAATATCACAAATTAGATTAGAAATGGTTAAACCAAGTTATCACAGATGGGTATATTAAATTTATCAGTCTTAAGAAAATTATACCTAAAGAATAAATATCACAGATATCGAACTGGTTAAACCTAATAATCACAGCGGTGTATAGAAAAATTAAAAATTTTTATTTTTAGAACTAATAAATATAAGTTAAACAAAAACAACATTTAAATCAAAAGGCATGCAATTCACTAAATTAACAATCAGCTTTAAGGACAGCGATCGTAACGTGTACTTTTGGACCCCCACACAGCTAAGTTCACTGTACGTTGGCGTTGAAACCGTACTCGCAAGCAAGCTGGGGGGCAATGATTCCCGTGCTGTCGATTTGACGAGAGATGGATCGATCTTGTCGGTCGGAGATCAGAGGAGAATGTAAAACCCTTTGCCTTTGACTTATATATTCAAATTTTCTGTGACTGACCTAGTAATCCTTTTTTTTTCTATTACAGCCTCTCGCATTATTTGGTGAACGCGGTCTTCTTCACCCTTGTGTGCCATTTTTAACTTTTTACCTATCTCTCTAACACTTAATTTTTTTTAAAACAAAAAAAATATTAATTAATTAGAACGAAAACTATAAACTTATCGAAAACTGAAGTTTGAAAAAAAAAGGAAACGAAATATGTAACCAAAAAAAAGGTATCTTAGTTAATGTATACCACAAGGTATTAACTTAACAAAACTGAAACGCAAAAAAAAATGTAAACAAAAGAAAACAAAAAAAATAAAAAAAAAAACGAAATAAATGTGTAACCTGTTTAATAAATATCAAAAGAAATAAATTCATAACGAAAAGAAATGACCAAAAAAAAAAACGAAAAGAACAATGTATAATTAACGAAAGGTATGTATATGTTTAAACAATGAAAAGGAAATGTATAAATAACAAAAATTAAATAAATACCAAAAAAAACGATGTTTGTAAACACAAAAAAATATTGAAAAGTTTCAATAAAACTAAACAATTACTTTTTGTTGAAACCAATGAAAAAATCAAGAAAATTAATTTTTTAAAAACTACAACGTAAATAAATAAATAAAGGAACAAAACGAAAGATTTTTAAATAACAAACAAAACTGTATAAGTACTTAACTCTAAAGTAATTTTCCTAAAAAAAAAACTTAGATAATACTAACCTTGAAAAAACTTAAGATAATTTCTTCGATTTTAGAATTTTTAATGAAAAAAAAAAATCTGAAATGAAGATTTTAAAAAAAAACTTAACACTAAAACGAAAAAAACTAGGAAAAATATAGGTATTAACCAAAAAAACGTATGTACAAAACGAAATTGTAATACAAAAAATATATCGAAAAATCAAAAAAAAATTATTAACGTCACAAAAAAAAAACTAAATTGTTTGAATTTGTAAATTGATATTCACAAAAAAAATTGTAACAACAATAAATTAACGAAAACTCAAAAAAAAATAAAAATAGAATATAGGTATATATGTTCCAAATAAAAAAAATGATGTACAAAATAAACCAAAACAAACGGGAATTTGAAAACAAAGTTTTCAAAAAAAATCTTGCAAATTGTAAAACAAAAGATTTAACGAAACAAAATTTGTATTTAAATTTAAAGAAATTTTTTTTTGTAATAACACAAAAAAAACTAAACTTGATTAAAAAATTTAATAGAAAAAAAAAAACTCTTAATCTTTAAATTTCTTAGTTTTTTTTTCAAAAAAAAAAAACTTAAAGAAGAACCAAAATTTGGTTAAATAAAAAAAAATTAACAGCTAATAAGATTATCAAAAAAAACGCAAACTTTCAAAAATAATATATATATAGTTTTTAAGACGATATTTATAGGTATATAAGTTTAAGTTATATGTTATACGTATGTATATGTTTTATATAAGCATTCGGGGTGCTTCAGGTAGCTTCTTTTTTCCGGTGGTTTCTTCGCGACATGGTACGATCCTACTAACGACATCACCAAAAAAAAAACGGACATCAGACGGACTAAAAAAAACTCCCCTGATGTGACAATAATAAACTAGGAAAACTACTAGAAACACTAACGCAAACATTTCAAAGTTTTCCCTTACCGCTCCCGCAATTTTAGACAGTCTCCAGGACTTTGCTAAAAGACATGAAACGGTAAGGTAGAACTTACAAAAAACGTTGGAACGATGATGTCGGACTACACGTCTCGCACAATCAATCGTCCAAATAGCTGACAAGACTAGAAAAAGAAAATTAAAAAAAAAAGATAGATAGGAAAGTAAAAAAAAGATAAGGATGGGAATAGGTAAAAACAAAACGAAAATGCTCTATCTGACGTTACTAAAGCTTTCGCAAAGGAACGTCGCGATACACCTAGGTTCGCCTGAGGCTTCCTGGTGCAGACTTACGCCCTTTTCGAAAACTCCAGTAACCTCTGACAGAAACATTACACTTATTAACCGCAGTCGCTGTGAATTTTCAAACACTCGTCGCGATACATCTAGGTACGCCTGAGGCCTTCCTGATGCAGACTTACGAGGTTTAAAAATCCACAGCAAGTTTGGTTATGGACAATACAACATACCAAAACTGAAACTAAGACAACATAAACTGAAAATTCGAAAAAAAAACTTTTCCAACTAGGTTGGAAAGCTTTTAACGACGTTGGGCGCCATTTTTGTTGCAGGGTTATAATGGACAAGCGGAGAGGATAGGAGGGGATAGGATAGTGGAAGGGTAGGATAAGGAATAGGTAGGAAGAAGAGGTAAGGAAGGTATAGGAAAACAGGGACGGAATGTCGAGTTTCGGAGGACGTGGCCTGCTCGCGATGCGCGGCATCAGCTCGTCGTCCGGGGGGGGGGGGGGGAGAGAGGAACTTGCCTCCTAAACTCAACTACACCTACAAGCAAAAAACATAAATCAGGCCGAAGGATAGGGAAAGGGGGGATTAGGGACGCGGACGGACTACTGTCACACCATCTTCACCGTCGTTCAGCCACCTTCCGCACTTCTGAAAATTCTTCTAACACGACACAGCTTCACTCAAGAAGCCAAGAAAAAAAACTTTCGTTTCAGCTTAGAGGCGTGTTTTTGGAAGTTTTATTAACTATAAATGACATTTATCAGATATTTTAAATAACATAAATAAGACATCAAATAATTAATAAATAAATAAGTAATAAATAACAGAAAAAAAAAACTAAAATATATAATAAATAACTATCTACAAATAAATAATCATTACTAAATAAATGAAGAATAAATGTATAATAAATAAACAATAAGCAGATAATAAATAAATAATAATTAAATAATAAATAAATAGAAACAAAATTAATAATTGTATGAGAATATATTTTAACAATTTTTAATTAAATTAACAAACAAGAAAAAAATATATAACAAGAACTGAAATAAGCAAAAGACGCAACACCAAACAAATCATGGGGTTGTGGTCCCACCCAACTTCCACCCGCGAAACACTCTTTATAGTGTTTTGTTTTGTTTTTTTTTTTTTTTTTGCGGTCTGAAACGAAGCCCTAGCTTTCTACCCCTATAGAGCTCTGTAGACGTAGCCTACCAGGACCAGCACCATTAAGTGCACCCCGCGGCGACACCTCTCCTCGGATTTCAATCGGTTGCTTACAAACAAAATAATAAGCTTGAATAAAAAATAAAAAAAAACTTCCACGCCAATATGTGACCTTAATAATTAGGAACAACAGGTAATATAAAAAAACAATAAATAAATAAAGGACAAACACGAACACGAATTGAATAATAATCCTGGAGACAGGAACATTAATAACTTGGATCGATGTAAAGGTTTTTATTTTATAATATATTTTTTCTTCTTATATTGTTAGAATATAGCTTAATATATTTTTTTTCATATTTTTTTGTTTTTAGGGTTAAGTATAGGTCTTATCTGCTTGGTGGTCGAGTCTGCTCCTCTCTGGATGGGGATAATCCTACTTGTGATGAAGGTAGTACCTGCTTTAGTATCCCAGATCGGCTAAAAGTAGTCGGGATTAGGCAGGCAAACACAAGAGAAACAAGGAACAGTCAAATTTCGGTATGTACATATATGACTTTTATTTCCTTTTTTATTTGTTTTTTTTTTTGTAACGGACAACACTGACTTTCTTTTTCTTTGGGTAACTACGGTTCACGGAACACTGAGGCGTTAGATAGGGGTTGTTTTTTTTGAGTTGGTCGTTGATAGGGATTTTCATTTTTTTTTTATAAAAAAAAACTTCACAACTTAACTGGGTCTCACTTCAAACACAGCCTTTTTTTGTATTTTTGTTTTTTTTTTTTTTTTTTATTTCTAATATAGTTCTCTTGTGGGTTTTTCTTCCCTTTTTTTTGTTTTTTCAATTTCTATTTTTAAAATTTTGAATATTTCACTTTATTTTTGTTCACCACACTATCTCAGGTCTCTACCGCACGCTGGTCAGTTTGCCAATCCCTCAACCTTACTTTTCTAAACTTCCATTCACCTACTTTCTCCTAACCTATTCATTTATTCACCTATTCACCTACTCGCCTTATTAGGTGTTGGTAAATAGACCTTTTTGATGGGAACACCACTAATACGGTGACACAGACCATCGGACGATCTCCCCTCACCGTACCGAAAAATCATCCGATCCACCTCTCTACAAGTGCATATCATGCCAACACCACAGAATCATCCGTGCAAGAGTATGGGTACGCTTCCAACACTCACGCACAGATGAGCTCAGCTGCATGAGTACTTCCCTGCGGCGCTCAAAATGATCGAGCCAGTAGCCGATAGATGGGGTTACATTAAAACAATTCGCGCGAAACTTAAAACATACAAAAGAACTAATTACTCTGAAATAGAAAACACAAATTAATAATAACCATGATTGGACAAGTGGTGACGCTAATAAACTTTCATTATCAAAAAAAAACAACTAAAATTAATGAAAAACAAATACACGACGGATGACATAACAAGCACCCGAACAGAAAATTCCCCATCGATCGGCTACGTATCTCACTCGTATATACCTTTCCTACTCTTAGGTGTTATACCAGCAAAAAAAAACTTCCATTATTTTGCGCAAGCTTAGTGTCTCTCTATAGTATTTTGGGAGTTGTGCTGTCATTCGAATATTAAACAGTGCATTAGCAAACCAGCAACTAAGGACACCGGTAAGTAAACAAGACGTTTTTATTTATTTTAGTTTAATTTTATATTGTTTAATTTCTCTTCTTTTTTCCAGATGAAGTTTCGTCGGCATCAGGACAAATGGCTGACAGGCGTCCGCAACAAAATTTGTTGCTTATGGGAATATATTAACAATAAGCAGCAAAAAAAACTTCGGCCGCCTGAGAAGAGATGTTGAATCGCCGCGAAAAGGTTAGGAATTTTCAATTTAAAAAAAAAAACATATTTTAGTTTTTTTTTTTTTTTTTTCAGCTTGCCCATTGGTTTCCAAGTGGGGAAGAACCTACGATTGCAGCCGGGCCAAACGAAATTGAAGGTAAGTATCTTACCAAAATACTTAAGTTGGCTTAAGCCTTTTTTTTCTATCGAAATAGCCCTGACTCGATTGAGGTCAACGACCTATCTTGTATTACGGACCTACCTCAACATCGGATCAGAGGATTTTTTTTTTTTTTCAGTTACTACTGGTGAGTGATCGAGTTGGTGTCTTAAATAAAATTAGTAACTATGAGTAATGTACAAAAGGAAGCATGCAAACAACAACAACAGGTAAAAGTGAAATAAATAAAACTTAAGGTAATATCACAAAAAAAAGCAACTTAAAGTTAATATCACAGATTTTACAGTAACGCAAAGTTAAACTTTGATGATAGTAAATATAACAGGGTAAAAAAAAGTTCTTAAAGTTATCAGTCTTGAGAAAATTAGATTAGAAATGGTTAAACCAAGTTATCACAGATGGGTATATTAAATTTATCAGTCTTAAGAAAATTATACCTAAAGAATAAATATCACAGATATCGAACTGGTTAAACCTAATAATCACAGCGGTGTATAGAAAAATTAAAAATTTTTATTTTTAGAACTAATAAATATAAGTTAAACAAAAACAACATTTAAATCAAAAGGCATGCAATTCACTAAATTAACAATCAGCTTTAAGGACAGCGATCGTAACGTGTACTTTTGGACCCCCACACAGCTAAGTTCACTGTACGTTGGCGTTGAAACCGTACTCGCAAGCAAGCTGGGGGGCAATGATTCCCGTGCTGTCGATTTGACGAGAGATGGATCGATCTTGTCGGTCGGAGATCAGAGGAGAATGTAAAACCCTTTGCCTTTGACTTATATATTCAAATTTTCTGTGACTGACCTAGTAATCCTTTTTTTTTCTATTACAGCCTCTCGCATTATTTGGTGAACGCGGTCTTCTTCACCCTTGTGTGCCATTTTTAACTTTTTACCTATCTCTCTAACACTTAATTTTTTTAAAACAAAAAAAATATTAATTAATTAGAACGAAAACTATAAACTTATCGAAAACTGAAGTTTGAAAAAAAAAGGAAACGAAATATGTAACCAAAAAAAAGGTATCTTAGTTAATGTATACCACAAGGTATTAACTTAACAAAACTGAAACGCAAAAAAAAAATGTTAACAAAAGAAAACAAAAAAAATAAAAAAAAAAACGAAATAAATGTGTAACCTGTTTAATAAATATCAAAAGAAATAAATTCATAACGAAAAGAAATGACCAAAAAAAAAAAACGAAAAGAACAATGTATAATTAACGAAAGGTATGTATATGTTTAAACAATGAAAAGGAAATGTATAAATAACAAAAATTAAATAAATACCAAAAAAACGATGTTTGTAAACACAAAAAAATATTGAAAAGTTTCAATAAAACTAAACAATTACTTTTTGTTGAAACCAATCAAGAAAATTAATTTTTTAAAAACTGCAACGTAAATAAATAAATAAAGGAACAAAACGAAAGATTTTTAAATAACAAACAAAACTGTATAAGTACTTAACTCTAAAGTAATTTTCCTAAAAAAAAAACTTAGATAGTACTAACCTTGAAAAAACTTAAGATAATTTCTTCGATTTTAGAATTTTTAATGAAAAAAAAAAATCTGAAATGAAGATTATCAAAAAAAACTTAACACTAAAACGAAAAAAACTAGGAAAAATATAGGTATTAACCAAAAAAAACGTATGTACAAAACGAAATTGTAATACAAAAAATATATCGAAAAATCAAAAAAAAATTATTAACGTCACAAAAAAAAACTAAATTGTTTGAATTTGTAAATTGATATTCACAAAAACGAAAATTGTAACAACAATAAATTAACGAAAACTCAAAAAAAAATAAAAATAGAATATAGGTATATATGTTCCAAATAAAAAAAATGATGTACAAAATAAACCAAAACAAACGGGAATTTGAAAACAAAGTTTTCAAAAAAAATCTTGCAAATTGTAAAACAAAAGATTTAACGAAACAAAATATTTAAATTTAAAGAAATTTTTTTTTGTAATAACACAAAAAAAACTAAACTTGAATAAAAAATTTAATAGCAAAAAAAAAAACTCTTAATCTTTAAATTTCTTTGTTTTTTTTCAAAAAAAAAAACTTAAAGAAGAACCAAAATTTGGTTAAATAAAAAAAAATTAACAGCTAATAAGATTATCAAAAAAACGCAAACTTTCAAAAATAATATATATATAGTTTTTAAGACGATATTTATAGGTATATAAGTTTAAGTTATATGTTATACGTATGTATATGTTTTATATAAGCATTCGGGGTGCTTCAGGTAGCTTCTTTTTTCCGGTGGTTTCTTCGCGACATGGTACGATCCTACTAACGACATCACCAAAAAAAAAAACGGACATCAGACGGACTAAAAAAAACTCCCCTGATGTGACAATAATAAACTAGGAAAACTACTAGAAACACTAACGCAAACATTTCAAAGTTTTCCCTTACCGCTCCCGCAATTTTAGACAGTCTCCAGGACTTTGCTAAAAGACATGAAACGGTAAGGTAGAACTTACAAAAAACGTTGGAACGATGATGTCGGACTACACGTCTCGCACAATCGATCGTCCAAATAGCTGACAAGACTAGAAAAAGAAAATTAAAAAAAAAGATAGATAGGAAAGTAAAAAAAAGATAAGGATGGGAATAGGTAAAAACAAAACGAAAATGCTCTATCTGACGTTACTAAAGCTTTCGCAAAGGAACGTCGCGATACACCTAGGTTCGCCTGAGGCCTTCCTGGTGCAGACTTACGCCCTTTTCGAAAACTCCAGTAACCTCTGACAGAAACATTACACCGCAGTCGCTGTGAATTTTCAAACACTCGTCGCGATACATCTAGGTACGCCTGAGGCCTTCCTGATGCAGACTTACGAGGTTTAAAAATCCACAGCAAGTTTGGTTATGGACAATACAACATACCAAAACTGAAACTAAGACAACATAAACTGAAAATTCGAAAAGAAACTTTTCCAACTAGGTTGGAAAGCTTTTAACGACGTTGGGCGCCATTTTTGTTGCAGGGTTATAATGGACAAGCGGAGAGGATAGGAGGGGATAGGATAGTGGAAGGGTAGGATAAGGAATAGGTAGGAAGAAGAGGTAAGGAAGGTATAGGAAAACAGGGACGGAATGTCGAGTTTCGGAGGACGTGGCCTGCTCGCGATGCGCGGCATCAGCTCGTCGGACGGGGGGGGTTGGAGAGAGGAACTTGCCACCTAAACTCAACTACACCTACAAGCAAAAAACATAAATCAGGCCGAAGGATAGGGAAAGGGGGGATTAGGGAAGCGGACGGACTACTGTCACACCATCTTCACCGTCGTTCAGCCACCTTCCGCACCCCTGAAAATTCTTCTAACACGACACAGCTTCACTCAAGAAGCCAAGAAAAAAAACTTTCGTTTCAGCTTAGAGGCGTGTTTTTGGAAGTTTTATTAACTATAAATGACATTTATCAGATATTTTAAATAACATAAATAAGACATCAAATAATTAATAAATAAATAAGTAATAAATAAATAAGTAATAAATAACAGAAAAAAAAACTAAAATATATAATAAATAACTATCTACAAATAAATAATCATTACTAAATAAATGAAGAATAAATGTATAATAAATAAACAATAAGCAGATAATAAATAAATAATAATTAAATAATAAATAAATAGAAACAAAATGAATAATTGTATGAGAATATATTTTAACAATTTTTAATTAAATTAACAAACAAGAAAAAAATATATAACAAGAACTGAAATAAGCAAAAGACGCAACACCAAACAAATCATGGGGTTGTGGTCCCACCCAACTTCCACCCGCGAAACACTCTTTATAGTGTTTTGTTTTGTTTTTTTTTTTTTTTTTGCGGTCTCAAACGAAGCCCTAGCTTTCTACCCCTATAGAGCTCTGTAGACGTAGCCTACCAGGACCAGCACCATTAAGTGCACCCCGCGGCGACACCTCTCCTCGGATTTCAATCGGTTGCTTACAAACAAAATAATAAGCTTGAATAAAAAATTAAAAAAAACTTCCACGCCAATATGTGACCTTAATAATTAGGAACAACAGGTAATATAAAAAACAATAAATAAATAAAGGACAAACACGAACACGAATTGAATAATAATCCTGGAGACAGGAACATTAATAACTTGGATCGATGTAAAGGTTTTTATTTTATAATATATTTTTTCTTCTTATATTGTTAGAATATAGCTTAATATATTTTTTTTCATATTTTTTTGTTTTTAGGGTTAAGTATAGGTCTTATCTGCTTGGTGGTCGAGTCTGCTCCTCTCTGGATGGGGATAATCCTACTTGTGATGAAGGTAGTACCTGCTTTAGTATCCCAGATCGGCTAAAAGTAGTCGGGATTAGGCAGGCAAACACAAGAGAAACAAGGAACAGTCAAATTTCGGTATGTACATATATGACTTTTATTTCCTTTTTTATTTGTTTTTTTTTTTGTAACGGACAACACTGACTTTCTTTTTCTTTGGGTAACTACGGTTCACGGAACACTGAGGCGTTAGATAGGGGTTGTTTTTTTTGAGTTGGTCGTTGATAGGGATTTTCATTTTTTTTTTATAAAAAAAAACTTCACAACTTAACTGGGTCTCACTTCAAACACAGCCTTTTTTTGTATTTTTGTTTTTTTTTTTTTTTTTTTATTTCTAATATAGTTCTCTTGTGGGTTTTTCTTCCCTTTTTTTTGTTTTTTCAATTTCTATTTTTAAAATTTTGAATATTTCACTTTATTTTTGTTCACCACACTATCTCAGGTCTCTACCGCACGCTGGTCAGTTTGCCAATCCCTCAACCTTACTTTTCTAAACTTCCATTCACCTACTTTCTCCTAACCTATTCATTTATTCACCTATTCACCTACTCGCCTTATTAGGTGTTGGTAAATAGACCTTTTTGATGGGAACACCACTAATACGGTGACACAGACCATCGGACGATCTCCCCTCACCGTACCGAAAAATCATCCGATCCACCTCTCTACAAGTGCATATCATGCCAACACCACAGAATCATCCGTGCAAGAGTATGGGTACGCTTCCAACACTCACGCACAGATGAGCTCAGCTGCATGAGTACTTCCCTGCGGCGCTCAAAATGATCGAGCCAGTAGCCGATAGATGGGGTTACATTAAAACAATTCGCGCGAAACTTAAAACATACAAAAGAACTAATTACTCTGAAATAGAAAACACAAATTAATAATAACCATGATTGGACAAGTGGTGACGCTAATAAACTTTCATTATCAAAAAAAAACAACTAAAATTAATGAAAAACAAATACACGACGGATGACATAACAAGCACCCGAACAGAAAATTCCCCATCGATCGGCTACGTATCTCACTCGTATATACCTTTCCTACTCTTAGGTGTTATACCAGCAAAAAAATAACTTCCATTATTTTGCGCAAGCTTAGTGTCTCTCTATAGTATTTTGGGAGTTGTGCTGTCATTCGAATATTAAACACTGCATTAGCAAACCAAACCAGCAACTAAGGACACCGGTAAGTAAACAAGACGTTTTTATTTATTTTAGTTTAATTTTATATTGTTTAATTTCTCTTCTTTTTTCCAGATGAAGTTTCGTCGGCATCAGGACAAATGGCTGACAGGCGTCCGCAACAAAATTTGTTGCTTATGGGAATATATTAACAATAAGCAGCAAAAAAAACTTCGGCCGCCTGAGAAGAGATGTTGAATCGCCGCGAAAAGGTTAGGAATTTTCAATTTAAAAAAAAAACATATTTTAGTTTTTTTTTTCAGCTTGCCCATTGGTTTCCAAGTGGGGAAGAACCTACGATTGCAGCCGGGCCAAACGAAATTGAAGGTAAGTATCTTACCAAAATACTTAAGTTGGCTTAAGCCTTTTTTTTCTATCGAAATAGCCCTGACTCGATTGAGGTCAACGACCTATCTTGTATTACGGACCTACCTCAACATCGGATCAGAGGATTTTTTTTTTTTTTTCAGTTACTACTGGTGAGTGATCGAGTTGGTGTCTTAAATAAAATTAGTAACTATGAGTAATGTACAAAAGGAAGCATGCAAACAACAACAACAGGTAAAAGTGAAATAAATAAAACTTAAGGTAATATCACAAAAAAAGCAACTTAAAGTTAATATCACAGATTTTACAGTAACGCAAAGTTAAACTTTGATGATAGTAAATATAACAGGGTAAAAAAAAGTTCTTAAAGTTATCAGTCTTGAGGAACTTATAATTAAAAAAATTATCACAGTTTAAAAGAATATACTAAACCTAAGGTATGCAAAATATCACAGATGGTTAAAATTAATTCTATCAGTTTTAAGAAAATTATAATTAATAAGTAAAATATCACAAATTAGATTAGAAATGGTTAAACCAAGTTATCACAGATGGGTATATTAAATTTATCAGTCTTAAGAAAATTATACCTAAAGAATAAATATCACAGATATCGAACTGGTTAAACCTAATAATCACAGCGGTGTATAGAAAAATTAAAAATTTTTATTTTTAGAACTAATAAATATAAGTTAAACAAAAACAACATTTAAATCAAAAGGCATGCAATTCACTAAATTAACAATCAGCTTTAAGGACAGCGATCGTAACGTGTACTTTTGGACCCCCACACAGCTAAGTTCACTGTACGTTGGCGTTGAAACCGTACTCGCAAGCAAGCTGGGGGGCAATGATTCCCGTGCTGTCGATTTGACGAGAGATGGATCGATCTTGTCGGTCGGAGATCAGAGGAGAATGTAAAACCCTTTGCCTTTGACTTATATATTCAAATTTTCTGTGACTGACCTAGTAATCCTTTTTTTTTCTATTACAGCCTCTCGCATTATTTGGTGAACGCGGTCTTCTTCACCCTTGTGTGCCATTTTTAACTTTTTACCTATCTCTCTAACACTTAATTTTTTTAAAACAAAAAAAATATTAATTAATTAGAACGAAAACTATAAACTTATCGAAAACTGAAGTTTGAAAAAAAAAGGAAACGAAATATGTAACCAAAAAAAAGGTATCTTAGTTAATGTATACCACAAGGTATTAACTTAACAAAACTGAAACGCAAAAAAAAAATGTAAACAAAAGAAAACAAAAAAAATAAAAAAAAAACGAAATAAATGTGTAACCTGTTTAATAAATATCAAAAGAAATAAATTCATAACGAAAAGAAATGACCAAAAAAAAAAAACGAAAAGAACAATGTATAATTAACGAAAGGTATGTATATGTTTAAACAATGAAAAGGAAATGTATAAATAACAAAAATTAAATAAATACCAAAAAAACGATGTTTGTAAACACAAAAAAATATTGAAAAGTTTCAATAAAACTAAACAATTACTTTTTGTTGAAACCAATCAAGAAAATTAATTTTTTAAAAACTGCAACGTAAATAAATAAATAAAGGAACAAAACGAAAGATTTTTAAATAACAAACAAAACTGTATAAGTACTTAACTCTAAAGTAATTTTCCTAAAAAAAAAACTTAGATAGTACTAACCTTGAAAAAACTTAAGATAATTTCTTCGATTTTAGAATTTTTAATGAAAAAAAAAAATCTGAAATGAAGATTATCAAAAAAAACTTAACACTAAAACGAAAAAAACTAGGAAAAATATAGGTATTAACCAAAAAAAACGTATGTACAAAACGAAATTGTAATACAAAAAATATATCGAAAAATCAAAAAAAAATTATTAACGTCACAAAAAAAAACTAAATTGTTTGAATTTGTAAATTGATATTCACAAAAACGAAAATTGTAACAACAATAAATTAACGAAAACTCAAAAAAAAATAAAAATAGAATATAGGTATATATGTTCCAAATAAAAAAAATGATGTACAAAATAAACCAAAACAAACGGGAATTTGAAAACAAAGTTTTCAAAAAAAATCTTGCAAATTGTAAAACAAAAGATTTAACGAAACAAAATTTGTATTTAAATTTAAAGAAATTTTTTTTTGTAATAACACAAAAAAAACTAAACTTGAATAAAAAATTTAATAGCAAAAAAAAAAAACTCTTAATCTTTAAATTTCTTTGTTTTTTTTTCAAAAAAAAAAACTTAAAGAAGAACCAAAATTTGGTTAAATAAAAAAAAATTAACAGCTAATAAGATTATCAAAAAAACGCAAACTTTCAAAAATAATATATATATAGTTTTTAAGACGATATTTATAGGTATATAAGTTTAAGTTATATGTTATACGTATGTATATTTTTTTATATAAGCATTCGGGGTGCTTCAGGTAGCTTCTTTTTTCCGGTGGTTTCTTCGCGACATGGTACGATCCTACTAACGACATCACCAAAAAAAAAACGGACATCAGACGGACTAAAAAAAACTCCCCTGATGTGACAATAATAAACTAGGAAAACTACTAGAAACACTAACGCAAACATTTCAAAGTTTTCCCTTACCGCTCCCGCAATTTTAGACAGTCTCCAGGACTTTGCTAAAAGACATGAAACGGTAAGGTAGAACTTACAAAAAACGTTGGAACGATGATGTCGGACTACACGTCTCGCACAATCGATCGTCCAAATAGCTGACAAGACTAGAAAAAGAAAATTAAAAAAAAAGATAGATAGGAAAGTAAAAAAAAGATAAGGATGGGAATAGGTAAAAACAAAACGAAAATGCTCTATCTGACGTTACTAAAGCTTTCGCAAAGGAACGTCGCGATACACCTAGGTTCGCCTGAGGCCTTCCTGGTGCAGACTTACGCCCTTTTCGAAAACTCCAGTAACCTCTGACAGAAACATTACACCGCAGTCGCTGTGAATTTTCAAACACTCGTCGCGATACATCTAGGTACGCCTGAGGCCTTCCTGATGCAGACTTACGAGGTTTAAAAATCCACAGCAAGTTTGGTTATGGACAATACAACATACCAAAACTGAAACTAAGACAACATAAACTGAAAATTCGAAAAGAAACTTTTCCAACTAGGTTGGAAAGCTTTTAACGACGTTGGGCGCCATTTTTGTTGCAGGGTTATAATGGACAAGCGGAGAGGATAGGAGGGGATAGGATAGTGGAAGGGTAGGATAAGGAATAGGTAGGAAGAAGAGGTAAGGAAGGTATAGGAAAACAGGGACGGAATGTCGAGTTTCGGAGGACGTGGCCTGCTCGCGATGCGCGGCATCAGCTCGTCGGACGGGGGGGGTTGGAGAGAGGAACTTGCCACCTAAACTCAACTACACCTACAAGCAAAAAACATAAATCAGGCCGAAGGATAGGGAAAGGGGGGATTAGGGAAGCGGACGGACTACTGTCACACCATCTTCACCGTCGTTCAGCCACCTTCCGCACCCCTGAAAATTCTTCTAACACGACACAGCTTCACTCAAGAAGCCAAGAAAAAAAACTTTCGTTTCAGCTTAGAGGCGTGTTTTTGGAAGTTTTATTAACTATAAATGACATTTATCAGATATTTTAAATAACATAAATAAGACATCAAATAATTAATAAATAAATAAGTAATAAATAAATAAGTAATAAATAACAGAAAAAAAAACTAAAATATATAATAAATAACTATCTACAAATAAATAATCATTACTAAATAAATGAAGAATAAATGTATAATAAATAAACAATAAGCAGATAATAAATAAATAATAATTAAATAATAAATAAATAGAAACAAAATGAATAATTGTATGAGAATATATTTTAACAATTTTTAATTAAATTAACAAACAAGAAAAAAATATATAACAAGAACTGAAATAAGCAAAAGACGCAACACCAAACAAATCATGGGGTTGTGGTCCCACCCAACTTCCACCCGCGAAACACTCTTTATAGTGTTTTGTTTTGTTTTTTTTTTTTTTTTTGCGGTCTCAAACGAAGCCCTAGCTTTCTACCCCTATAGAGCTCTGTAGACGTAGCCTACCAGGACCAGCACCATTAAGTGCACCCCGCGGCGACACCTCTCCTCGGATTTCAATCGGTTGCTTACAAACAAAATAATAAGCTTGAATAAAAAATTAAAAAAAACTTCCACGCCAATATGTGACCTTAATAATTAGGAACAACAGGTAATATAAAAAACAATAAATAAATAAAGGACAAACACGAACACGAATTGAATAATAATCCTGGAGACAGGAACATTAATAACTTGGATCGATGTAAAGGTTTTTATTTTATAATATATTTTTTCTTCTTATATTGTTAGAATATAGCTTAATATATTTTTTTTCATATTTTTTTGTTTTTAGGGTTAAGTATAGGTCTTATCTGCTTGGTGGTCGAGTCTGCTCCTCTCTGGATGGGGATAATCCTACTTGTGATGAAGGTAGTACCTGCTTTAGTATCCCAGATCGGCTAAAAGTAGTCGGGATTAGGCAGGCAAACACAAGAGAAACAAGGAACAGTCAAATTTCGGTATGTACATATATGACTTTTATTTCCTTTTTTATTTGTTTTTTTTTTTTGTAACGGACAACACTGACTTTCTTTTTCTTTGGGTAACTACGGTTCACGGAACACTGAGGCGTTAGATAGGGGTTGTTTTTTTTGAGTTGGTCGTTGATAGGGATTTTCATTTTTTTTTTATAAAAAAAAACTTCACAACTTAACTGGGTCTCACTTCAAACACAGCCTTTTTTTGTATTTTTGTTTTTTTTTTTTTTTTATTTCTAATATAGTTCTCTTGTGGGTTTTTCTTCCCTTTTTTTTGTTTTTTCAATTTCTATTTTTAAAATTTTGAATATTTCACTTTATTTTTGTTCACCACACTATCTCAGGTCTCTACCGCACGCTGGTCAGTTTGCCAATCCCTCAACCTTACTTTTCTAAACTTCCATTCACCTACTTTCTCCTAACCTATTCATTTATTCACCTATTCACCTACTCGCCTTATTAGGTGTTGGTAAATAGACCTTTTTGATGGGAACACCACTAATACGGTGACACAGACCATCGGACGATCTCCCCTAACCGTACCGAAAAATCATCCGATCCACCTCTCTACAAGTGCATATCATGCCAACACCACAGAATCATCCGTGCAAGAGTATGGGTACGCTTCCAACACTCACGCACAGATGAGCTCAGCTGCATGAGTACTTCCCTGCGGCGCTCAAAATGATCGAGCCAGTAGCCGATAGATGGGGTTACATTAAAACAATTCGCGCGAAACTTAAAACATACAAAAGAACTAATTACTCTGAAATAGAAAACACAAATTAATAATAACCATGATTGGACAAGTGGCGACGCTAATAAACTTTCATTATCAAAAAAAAACAACTAAAATTAATGAAAAACAAATACACGACGGATGACATAACAAGCACCCGAACAGAAAATTCCCCATCGATCGGCTACGTATCTCACTCGTATATACCTTTCCTACTCTTAGGTGTTATACCAGCAAAAAAATAACTTCCATTATTTTGCGCAAGCTTAGTGTCTCTCTATAGTATTTTGGGAGTTGTGCTGTCATTCGAATATTAAACACTGCATTAGCAAACCAAACCAGCAACTAAGGACACCGGTAAGTAAACAAGACGTTTTTATTTATTTTAGTTTAATTTTATATTGTTTAATTTCTCTTCTTTTTTCCAGATGAAGTTTCGTCGGCATCAGGACAAATGGCTGACAGGCGTCCGCAACAAAATTTGTTGCTTATGGGAATATATTAACAATAAGCAGCAAAAAAAACTTCGGCCGCCTGAGAAGAGATGTTGAATCGCCGCGAAAAGGTTAGGAATTTTCAATTTAAAAAAAAAACATATTTTAGTTTTTTTTTTTTCAGCTTGCCCATTGGTTTCCAAGTGGGGAAGAACCTACGATTGCAGCCGGGCCAAACGAAATTGAAGGTAAGTATCTTACCAAAATACTTAAGTTGGCTTAAGCCTTTTTTTTCTATCGAAATAGCCCTGACTCGATTGAGGTCAACGACCTATCTTGTATTACGGACCTACCTCAACATCGGATCAGAGGATTTTTTTTTTTTTTTCAGTTACTACTGGTGAGTGATCGAGTTGGTGTCTTAAATAAAATTAGTAACTATGAGTAATGTACAAAAGGAAGCATGCAAACAACAACAACAGGTAAAAGTGAAATAAATAAAACTTAAGGTAATATCACAAAAAAAAGCAACTTAAAGTTAATATCACAGATTTTACAGTAACGCAAAGTTAAACTTTGATGATAGTAAATATAACAGGGTAAAAAAAAGTTCTTAAAGTTATCAGTCTTGAGGAAATTATAATTAAAAAAATTATCACAGTTTAAAAGAATATACTAAACCTAAGGTATGCAAAATATCACAGATGGTTAAAATTAATTCTATCAATTTTAAGAAAATTATAATTAATAAGTAAAATATCACAAATTAGATTAGAAATGGTTAAACCAAGTTATCACAGATGGGTATATTAAATTTATCAGTCTTAAGAAAATTATACCTAAAGAATAAATATCACAGATATCGAACTGGTTAAACCTAATAATCACAGCGGTGTATAGAAAAATTAAAAATTTTTATTTTTAGAACTAATAAATATAAGTTAAACAAAAACAACATTTAAATCAAAAGGCATGCAATTCACTAAATTAACAATCAGCTTTAAGGACAGCGATCGTAACGTGTACTTTTGGACCCCCACACAGCTAAGTTCACTGTACGTTGGCGTTGAAACCGTACTCGCAAGCAAGCTGGGGGGCAATGATTCCCGTGCTGTCGATTTGACGAGAGATGGATCGATCTTGTCGGTCGGAGATCAGAGGAGAATGTAAAACCCTTTGCCTTTGACTTATATATTCAAATTTTCTGTGACTGACCTAGTAATCCTTTTTTTTTTCTATTACAGCCTCTCGCATTATTTGGTGAACGCGGTCTTCTTCACCCTTGTGTGCCATTTTTAACTTTTTACCTATCTCTCTAACACTTAATTTTTTTAAAACAAAAAAAATATTAATTAATTAGAACGAAAACTATAAACTTATCGAAAACTGAAGTTTGAAAAAAAAAGGAAACGAAATATGTAACCAAAAAAAAGGTATCTTAGTTAATGTATACCACAAGGTATTAACTTAACAAAACTGAAACGCAAAAAAAAAATGTAAACAAAAGAAAACAAAAAAAATAAAAAAAAAAACGAAATAAATGTGTAACCTGTTTAATAAATATCAAAAGAAATAAATTCATAACGAAAAGAAATGACCAAAAAAAAAAAACGAAAAGAACAATGTATAATTAACGAAAGGTATGTATATGTTTAAACAATGAAAAGGAAATGTATAAATAACAAAAATTAAATAAATACCAAAAAAAACGATGTTTGTAAACACAAAAAAATATTGAAAAGTTTCAATAAAACTAAACAATTACTTTTTGTTGAAACCAATGAAAAAATCAAGAAAATTAATTTTTTAAGAACTACAACGTAAATAAATAAATAAAGGAACAAAACGAAAGATTTTTAAATAACAAACAAAACTGTATAAGTACTTAACTCTAAAGTAATTTTCCTAAAAAAAAAACTTAGATAGTACTTACCTTGAAAAAACTTAAGATAATTTCTTCGATTTTAGAATTTTTAATGAAAAAAAAATCTGAAATGAAGATTATCAAAAAAAACTTAACACTAAAACGAAAAAAACTAGGAAAAATATAGGTATTAACCAAAAAAAACGTATGTACAAAACGAAATTGTAATACAAAAAATATATCGAAAAATCAAAAAAAAATTATTAACGTCACAAAAAAAACTAAATTGTTTGAATTTGTAAATTGATATTCACAAAAACGAAAATTGTAACAACAATAAATTAACGAAAACTCAAAAAAAAAATAAAAAAAGAATATAGGTATATATGTTCCAAATAAAAAAAATGATGTACAAAATAAACCAAAACAAACGGGAATTTGAAAACAAAGTTTTCAAAAAAAATCTTGCAAATTGTAAAACAAAAGATTTAACGAAACAAAATTTGTATTTAAATTTAAAGAAATTTTTTTTTGTAATAACACAAAAAAAACTAAACTTGAATAAAAAATTTAATAGCAAAAAAAAAACTCTTAATCTTTAAATTTCTTTGTTTTTTTTTCAAAAAAAAAAACTTAAAGAAGAACCAAAATTTGGTTAAATAAAAAAAAATTAACAGCTAATAAGATTATCAAAAAAACGCAAACTTTCAAAAATAATATATATATAGTTTTTAAGACGATATTTATAGGTATATAAGTTTAAGTTATATGTTATACGTATGTATATGTTTTATATAAGCATTCGGGGTGCTTCAGGTAGCTTCTTTTTTCCGGTGGTTTCTTCGCGACATGGTACGATCCTACTAACGACATCACCAAAAAAAAAACGGACATCAGACGGACTAAAAAAAACTCCCCTGATGTGACAATAATAAACTAGGAAAACTACTAGAAACACTAACGCAAACATTTCAAAGTTTTCCCTTACCGCTCCCGCAATTTTAGACAGTCTCCAGGACTTTGCTAAAAGACATGAAACGGTAAGGTAGAACTTACAAAAAACGTTGGAACGATGATGTCGGACTACACGTCTCGCACAATCGATCGTCCAAATAGCTGACAAGACTAGAAAAAGAAAATTAAAAAAAAAGATAGATAGGAAAGTAAAAAAAAGATAAGGATGGGAATAGGTAAAAACAAAACGAAAATGCTCTATCTGACGTTACTAAAGCTTTCGCAAAGGAACGTCGCGATACACCTAGGTTCGCCTGAGGCCTTCCTGGTGCAGACTTACGCCCTTTTCGAAAACTCCAGTAACCTCTGACAGAAACATTACACCGCAGTCGCTGTGAATTTTCAAACACTCGTCGCGATACATCTAGGTACGCCTGAGGCCTTCCTGATGCAGACTTACGAGGTTTAAAAATCCACAGCAAGTTTGGTTATGGACAATACAACATACCAAAACTGAAACTAAGACAACATAAACTGAAAATTCGAAAAGAAACTTTTCCAACTAGGTTGGAAAGCTTTTAACGACGTTGGGCGCCATTTTTGTTGCAGGGTTATAATGGACAAGCGGAGAGGATAGGAGGGGATAGGATAGTGGAAGGGTAGGATAAGGAATAGGTAGGAAGAAGAGGTAAGGAAGGTATAGGAAAACAGGGACGGAATGTCGAGTTTCGGAGGACGTGGCCTGCTCGCGATGCGCGGCATCAGCTCGTCGGACGGGGGGGGTTGGAGAGAGGAACTTGCCACCTAAACTCAACTACACCTACAAGCAAAAAACATAAATCAGGCCGAAGGATAGGGAAAGGGGGGATTAGGGAAGCGGACGGACTACTGTCACACCATCTTCACCGTCGTTCAGCCACCTTCCGCACCCCTGAAAATTCTTCTAACACGACACAGCTTCACTCAAGAAGCCAAGAAAAAAAACTTTCGTTTCAGCTTAGAGGCGTGTTTTTGGAAGTTTTATTAACTATAAATGACATTTATCAGATATTTTAAATAACATAAATAAGACATCAAATAATTAATAAATAAATAAGTAATAAATAACAGAAAAAAAAACTAAAATATATAATAAATAACTATCTACAAATAAATAATCATTACTAAATAAATGGAGAATAAATGTATAATAAATAAACAATAAGCAGATAATAAATAAATAATAATTAAATAATAAATAAATAGAAACAAAATGAATAATTGTATGAGAATATATTTTAACAATTTTTAATTAAATTAACAAACAAGAAAAAAATATATAACAAGAACTGAAATAAGCAAAAGACGCAACACCAAACAAATCATGGGGTTGTGGTCCCACCCAACTTCCACCCGCGAAACACTCTTTATAGTGTTTTGTTTTGTTTTTTTTTTTTTTTTTGCGGTCTCAAACGAAGCCCTAGCTTTCTACCCCTATAGAGCTCTGTAGACGTAGCCTACCAGGACCAGCACCATTAAGTGCACCCCGCGGTGACACCTTTCCTCGGATCTCAATCGGTTGCTTACAAACAAAATAATAAGCTTGAATAAAAAATAAAAAAAAAACTTCCACGCCAATATGTGACCTTAATAATTAGGAACAACAGGTAATATAAAAAAACAATAAATAAATAAAGGACAAACACAAACACGAATTGAATAATAATCCTGGAGACAGGAACATTAATAACTTGGATCGATGCAAAGGTTTTTATTTTATAATATATTTTTTTCTTCTTATATTGTTAGAATATAGCTTAATATATTTTTTTTTATATTTTTTTGTTTTTAGGGTTAAGTATAGGTCTTATCTGCTTGGTGGTCGAGTCTGCTCCTCTCTGGATGGGGATAATCCTACTTGTGATGAAGGTAGTACCTGCTTTAGTATCCCAGATCGGCTAAAAGTAGTCGGGATTAGGCAGGCAAACACAAGAGAAACAAGGAACAGTCAAATTTCGGTATGTACATATATGACTTTTATTTCCTTTTTTATTTGTTTTTTTTTTTTGTAACGGACAACACTGACTTTCTTTTTCTTTGGGTAACTACGGTTCACGGAACACTGAGGCGTTAGATAGGGGTTGTTTTTTTTGAGTTGGTCGTTGATAGGGATTTTCATTTTTTTTTTATAAAAAAAAACTTCACAACTTAACTGGGTCTCACTTCAAACACAGCCTTTTTTTTGTATTTTTGTTTTTTTTTTTTTATTTCTAATATAGTTCTCTTGTGGGTTTTTCTTCCCTTTTTTTTGTTTTTTCAATTTCTATTTTTAAAATTTTGAATATTTCACTTTATTTTTGTTCACCACACTATCTCAGGTCTCTACCGCACGCTGGTCAGTTTGCCAATCCCTCAACCTTACTTTTCTAAACTTCCATTCACCTACTTTCTCCTAACCTATTCATTTATTCACCTATTCACCTACTCGCCTTATTAGGTGTTGGTAAATAGACCTTTTTGATGGGAACACCACTAATACGGTGACACAGACCATCGGACGATCTCCCCTCACCGTACCGAAAAATCATCCGATCCACCTCTCTACAAGTGCATATCATTACAACACCACAGAATCATCCGTGCAAGAGTATGGGTACGCTTCCAACACTCACGCACAGATGAGCTCAGCTGCATGAGTACTTCCCTGCGGCGCTCAAAATGATCGAGCCAGTAGCCGATAGATGGGGTTACATTAAAACAATTCGCGCGAAACTTAAAACATACAAAAGAACTAATTACTCTGAAATAGAAAACACAAATTAATAATAACCATGATTGGACAAGTGGTGACGCTAATAAACTTTCATTATCAAAAAAAAAACAACTAAAATTAATGAAAAACAAATACACGACGGATGACATAACAAGCACCCGAACAGAAAATTCCCCATCGATCGGCTACGCATCTCACTCGTATATACCTTTCCTACTCTTAGGTGTTATACCAGCAAAAAAAATAACTTCCATTATTTTGCGCAAGCTTAGTGTCTCTATAGTATTTTGGGAGTTGTGCTGTCATTCGAATATTAAACAGTGCATTAGCAAACCAGCAACTAAGGACACCGGTAAGTAAACAAGACGTTTTTATTTATTTTAGTTTAATTTTATATTGTTTAATTTCTCTTCTTTTTTCCAGATGAAGTTTCGTCGGCTTCAGGACAAATGGCTGACAGGTGTCCGCAACAAAATTTGTTGCTTATGGGAATATATTCACAATAAGCAGCAAAAAAAAAACTTCGGCCGCCTGAGAAGAGATGTTGAATCGCCGCGAAAAGGTTAGGAATTTTCAATTTAAAAAAAAAAACATATTTTAGTTTTTTTTTTTTTCAGCTTGCCCATTGGTTTCCAAGTGGGGAAGAACCTACGATTGCAGCCGGGCCAAACGAAATTGAAGGTAAGTATCTTACCAAAATACTTAAGTTGGCTTAAGCCTTTTTTTTCTATCGAAATAGCCCTGACTCGATTGAGGTCAACGACCTATCTTGTATTACGGACCTACCTCAACATCGGATCAGAGGATTTTTTTTTTTTTTTTTTCAGTTACTACTGGTGAGTGATCGAGTTGGTGTCTTAAATAAAATTAGTAACTATGAGTTATGTACAAAAGGAAGCATGCAAACAACAACAACAGGTAAAAGTGAAATAAATAAAACTTAAGGTAATATCACAAAAAAAAGCAACTTAAAGTTAATATCACAGATTTTACAGTAACGCAAAGTTAAACTTTGATGATAGTAAATATCACAGGGTAAAAAAAAGTTCTTAAAGTTATCAGTCTTGAGGAAATTATAATTAAAAAAATTATCACAGTTTAAAAGAATATACTAAACCTAAGGTATGCAAAATATCACAGATGGTTAAAATTAATTCTATCAGTTTTAAGAAAATTATAATTAATAAGTAAAATATCACAAATTAGATTAGAAATGGTTAAACCAAGTTTTCACAGATGGGTATATTAAATTTATCAGTCTTAAGAAAATTATACCTAAAGAATAAATATCACAGATATCGAACTGGTTAAACCTAATAATCACAGCGGTGTATAGAAAAATTAAAAATTTTTATTTTTAGAACTAATAAATATAAGTTAAACAAAAAGAACATTTAAATCAAAAGGCATGCAATTCACTAAATTAACAATCAGCTTTAAGGACAGCGATCGTAACGTGTACTTTTGGACCCCCACACAGCTAAGTTCACTGTACGTTGGCGTTGAAACCGTACTCGCAAGCAAGCTGGGGGGCAATGATTCCCGTGCTGTCGATTTGACGAGAGATGGATCGATCTTGTCGGTCGGAGATCAGAGGAGAATGTAAAACCCTTTGCCTTTGACCTATATATTCAAATTTTCTGTGACTGACCTAGTAATCCTTTTTTTTCTATTACAGCCTCTCGGATTATTTGGTGAACGCGGTCTTCTTCACCCTTGTGTGCCATTTTTAACTTTTTACCTATCTCTCTAACACTTAATTTTTTTAAAACAAAAAAAATATTAATTAATTAGAACGAAAACTATAAACTTATCGAAAACTGAAGTTTGAAAAAAAAAAAGGAAACGAAATATGTAACCAAAAAAAAGGTATCTTAGTTAATGTATACCACAAGGTATTAACTTAACAAAACTGAAACGCAAAAAAAATGTAAACAAAAGAAAACAAAAAAAATAAAAAAAAAAACGAAATAAATGTGTAACCTGTTTAATAAATATCAAAAGAAATAAATTCATAACGAAATGAAATGACCAAAAAAAAAAAACTAAAAGAACAATGTATAATTAACGAAAGGTATGTATATGTTTAAACAATGAAAAGGAAATGTATAAATAACAAAAATTAAATAAATACCAAAAAAAACGATGTTTGTAAACACAAAAAAATATTGAAAAGTTTCAATAAAACTAAACAATTACTTTTTGTTGAAACCAATGAAAAAATCAAGAAAATTAATTTTTTAAGAACTACAACGTAAATAAATAAATAAAGGAACAAAACGAAAGATTTTTAAATAACAAACAAAACTGTATAAGTACTTAACTCTAAAGTAATTTTCCTAAAAAAAAAACTTAGATAGTACTTACCTTGAAAAAACTTAAGATAATTTCTTCGATTTTAGAATTTTTAATGAAAAAAAAATCTGAAATGAAGATTATCAAAAAAAACTTAACACTAAAACGAAAAAAACTAGGAAAAATATAGGTATTAACCAAAAAAAACGTATGTACAAAACGAAATTGTAATACAAAAAATATATCGAAAAATCAAAAAAAAATTATTAACGTCACAAAAAAAACTAAATTGTTTGAATTTGTAAATTGATATTCACAAAAACGAAAATTGTAACAACAATAAATTAACGAAAACTCAAAAAAAAAATAAAAAAAGAATATAGGTATATATGTTCCAAATAAAAAAAATGATGTACAAAATAAACCAAAACAAACGGGAATTTGAAAACAAAGTTTTCAAAAAAAATCTTGCAAATTGTAAAACAAAAGATTTAACGAAACAAAATTTGTATTTAAATTTAAAGAAATTTTTTTTTGTAATAACACAAAAAAAACTAAACTTGAATAAAAAATTTAATAGCAAAAAAAAAACTCTTAATCTTTAAATTTCTTTGTTTTTTTTCAAAAAAAAAAACTTAAAGAAGAACCAAAATTTGGTTAAATAAAAAAAAATTAACAGCTAATAAGATTATCAAAAAAACGCAAACTTTCAAAAATAATATATATATAGTTTTTAAGACGATATTTATAGGTATATAAGTTTAAGTTATATGTTATACGTATGTATATGTTTTATATAAGCATTCGGGGTGCTTCAGGTAGCTTCTTTTTTCCGGTGGTTTCTTCGCGACATGGTACGATCCTACTAACGACATCACCAAAAAAAAAACGGACATCAGACGGACTAAAAAAAACTCCCCTGATGTGACAATAATAAACTAGGAAAACTACTAGAAACACTAACGCAAACATTTCAAAGTTTTCCCTTACCGCTCCCGCAATTTTAGACAGTCTCCAGGACTTTGCTAAAAGACATGAAACGGTAAGGTAGAACTTACAAAAAACGTTGGAACGATGATGTCGGACTACACGTCTCGCACAATCGATCGTCCAAATAGCTGACAAGACTAGAAAAAGAAAATTAAAAAAAAAGATAGATAGGAAAGTAAAAAAAAGATAAGGATGGGAATAGGTAAAAACAAAACGAAAATGCTCTATCTGACGTTACTAAAGCTTTCGCAAAGGAACGTCGCGATACACCTAGGTTCGCCTGAGGCCTTCCTGGTGCAGACTTACGCCCTTTTCGAAAACTCCAGTAACCTCTGACAGAAACATTACACTTATTAACCGCAGTCGCTGTGAATTTTCAAACACTCGTCGCGATACATCTAGGTACGCCTGAGGCCTTCCTGATGCAGACTTACGAGGTTTAAAAATCCACAGCAAGTTTGGTTATGGACAATACAACATACCAAAACTGAAACTAAGACAACATAAACTGAAAATTCGAAAAGAAACTTTTCCAACTAGGTTGGAAAGCTTTTAACGACGTTGGGCGCCATTTTTGTTGCAGGGTTATAATGGACAAGCGGAGAGGATAGGAGGGGATAGGATAGTGGAAGGGTAGGATAAGGAATAGGTAGGAAGAAGAGGTAAGGAAGGTATAGGAAAACAGGGACGGAATGTCGAGTTTCGGAGGACGTGGCCTGCTCGCGATGCGCGGCATCAGCTCGTCGGACGGGGGGGGTTGGAGAGAGGAACTTGCCACCTAAACTCAACTACACCTACAAGCAAAAAACATAAATCAGGCCGAAGGATAGGGAAAGGGGGGATTAGGGACGCGGACGGACTATTGTCACACCATCTTCACCGTCGTTCAGCCACCTTCCGCACCCCTGAAAATTCTTCTAACACGACACAGCTTCACTCAAGAAGCCAAGAAAAAAAAACTTTCGTTTCAGCTTAGAGGCGTGTTTTTGGAAGTTTTATTAACTATAAATGACATTTATCAGATATTTTAAATAACATAAATAAGACATCAAATAATTAATAAATAAATAAGTAATAAATAACAGAAAAAAAAACTAAAATATATAATAAATAACTATCTACAAATAAATAATCATTACTAAATAAATGGAGAATAAATGTATAATAAATAAACAATAAGCAGATAATAAATAAATAATAATTAAATAATAAATAAATAGAAACAAAATGAATAATTGTATGAGAATATATTTTAACAATTTTTAATTAAATTAACAAACAAGAAAAAAATATATAACAAGAACTGAAATAAGCAAAAGACGCAACACCAAACAAATCATGGGGTTGTGGTCCCACCCAACTTCCACCCGCGAAACACTCTTTATAGTGTTTTGTTTTGTTTTGTTTTTTTTTTTTTTTTTTTTTTTTTTTTTGCGGTCTCAAACGAAGCCCTAGCTTTCTACCCCTATAGAGCTCTGTAGACGTAGCCTACCAAGACCAGCACCATTAAGTGCACCCCGCGGCGACACCTCTCCTCGGATTTCAATCGGTTGCTTACAAACAAAATAATAAGCTTGAATAAAAAATAAAAAAAAACTTCCACGCCAATATGTGACCTTAATAATTAGGAACAACAGGTAATATAAAAAAACAATAAATAAATAAAGGACAAACACGAACACGAATTGAATAATAATCCTGGAGACAGGAACATTAATAACTTGGATCGATGTAAAGGTTTTTATTTTATAATATATTTTTTCTTCTTATATTGTTAGAATATAGCTTAATATATTTTTTTTCATATTTTTTTGTTTTTAGGGTTAAGTATAGGTCTTATCTGCTTGGTGGTCGAGTCTGCTCCTCTCTGGATGGGGATAATCCTACTTGTGATGAAGGTAGTACCTGCTTTAGTATCCCAGATCGGCTAAAAGTAGTCGGGATTAGGCAGGCAAACACAAGAGAAACAAGGAACAGTCAAATTTCGGTATGTACATATATGACTTTTATTTCCTTTTTTATTTGTTTTTTTTTTTTTGTAACGGACAACACTGACTTTCTTTTTCTTTGGGTAACTACGGTTCACGGAACACTGAGGCGTTAGATAGGGGTTGTTTTTTTTGAGTTGGTCGTTGATAGGGATTTTCATTTTTTTTTATAAAAAAAAACTTCACAACTTAACTGGGTCTCACTTCAAACACAGCCTTTTTTTGTATTTTTGTTTTTTTTTTTTTTTTTTTTTTAATATAGTTCTCTTGTGGGTTTTTCTTCCCTTTTTTTTGTTTTTTCAATTTCTATTTTTAAAATTTTGAATATTTCACTTTATTTTTGTTCACCACACTATCTCAGGTCTCTACCGCACGCTGGTCAGTTTGCCAATCCCTCAACCTTACTTTTCTAAACTTCCATTCACCTACTTTCTCCTAACCTATTCATTTATTCACCTATTCACCTACTCGCCTTATTAGGTGTTGGTAAATAGACCTTTTTGATGGGAACACCACTAATACGGTGACACAGACCATCGGACGATCTCCCCTCACCGTACCGAAAAATCATCCGATCCACCTCTCTACAAGTGCATATCATGCCAACACCACAGAATCATCCGTGCAAGAGTATGGGTACGCTTCCAACACTCACGCACAGATGAGCTCAGCTGCATGAGTACTTCCCTGCGGCGCTCAAAATGATCGAGCCAGTAGCCGATAGATGGGGTTACATTAAAACAATTCGCGCGAAACTTAAAACATACAAAAGAACTAATTACTCTGAAATAGAAAACACAAATTAATAATAACCATGATTGGACAAGTGGTGACGCTAATAAACTTTCATTATCAAAAAAAAACAACTAAAATTAATGAAAAACAAATACACGACGGATGACATAACAAGCACCCGAACAGAAAATTCCCCATCGATCGGCTACGCATCTCACTCGTATATACCTTTCCTACTCTTAGGTGTTATACCAGCAAAAAAATAACTTCCATTATTTTGCGCAAGCTTAGTGTCTCTATAGTATTTTGGGAGTTGTGCTGTCATTCGAATATTAAACAGTGCATTAGCAAACCAGCAACTAAGGACACCGGTAAGTAAACAAGACGTTTTTATTTATTTTAGTTTAATTTTATATTGTTTAATTTCTCTTCTTTTTTCCAGATGAAGTTTCGTCGGCATCAGGACAAATGGCTGACAGGCGTCCGCAACAAAATTTGTTGCTTATGGGAATATATTCACAATAAGCAGCAAAAAAAAACTTCGGCCGCCTGAGAAGAGATGTTGAATCGCCGCGAAAAGGTTAGGAATTTTCAATTTAAAAAAAAAACATATTTTAGTTTTTTTTTTTTTTTCAGCTTGCCCATTGGTTTCCAAGTGGGGAAGAACCTACGATTGCAGCTGGGCCAAACGAAATTGAAGGTAAGTATCTTACCAAAATACTTAAGTTGGCTTAAGCCTTTTTTTTCTATCGAAATAGCCCTGACTCGATTGAGGTCAACGACCTATCTTGTATTACGGACCTACCTCAACATCGGATCAGAGGATTTTTTTTTTTTTTTTCAGTTACTACTGGTGAGTGATCGAGTTGGTGTCTTAAATAAAATTAGTAACTATGAGTAATGTACAAAAGGAAGCATGTAAACAACAACAACAGGTAAAAGTGAAATAAATAATACTTAAGGTAATATCACAAAAAAAAGCAACTTAAAGTTAATATCACAGATTTTACAGTAACGCAAAGTTAAACTTTGATGATAGTAAATATCACAGGGTAAAAAAAAGTTCTTAAAGTTATCAGTCTTGAGGAAATTATAATTAAAAAAATTATCACAGTTTAAAAGAATATACTAAACCTAAGGTATGCAAAATATCACAGATGGTTAAAATTAATTCTATCAGTTTTAAGAAAATTATAATTAATAAGTAAAATATCACAAATTAGATTAGAAATGGTTAAACCAAGTTATCACAGATGGGTATATTAAATTTATCAGTCTTAAGAAAATTATACCTAAAGAATAAATATCACAGATATCGAACTGGTTAAACCTAATAATCACAGCGGTGTATAGAAAAATTAAAAATTTTTATTTTTAGAACTAATAAATATAAGTTAAACAAAAACAACATTTAAATCAAAAGGCATGCAATTCACTAAATTAACAATCAGCTTTAAGGACAGCGATCGTAACGTGTACTTGTACTTTTGGACTCCCACACAGCTAAGTTCACTGTACGTTGGCGTTGAAACCGTACTCGCAAGCAAGCTGGGGGGCAATGATTCCCGTGCTGTCGATTTGACGAGAGATGGATCGATCTTGTCGGTCGGAGATCAGAGGAGAATGTAAAACCCTTTGCCTTTGACTTATATATTCAAATTTTCTGTGACTGACCTAGTAATCCTTTTTTTTTTCTATTACAGCCTCTCGCATTATTTGGTGAACGCGGTCTTCTTCACCCTTGTGTGCCATTTTTAACTTTTTACCTATCTCTCTAACACTTAATTTTTTTAAAACAAAAAAAATATTAATTAATTAGAACGAAAACTATAAACTTATCGAAAACTGAAGTTTGAAAAAAAAAAGGAAACGAAATATGTAACCAAAAAAAAGGTATCTTAGTTAATGTATACCACAAGGTATTAACTTAACAAAACTGAAACGCAAAAAAAAATGTAAACAAAAGAAAACAAAAAAAATAAAAAAAAAAACGAAATAAATGTGTAACCTGTTTAATAAATATCAAAAGAAATAAATTCATAACGAAAAGAAATGACCAAAAAAAAAAACGAAAAGAACAATGTATAATTAACGAAAGGTATGTATATGTTTAAACAATGAAAAGGAAATGTATAAATAACAAAAATTAAATAAATACCAAAAAAACGATGTTTGTAAACACAAAAAAATATTGAAAAGTTTCAATAAAACTAAACAATTACTTTTTGTTGAAACCAATGAAAAAATCAAGAAAATTAATTTTTTAAAAACTACAACGTAAATAAATAAATAAAGGAACAAAACGAAAGATTTTTAAATAACAAACAAAACTGTATAAGTACTTAACTCTAAAGTAATTTTCCTAAAAAAAAAACTTAGATAGTACTAACCTTGAAAAAACTTAAGATAATAGGTCTGTTTCTTTACTCGCCCGCGGGATCCCGAGGGATCCCAAAACTACCCAAAACGTGTTTCTTTACTTTCTTCTGGCACGAAAATGCCAGAGCTTTTCATTTTTTTTCGTTTCCCCTCCAGCAAGAATTTACCCGAACATTTTAGCTCGGGCACTTTCTTGCTTGTCAAAATTAAATCAGCTGATGGAAAAATTTGAAGTTTGTGATTTGTGAAGAGATTGCAAATTAAAATTTAATAAAAGTAAACAAATATGGAACTACTGTTATCTTCCTCATCATCCATTAATAAGAACAATTGTTTAAATTTTGTTTTAAATTCCTCTAAATGGCTTATTTTAAACAGAAAGAAAACAGTTTCGCTACATACACATACAAATCTGTCTTCAAATTTGAAGTTCACCCAGAAACATCCCAAATGCGTTTCTTTACTTTTAAGTTCGGGCACCAAATTACAAAAACAACATCAAAAAGCTCGAGCCCGAACTTTTTCCCGAGCTTTTTCCCAAACTTTACCCGAAAAGTAAAGAAACAGACCTAATTTCTTCGATTTTAGAATTTTTAATGAAAAAAAAAAAATCTGAAATGAAGATTATCAAAAAAAACTTAACACTAAAACGAAAAAAACTAGGAAAAATATAGGTATTAACCAAAAAAACGTATGTACAAAACGAAATTGTAATACAAAAAATATATCGAAAAATCAAAAAAAAATTATTAACGTCACAAAAAAAAACTAAATTGTTTGAATTTGTAAATTGATATTCACAAAAAAAATTGTAACAACAATAAATTAACGAAAACTCAAAAAAAAATAAAAATAGAATATAGGTATATATGTTCCAAATAAAAAAAATGATGTACAAAATAAACCAAAACAAACGGGAATTTGAAAACAAAGTTTTCAAAAAAAATCTTGCAAATTGTAAAACAAAAGATTTAACGAAACAAAATTTGTATTTAAATTTAAAGAAATTTTTTTTTGTAATAACACAAAAAAAACTAAACTTGATTAAAAAATTTAATAGCAAAAAAAAAACTCTTAATCTTTAAATTTCTTAGTTTTTTTTTCAAAAAAAAAAAACTTAAAGAAGAACCAAAATTTGGTTAAATAAAAAAAAATTAACAGCTAATAAGATTATCAAAAAAAACGCAAACTTTCAAAAATAATATATATATAGTTTTTAAGACGATATTTATAGGTATATAAGTTTAAGTTATATGTTATACGTATGTATATGTTTTATATAAGCATTCGGGGTGCTTCAGGTAGCTTCTTTTTTCCGGTGGTTTCTTCGCGACATGGTACGATCCTACTAACGACATCACCAAAAAAAAAACGGACATCAGACGGACTAAAAAAACTCCCCTGATGTGACAATAATAAACTAGGAAAACTACTAGAAACACTAACGCAAACATTTCAAAGTTTTCCCTTACCGCTCCCGCAATTTTAGACAGTCTCCAGGACTTTGCTAAAAGACATGAAACGGTAAGGTAGAACTTACAAAAAACGTTGGAACGATGATGTCGGACTACACGTCTCGCACAATCAATCGTCCAAATAGCTGACAAGACTAGAAAAAGAAAATTAAAAAAAAAAGATAGATAGGAAAGTAAAAAAAAGATAAGGATGGGAATAGGTAAAAACAAAACGAAAATGCTCTATCTGACGTTACTAAAGCTTTCGCAAAGGAACGTCGCGATACACCTAGGTTCGCCTGAGGCTTCCTGGTGCAGACTTACGCCCTTTTCGAAAACTCCAGTAACCTCTGACAGAAACATTACACTTATTAACCGCAGTCGCTGTGAATTTTCAAACACTCGTCGCGATACATCTAGGTACGCCTGAGGCCTTCCTGATGCAGACTTACGAGGTTTAAAAATCCACAGCAAGTTTGGTTATGGACAATACAACATACCAAAACTGAAACTAAGACAACATAAACTGAAAATTCGAAAAGAAACTTTTCCAACTAGGTTGGAAAGCTTTTAACGACGTTGGGCGCCATTTTTGTTGCAGGGTTATAATGGACAAGCGGAGAAAGCGGAGAGGATAGGAGGGGATAGGATAGTGGAAGGGTAGGATAAGGAATAGGTAGGAAGAAGAGGTAAGGAAGGTATAGGAAAACAGGGACGGAATGTCGAGTTTCGGAGGACGTGGCCTGCTCGCGATGCGCGGCATCAGCTCGTCGGACGGGGGGGGGTTGGAGAGAGGAACTTGCCACCTAAACTCAACTACACCTACAAGCAAAAAACATAAATCAGGCCGAAGGATAGGGAAAGGGGGGATTAGGGACGCGGACGGACTACTGTCACACCATCTTCACCGTCGTTCAGCCACCTTCCGCACTTCTGAAAATTCTTCTAACACGACACAGCTTCACTCAAGAAGCCAAGAAAAAAAACTTTCGTTTCAGCTTAGAGGCGTGTTTTTGGAAGTTTTATTAACTATAAATGACATTTATCAGATATTTTAAATAACATAAATAAGACATCAAATAATTAATAAATAAATAAGTAATAAATAACAGAAAAAAAAAACTAAAATATATAATAAATAACTATCTACAAATAAATAATCATTACTAAATAAATGAAGAATAAATGTATAATAAATAAACAATAAGCAGATAATAAATAAATAATAATTAAATAATAAATAAATAGAAACAAAATGAATAATTGTATGAGAATATATTTTAACAATTTTTAATTAAATTAACAAACAAGAAAAAAATATATAACAAGAACTGAAATAAGCAAAAGACGCAACACCAAACAAATCATGGGGTTGTGGTCCCACCCAACTTCCACCCGCGAAACACTCTTTATAGTGTTTTGTTTTGTTTTTTTTTTTTTTTTGCGGTCTGAAACGAAGCCCTAGCTTTCTACCCCTATAGAGCTCTGTAGACGTAGCCTACCAGGACCAGCACCATTAAGTGCACCCCGCGGCGACACCTCTCCTCGGATTTCAATCGGTTGCTTACAAACAAAATAATAAGCTTGAATAAAAAATAAAAAAAAACTTCCACGCCAATATGTGACCTTAATAATTAGGAACAACAGGTAATATAAAAAAACAATAAATAAATAAAGGACAAACACGAACACGAATTGAATAATAATCCTGGAGACAGGAACATTAATAACTTGGATCGATGTAAAGGTTTTTATTTTATAATATATTTTTTCTTCTTATATTGTTAGAATATAGCTTAATATATTTTTTTTCATATTTTTTTGTTTTTAGGGTTAAGCATAGGTCTTATCTGCTTGGTGGTCGAGTCTGCTCCTCTCTGGATGGGGATAATCCTACTTGTGATGAAGGTAGTACCTGCTCTAGTATCCCAGATCGGCTAAAAGTAGTCGGGATTAGGCAGGCAAACACAAGAGAAACAAGGAACAGTCAAATTTCGGTATGTACATATATGACTTTTATTTCCTTTTTTATTTGTTTTTTTTTTTTTGTAACGGACAACACTGACTTTCTTTTTCTTTGGGTAACTACGGTTCACGGAACACTGAGGCGTTAGATAGGGGTTGTTTTTTTTGAGTTGGTCGTTGATAGGGATTTTCATTTTTTTTTTATAAAAAAAAACTTCACAACTTAACTGGGTCTCACTTCAAACACAGCCTTTTTTTTGTATTTTTGTTTTTTTTTTTATTTCTAATATAGTTCTCTTGTGGGTTTTTCTTAATTTTTTTTGTTTTTTCAATTTCTATTTTTAAAATTTTGAATATTTCACTTTATTTTTGTTCACCACACTATCTCAGGTCTCTACCGCACGCTGGTCAGTTTGCCAATCCCTCAACCTTACTTTTCTAAACTTCCATTCACCTACTTTCTCCTAACCTATTCATTTATTCACCTATTCACCTACTCGTCTTATTAGGTGTTGGTAAATAGACCTTTTTGATGGGAACACCACTAATACGGTGACACAGACCATCGGACGATCTCCCCTCACCGTACCGAAAAATCATCCGATCCACCTCTCTACAAGTGCATATCATGCCAACACCACAGAATCATCCGTGCAAGAGTATGGGTACGCTTCCAACACTCACGCACAGATGAGCTCAGCTGCATGAGTACTTCCCTGCGGCGCTCAAAATGATCGAGCCAGTAGCCGATAGATGAAGATACATTAAAACAATTCGCGCGAAACTTAAAACATACAAAAGAACTAATTACTCTGAAATAGAAAACACAAATTAATAATAACCATGATTGGACAAGTGGTGACGCTAATAAACTTTCATTATCAAAAAAAAACAACTAAAATTAATGAAAAACAAATACACGACGGATGACATAACAAGCACCCGAACAGAAAATTCCCCATCGATCGGCTACGTATCTCACTCGTATATACCTTTCCTACTCTTAGGTGTTGTACCAGCAAAAAAATAACTTCCATTATTTTGCGCAAGCTTAGTGTCTCTCTATAGTATTTTGGGAGTTGTGCTGTCATTCGAATATTAAACAGTGCATTAGCAAACCAGCAACTAAGGACACCGGTAAGTAAACAAGACGTTTTTATTTATTTTAGTTCAATTTTATATTGTTTAATTTCTCTTCTTTTTTCCAGATGAAGTTTCGTCGGCATCAGGACAAATGGCTGACAGGCGTCCGCAACAAAATTTGTTGCTTATGGGAATATATTCACAATAAGCAGCAAAAAAAACTTCGGCCGCCTGAGAAGAGATGTTGAATCGCCGCGAAAAGGTTAGGAATTTTCAATTTAAAAAAAAAACATTTTAGTTTTTTTTTTTTCAGCTTGCCCATTGGTTTCCAAGTGGGGAAGAACCTACGATTGCAGCCGGGCCAAACGAAATTGAAGGTAAGTATCTTACCAAAATACTTAAGTTGGCTTAAGCCTTTTTTTTCTATCGAAATAGCCCTGACTCGATTGAGGTCAACGACCTATCTTGTATTACGGACCTACCTCCACATCGGATCAGAGGATTTTTTTTTTTTTCAGTTACTACTGGTGAGTGATCGAGTTGGTGTCTTAAATAAAATTAGTAACTATGAGTAATGTACAAAAGGAAGCATGCAAACAACAACAACAGGTAAAAGTGAAATAAATAAAACTTAAGGTAATATCACAAAAAAAAGCAACTTAAAGTTAATATCACAGATTTTACAGTAACGCAAAGTTAAACTTTGATGATAGTAAATAGCACAGGGTAAAAAAAAGTTCTTAAAGTTATCAGTCTTGAGGAAATTATAATTAAAAAAATTATCACAGTTTAAAAGAATATACTAAACCTAAGGTATGCAAAATATCACAGATGGTTAAAATTAATTCTATCAGTTTTAAGAAAATTATAATTAATAAGTAAAATATCACAAATTAGATTAGAAATGGTTAAACCAAGTTATCACAGATGGGTATATTAAATTTATCAGTCTTAAGAAAATTATACCTAAAGAATAAATATCACAGATATCGAACTGGTTAAACCTAATAATCACAGCGGTGTATAGAAAAATTAAAAATTTTTATTTTTAGAACTAATAAATATAAGTTAAACAAAAACAACATTTAAATCAAAAGGCATGCAATTCACTAAATTAACAATCAGCTTTAAGGACAGCGATCGTAACGTGTACTTTTGGACCCCCACACAGCTAAGTTCACTGTACGTTGGCGTTGAAACCGTACTCGCAAGCAAGCTGGGGGGCAATGATTCCCGTGCTGTCGATTTGACGAGAGATGGATCGATCTTGTCGGTCGGAGATCAGAGGAGAATGTAAAACCCTTTGCCTTTGACTTATATATTCAAATTTTCTGTGACTGACCTAGTAATCCTTTTTTTTTTCTATTACAGCCTCTCGCATTATTTGGTGAACGCGGTCTTCTTCACCCTTGTGTGCCATTTTTAACTTTTTACCTATCTCTCTAACACTTAATTTTTTTAAAACAAAAAAAATATTAATTAATTAGAACGAAAACTATAAACTTATCGAAAACTGAAGTTTGAAAAAAAAGGAAACGAAATATGTAACCAAAAAAAAGGTATCTTAGTTAATGTATACCACAAGGTATTAACTTAACAAAACTGAAACGCAAAAAAAATGTAAACAAAAGAAAACAAAAAAAATAAAAAAAAAAACGAAATAAATGTGTAACCTGTTTAATAAATATCAAAAGAAATAAATTCATAACGAAAAGAAATGACCAAAAAAAAAAAACGAAAAGAACAATGTATAATTAACGAAAGGTATGTATATGTTTAAACAATGAAAATGAAATGTATAAATAACAAAAATTAAATAAATACCAAAAAAAACGATGTTTGTAAACACAAAAAAATATTGAAAAGTTTCAATAAAACTAAACAATTACTTTTTGTTGAAACCAATGAAAAAATCAAGAAAATTAATTTTTTAAAAACTACAACGTAAATAAATAAATAAAGGAACAAAACGAAAGATTTTTAAATAACAAACAAAACTGTATAAGTACTTAACTCTAAAGTAATTTTCCTAAAAAAAAAACTTAGATAGTACTAACCTTGAAAAAACTTAAGATAATTTCTTCGATTTTAGAATTTTTAATGAAAAAAAAAAATCTGAAATGAAGATTATCAAAAAAAACTTAACACTAAAACGAAAAAAACTAGGAAAAATATAGGTATTAACCAAAAAAACGTATGTACAAAACGAAATTGTAATACAAAAAATATATCGAAAAATCAAAAAAAAATTATTAACGTCACAAAAAAAAACTAAATTGTTTGAATTTGTAAATTGATATTCACAAAAACGAAAATTGTAACAACAATAAATTAACGAAAACTCAAAAAAAATAAAAATAGAATGTAGGTATATATGTTCCAAATAAAAAAAATGATGTACAAAATAAACCAAAACAAACGGGAATTTGAAAACAAAGTTTTCAAAAAAAATCTTGCAAATTGTAAAACAAAAGATTTAACGAAACAAAATTTGTATTTAAATTTAAAGACATTTTTTTTTGTAATAACACAAAAAAAACTAAACTTGATTAAAAAATTTAATAGCAAAAAAAAAAACTCTTAATCTTTAAATTTCTTAGTTTTTTTTTTCAAAAAAAAAAAACTTAAAGAAGAACCAAAATTTGGTTAAATAAAAAAAAATTAACAGCTAATAAGATTATCAAAAAAAACGCAAACTTTCAAAAATAATATATATATAGTTTTTAAGACGATATTTATAGGTATATAAGTTTAAGTTATATGTTATACGTATGTATATGTTTTATATAAGCATTCGGGGTGCTTCAGGTAGCTTCTTTTTTCCGGTGGTTTCTTCGCGACATGGTACGATCCTACTAACGACATCATCAAAAAAAAAACGGACATCAGACGGACTAAAAAAAACTCCCCTGATGTGACAATAATAAACTAGGAAAACTACTAGAAACACTAACGCAAACATTTCAAAGTTTTCCCTTACCGCTCCCGCAATTTTAGACAGTTTCCAGGACTTTGCTAAAAGACATGAAACGGTAAGGTAGAACTTACAAAAAACGTTGGAACGATGATGTCGGTCTACACGTCTCGCACAATCAATCGTCCAAATAGCTGACAAGACTAGAAAAAGAAAATTAAAAAAAAAAGATAGATAGGAAAGTAAAAAAAAGATAAGGATGGGAATAGGTAAAAACAAAACGAAAATGCTCTATCTGACGTTACTAAAGCTTTCGCAAAGGAACGTCGCGATACACCTAGGTTCGCCTGAGGCTTCCTGGTGCAGACTTACGCCCTTTTCGAAAACTCCAGTAACCTCTGACAGAAACATTACACTTATTAACCGCAGTCGCTGTGAATTTTCAAACACTCGTCGCGATACATCTAGGTACGCCTGAGGCCTTCCTGATGCAGACTTACGAGGTTTAAAAATCCACAGCAAGTTTGGTTATGGACAATACAACATACCAAAACTGAAACTAAGACAACATAAACTGAAAATTCGAAAAGAAACTTTTCCAACTAGGTTGGAAAGCTTTTAACGACGTTGGGCGCCATTTTTGTTGCAGGGTTATAATGGACAAGCGGAGAGGATAGGAGGGGATAGGATAGTGGAAGGGTAGGATAAGGAATAGGTAGGAAGAAGAGGTAAGGAAGGTATAGGAAAACAGGGACGGAATGTCGAGTTTCGGAGGACGTGGCCTGCTCGCGATGCGCGGCATCAGCTCGTCGGACGGGGGGGGGGTTGGAGAGAGGAACTTGCCACCTAAACTCAACTACACCTACAAGCAAAAAACATAAATCAGGCCGAAGGATAGGGAAAGGGGGGATTAGGGACGCGGACGGACTACTGTCACACCATCTTCACCGTCGTTCAGCCACCTTCCGCACTTCTGAAAATTCTTCTAACACGACACAGCTTCACTCAAGAAGCCAAGAAAAAAAACTTTCGTTTCAGCTTAGAGGCGTGTTTTTGGAAGTTTTATTAACTATAAATGACATTTATCAGATATTTTAAATAACATAAATAAGACATCAAATAATTAATAAATAAATAAGTAATAAATAACAGAAAAAAAAAACTAAAATATATAATAAATAACTATCTACAAATAAATAATCATTACTAAATAAATGAAGAATAAATGTATAATAAATAAACAATAAGCAGATAATAAATAAATAATAATTAAATAATAAATAAATAGAAACAAAATGAATAATTGTATGAGAATATATTTTAACAATTTTTAATTAAATTAACAAACAAGAAAAAAATATATAACAAGAACTGAAATAAGCAAAAGACGCAACACCAAACAAATCATGGGGTTGTGGTCCCACCCAACTTCCACCCGCGAAACACTCTTTATAGTGTTTTGTTTTGTTTTTTTTTTTTTTTTGCGGTCTGAAACGAAGCCCTAGCTTTCTACCCCTATAGAGCTCTGTAGACGTAGCCTACCAGGACCAGCACCATTAAGTGCACCCCGCGGCGACACCTCTCCTCGGATTTCAATCGGTTGCTTACAAACAAAATAATAAGCTTGAATAAAAAATAAAAAAAAACTTCCACGCCAATATGTGACCTTAATAATTAGGAACAACAGGTAATATAAAAAAACAATAAATAAATAAAGGACAAACACGAACACGAATTGAATAATAATCCTGGAGACAGGAACATTAATAACTTGGATCGATGTAAAGGTTTTTATTTTATAATATATTTTTTCTTCTTATATTGTTAGAATATAGCTTAATATATTTTTTTTCATATTTTTTTGTTTTTAGGGTTAAGCATAGGTCTTATCTGCTTGGTGGTCGAGTCTGCTCCTCTCTGGATGGGGATAATCCTACTTGTGATGAAGGTAGTACCTGCTCTAGTATCCCAGATCGGCTAAAAGTAGTCGGGATTAGGCAGGCAAACACAAGAGAAACAAGGAACAGTCAAATTTCGGTATGTACATATATGACTTTTATTTCCTTTTTTATTTGTTTTTTTTTTTTGTAACGGACAACACTGACTTTCTTTTTCTTTGGGTAACTACGGTTCACGGAACACTGAGGCGTTAGATAGGGGTTGTTTTTTTTGAGTTGGTCGTTGATAGGGATTTTCATTTTTTTTTTATAAAAAAAAACTTCACAACTTAACTGGGTCTCACTTCAAACACAGCCTTTTTTTTGTATTTTTGTTTTTTTTTTTTATTTCTAATATAGTTCTCTTGTGGGTTTTTCTTAATTTTTTTTGTTTTTTCAATTTCTATTTTTAAAATTTTGAATATTTCACTTTATTTTTGTTCACCACACTATCTCAGGTCTCTACCGCACGCTGGTCAGTTTGCCAATCCCTCAACCTTACTTTTCTAAACTTCCATTCACCTACTTTCTCCTAACCTATTCATTTATTCACCTATTCACCTACTCGTCTTATTAGGTGTTGGTAAATAGACCTTTTTGATGGGAACACCACTAATACGGTGACACAGACCATCGGACGATCTCCCCTCACCGTACCGAAAAATCATCCGATCCACCTCTCTACAAGTGCATATCATGCCAACACCACAGAATCATCCGTGCAAGAGTATGGGTACGCTTCCAACACTCACGCACAGATGAGCTCAGCTGCATGAGTACTTCCCTGCGGCGCTCAAAATGATCGAGCCAGTAGCCGATAGTTGAAGATACATTAAAACAATTCGCGCGAAACTTAAAACATACAAAAGAACTAATTACTCTGAAATAGAAAACACAAATTAATAATAACCATGATTGGACAAGTGGTGACGCTAATAAACTTTCATTATCAAAAAAAAACAACTAAAATTAATGAAAAACAAATACACGACGGATGACATAACAAGCACCCGAACAGAAAATTCCCCATCGATCGGCTACGTATCTCACTCGTATATACCTTTCCTACTCTTAGGTGTTATACCAGCAAAAAAATAACTTCCATTATTTTGCGCAAGCTTAGTGTCTCTCTATAGTATTTTGGGAGTTGTGCTGTCATTCGAATATTAAACAGTGCATTAGCAAACCAGCAACTAAGGACACCGGTAAGTAAACAAGACGTTTTTATTTATTTTAGTTCAATTTTATATTGTTTAATTTCTCTTCTTTTTTCCAGATGAAGTTTCGTCGGCATCAGGACAAATGGCTGACAGGCGTCCGCAACAAAATTTGTTGCTTATGGGAATATATTCACAATAAGCAGCAAAAAAAACTTCGGCCGCCTGAGAAGAGATGTTGAATCGCCGCGAAAAGGTTAGGAATTTTCAATTTAAAAAAAAAACATTTTAGTTTTTTTTTTTTTCAGCTTGCCCATTGGTTTCCAAGTGGGGAAGAACCTACGATTGCAGCCGGGCCAAACGAAATTGAAGGTAAGTATCTTACCAAAATACTTAAGTTGGCTTAAGCCTTTTTTTTCTATCGAAATAGCCCTGACTCTCTTGTATTACGGACCTACCTCCACATCGGATCAGAGGATTTTTTTTTTTTTTCAGTTACTACTGGTGAGTGATCGAGTTGGTGTCTTAAATAAAATTAGTAACTATGAGTAATGTACAAAAGGAAGCATGCAAACAACAACAACAGGTAAAAGTGAAATAAATAAAACTTAAGGTAATATCACAAAAAAAAGCAACTTAAAGTTAATATCACAGATTTTACAGTAACGCAAAGTTAAACTTTGATGATAGTAAATAGCACAGGGTAAAAAAAAGTTCTTAAAGTTATCAGTCTTGAGGAAATTATAATTTAAAAAATTATCACAGTTTAAAAGAATATACTAAACCTAAGGTATGCAAAATATCACAGATGGTTAAAATTAATTCTATCAGTTTTAAGAAAATTATAATTAATAAGTAAAATATCACAAATTAGATTAGAAATGGTTAAACCAAGTTATCACAGATGGGTATATTAAATTTATCAGTCTTAAGAAAATTATACCTAAAGAATAAATATCACAGATATCGAACTGGTTAAACCTAATAATCACAGCGGTGTATAGAAAAATTAAAAATTTTTATTTTTAGAACTAATAAATATAAGTTAAACAAAAACAACATTTAAATCAAAAGGCATGCAATTCACTAAATTAACAATCAGCTTTAAGGACAGCGATCGTAACGTGTACTTTTGGACCCCCACACAGCTAAGTTCACTGTACGTTGGCGTTGAAACCGTACTCGCAAGCAAGCTGGGGGGCAATGATTCCCGTGCTGTCGATTTGACGAGAGATGGATCGATCTTGTCGGTCGGAGATCAGAGGAGAATGTAAAACCCTTTGCCTTTGACTTATATATTCAAATTTTCTGTGACTGACCTAGTAATCCTTTTTTTTTTCTATTACAGCCTCTCGCATTATTTGGTGAACGCGGTCTTCTTCACCCTTGTGTGCCATTTTTAACTTTTTACCTATCTCTCTAACACTTAATTTTTTTAAAACAAAAAAAATATTAATTAATTAGAACGAAAACTATAAACTTATCGAAAACTGAAGTTTGAAAAAAAAAAGGAAACGAAATATGTAACCAAAAAAAAGGTATCTTAGTTAATGTATACCACAAGGTATTAACTTAACAAAACTGAAACGCAAAAAAAAATGTAAACAAAAGAAAACAAAAAAAATAAAAAAAAAAACGAAATAAATGTGTAACCTGTTTAATAAATATCAAAAGAAATAAATTCATAACGAAAAGAAATGACCAAAAAAAAAAACGAAAAGAACAATGTATAATTAACGAAAGGTATGTATATGTTTAAACAATGAAAATGAAATGTATAAATAACAAAAATTAAATAAATACCAAAAAAAACGATGTTTGTAAACACAAAAAAATATTGAAAAGTTTCAATAAAACTAAACAATTACTTTTTGTTGAAACCAATGAAAAAATCAAGAAAATTAATTTTTTAAAAACTACAACGTAAATAAATAAATAAAGGAACAAAACGAAAGATTTTTAAATAACAAACAAAACTGTATAAGTACTTAACTCTAAAGTAATTTTCCTAAAAAAAAAACTTAGATAGTACTAACCTTGAAAAAACTTAAGATAATTTCTTCGATTTTAGAATTTTTAATGAAAAAAAAAATCTGAAATGAAGATTATCAAAAAAAACTTAACACTAAAACGAAAAAAACTAGGAAAAATATAGGTATTAACCAAAAAAACGTATGTACAAAACGAAATTGTAATACAAAAAATATATCGAAAAATCAAAAAAAAATTATTAACGTCACAAAAAAAAACTAAATTGTTTGAATTTGTAAATTGATATTCACAAAAACGAAAATTGTAACAACAATAAATTAACGAAAACTCAAAAAAAATAAAAATAGAATGTAGGTATATATGTTCCAAATAAAAAAAATGATGTACAAAATAAACCAAAACAAACGGGAATTTGAAAACAAAGTTTTCAAAAAAAATCTTGCAAATTGTAAAACAAAAGATTTAACGAAACAAAATTTGTATTTAAATTTAAAGACATTTTTTTTTGTAATAACACAAAAAAAACTAAACTTGATTAAAAAATTTAATAGCAAAAAAAAAAACTCTTAATCTTTAAATTTCTTAGTTTTTTTTTTCAAAAAAAAAAAACTTAAAGAAGAACCAAAATTTGGTTAAATAAAAAAAAATTAACAGCTAATAAGATTATCAAAAAAAACGCAAACTTTCAAAAATAATATATATTGTTATGGCTGCGAGAAAAAAAAAAAAAAAAAGAAATAAAGGAAGTGTTGACCCAAAACAAAAAAAATATTAGTATTGTTTATAAGGGCAGGGGTATCACCTTTGAGGAGACGGCCCGAAGAATATTTGAAAAAAGGGAAGTAGCAAAGGCACGAGCCATGCAGAGGGAAAACAGAGGCCGATAGGGGGCGCTACGATTTTTACCCGAGGTTCGAACCAATGGAAAAATCGTTAAAAAAAAAAAAAAATTATAGCGAAAGGCCATTGCCCCAACCACCTTACGGTGGGATTATTGTGGCTATCGGATGGGATGATTGTGGCGATCGGATGGGGTGATGGGCTATCGGAACGGATAAGGGTACACTCGATCAGTACAGTAGATCGCCACCGCAGGTATGCAACCAAGTGGGTGGATGCTGTGATGGTCAGTACCAGTCTAACCGCGAGTGCGTGATGTCGTACTAAAAAAAAGAAAAGAAAAAAAAACAAAAAGATAGGCAAAAAAAAAAAAAAAAAGAATTAAAAAAGGTTATACATAAGTACCAGAAATTGTTAGTTGTTTTTTTTTGAATTTAAAAACTACAATTGTGTGAAAGTGAAGATACCGGCAAAACAAAAAAATTAGTGCATTCGCTAAATACTTTTTTTATAAAGCACCAACGGTGAGTGCAACAGATTGTGTTTTAAGTAGTGAGTTTGCTATCATCCCTCTATTTCACCCCAAAGGTATCTGGGGTTTATTTTTTGTTGGTAAGGGTGAGACTGGGCCGACCACCGTCAGAATTCTGGAAAAAAGTTAAAGACGGAAGGCGACGAGAGGCGCTGCCGAAGACCGGCGGAAAAATCAAGCCCGTGAAGTACCCGGGTTCACAAGTAAACTATTTTATTTTTTTGTCTGGGTAGTGTCGGTCTGACCCTAAATTTTAAAGTTTTCGGGTTCACGATTCCGGGCCTATATATATATATATGACAAAGAAAAAAACGAAAGGCCAACAAAGGGGACATCTGAGCTGTGGTAACATCCACGTTCGCCGAGGAAGCTGAATTTGAAATAAGCGGCGACTCCCGTCGGGCAGAAAAAAAAAAGGTTGGGGGGAGCACCCTTCCACCCACTGTCGGCCTGCACTGATCGCTTAAAAGAACTCCTTGTCGTATTATATGTTTTTGTTCTTATTTATTATTTCTTGTATTTCTAAGATATTGTGTATTACTTCATAGAGTAGATTGTTCCTTTTTTTTTTCTTTGTAATAGTTTTGGAAGGTAGGGCGAAGGGAAGTGAACAGGGGCCCGACGGAAAAGGGGATCTTTCCCTTGAAAGAAAGAGCTGTCGACGTCGCTAGAGTGAGCAGGGGCTTCCTCTCACGTCCCTCGTGGAGCAAGATTTTGCCTTTCCCCTTTTTTTGTCCACCCACATCGAGCTCGCTGTAGGCAGGAGATTAGGGGTCGTTAAGCAAACAACCAGGTGTTCGAAAGAACGCCCTATATATAATTTTGGTTTTTGTGGGACGCGGGAGAATCCGAGTCTTGCCACGTGGTCTCGGCGGCTCCGTGTCAAGTAATTAGGTAATGGTAATTTCAGGCCAACCGAAAAAAATAAATCCCCCCGAAAAGTTGCCTTCACCCTAAGACGGAACTTTTGTTAAATTTTCTCTTTTTTTTTGATTATTGTATAAATATTTGTATATTCCTATTCCTTTTCATATAAATGTTAAGTTTTCATATAAATGTTAAGTTTTCATATAAATGTTAAGTTTTCATATACATGTTAAGTATAAAAAGAAACCTCAAAAAAATAAAAAATTTGTAATTTGGAAATTCCATGAGAAAAAAACTTCGAAAGAAGAGTTATTATTTCTAGGCTTTCCGAGTGAGTAAGTAAATAAGAAAAAGATGGAGTAGAAGAGAAAGGTAAAGGGGTGTAGTATGGTGCGCTGACCGGAGAGAAAAGGAAGACCGCCTGTCTTCCGAGTACGCAAGTCAGGGGAATCCGAATTCCGAGGCCGACTGGATTCCAGGTCGGGAGGGCATAGGCCGCGCCGCGACTCCACCAGCGGTAACCGAGAAAAGTGGACGAGTGGTGGTGGTGCAATGGAAAGGTTACATTTAACTTGACCCTCGAAATCCGTAGGCATGATGTATGTTTTTGATAGAGGTGAGGTCCGGTCACGGTGGCAAAACCCCCCCACATCCGACGAGCCACGCCGAGCAACGCGAGCATGCCGCAGCTGCCGTAACCGACACTCTTCAACAGTCCTATTCCCAATCCCATCTCCCATCCTAACCGCTCCCCCTGAAACGATCCTAACCGTCCCATCCTCATTGCCTCTTATCAAATGGCGCCCAGACGTGTTGCCCTAGTCATTCCTTCATGCATTGACTGTTTTCTTTTAAGCGTAGAAGCAGACCGTATGTCTTAAGGGGGAGAGCTAATTAGCATGCCTTTTTAAATGCGACGAGCTGTTTAAACGTGGAATCGAACGACTTTCAGTGCATGTATGTGTTGTCCGGATTACTCTTGCGGTCGAGTTCCGAACCGTGGATGTCTTCAAGTTTAAGGTTTTAGAACGTAAAACTGAAATGCGCCAAGGTGCGTGGCTCGGTCGCGAAAGTGATATTTATGTGTCCTGTTTCAGTGGGTGTCGTGTCCGGGATAGAATCAAATCGTAAGGCTTGAAGCGGATAGCTTTTTAGCATGCCGCATTAATTGCGACGGGGTGGTTATATCCAGGTGGGACACCTATTGAAAATTGTGTACTCGTGTTGTCAAAAAGTGTTTTTTGTGTTAAGTCGCTTTTCTCGGTGATAGAAAGGAAACTTTCTATTAACAACAAAAAGAAAAAAGAAATCTTAAATTCTAAATGAAAGTCAGCTACCAGAAACACCCCGAAAGCAAATACGAAATACTTTAACAAAAACCTGTGTAAAGAAACCACTTCAGTTCTTTTGAACGATATACATAAAAGATCAATTTTTTGTTCGCTCCTATGAAAAGGTAGTTCTTTATTGATTGTTTATTGTTTATTAGTTTAACTTATTTATTAGTACTTATCGAAGTACTATTATATTTATCAAATCTCATTATTAACTATATTATGAAATAGCCATTATCTAGTTATTAATTGTTGATTTCGTATTCATTATTTATTATTTATTTGTCATTTGCTATATATATATTTTATTATCTAGGTGTTGGGAACGAATTTTAAATTATAGTTCATGAGTAAATACTTTTTAGAAGAAGAACAAGAGGAGAAAGTAAATTTACTAAGAGATAAACTGGGAGGTAGGCCAGTGACGAGGTCATTGTTAAAACATAGTACGAATATAGATAAAGATATGCCAGTCACACACTCTCCAAACAAAGACACCGGGATAGTCCCTCCACAAGAGGATAACCCGGGTCTCGAACAGGTTCAGGTAGGGAGCGCACAAGAGGGAACAGGTACTGACCAATCCACTAGTGAGAGTCTTTCTTCAGTAGACACGCCTCCATTTAGCAATGTGAGCCTTCCCGCAGGTTCGAAGAAAGTGACCAAAAGTCCACTTCGGGATATCCTAGAGATAATAGGGGTCCAAACTTTACCACCATCCGATCAAGGTTTGACAGACTTAAGAGGGGGTGTGGGAGAAAAACAGCCAGAAACGGGAGCGACCGGGATGACCCCAGAAATCAGGTCTGCAATCAAAGTAGCTGTCGCCGAGACAGTGAAAACAGAGATTCAAAAGGGGCTAGCGGAAATTTTTAAAGAGCTCAACATTCCGCGGCAGGTAACCACCCAGGCGACCGAAAGCAGGACCGTCCCAACGGTACAGCCGACGCCAATGCCGATTCCCCAGCTTACCCCGATGTTTAGCCATCCACCACCACCGATGCATGACCGATTTCCTCAGCTTGACCCTCATGCAAGGTCCTTTGTTCCCACAAGGAACCACGTTATAGGAGCAGGAGGGGCAGGTAGCCAACCAGGTAGTTCATTCTGGGGCGCACCGACGACTTTTCAGGGATACGGCCCACCGAATTGGTACTCCCCAAATAACCCCTCAACGGGGTATAATCGGCCGGCAGTACGGATCGATAAATGGGGTATAGTTTTCGATGGGAAATCAGAGTCCTTAACGGTAGAGGATCTAATCAGCCGGATAGAGATTTTGCAGGCGAGTCATAATTGCACCTGGTCGGAAATTCTACGAGACTTTCATCTTTTCTTAGCCCACGATGCGAAACAATGGTATTGGCAATATCAGATGGAAAACTCTTCTCGTCGTCCTGATTGGCCTATGTTAAAAGAAGCCTTAAAACAACAATTTAGAAATCCCAAAACGGACTGGGATATAATGAGAGAAATAGGAGCTAGGCAGCAAGGCTTTAAGGAGTCAAGTGATGACTTCTTCGCAGCCATCAATAAATTAAGGTACCAACTCAGAACTCCCGTGAAAGAAACCGATTTGGTGAGGGTGGTGAAAAGTAATCTAAACGAACGGGTTAGGAATCTAGTTTATCCGCAGGCCATTGAAACAATGGACCAATTAAGAATAGCATGCAAAGAAGTGGAATATGTGATTTTTAAAGAGGATAGGGAAGGAAAAAGGTTTTCAAGGCCGCCTGTCCGGTTCGCCAACGAACTGGAGGCTGACGTAGGGCAGGAAGAATATGTGGATGCAGTGCAACACCAGGGCTCCCGCCCAAAATCAAATCGAGGGTACGAAGTGACAAAGTCTTGGGTATGCTGGAACTGCAAAGTGAGAGGTCATTCCTATTTGGATTGCCCCTCGCCGCTATGGCATGTATTTTGTTTCAAGTGTGGCCAAGAGGGGGTGATTACTCCGAAGTGCTCCAAATGCAAACCGGAAAACTACCATCAGAACGCGAACAATCTGGGGGAAACGCGTTCGTCGGATACAGCCCCGGGGACTTCCAAACTTCAGTAGAAAATAAAAACGAGAGGAGATTCCCCACCGAAATATTAGTTCGAGACAAGTCGAAATTAGGAGAAATCGAAAATACAAGAAAAAACGGTGTACATAGGGAAATGAAGCCTTTACATATTAGAATTAGAGAATACAAAGAAGCTAGAAATAGGATATTCGGAATTAGGACCGGAGGACCTTCAAAAAGAATATTAAAAGCAAGGGAACGGTATAAACATAGAATACAACTGAAAAAAAAAATAGCATCAACCGTGATAGATACAAATTCGGATCCTCGGCCTTATGCTAAAGTGGTCGTCGCTAGTGAAGCGATGCTAGGTTTGCTCGATAGCGGAGCTAGCGTAAGTATTTTGGGAAGGGGATGCGAGAAATTAGTGGAGGATCTAGGTTTGCCCATTCAGGCGTATAAATCCGGTGTTAGAACGGCGGATGGGCAAAACCAGCCTATAGTAGGAAAGGTGCAAACAAAAATCAGTTATAGGAATCAAGAACATACAATAACTTTGTTTTTAGTACCAAATCTAGATCAGGAGTTATATTTGGGTATAGATTTTTGGAAGGCGTTCCAGATAGCTCCAAACTTAGTAAGCTCCTTGTCGATTCCGTTAGAGGAAGCCGACTTGAGAAACTCCCACGACTTAACGTTGAGCCAGCAGTCCGCGTTAGAGGCGGTTAAGGCAAAGTTTTTAAATTTCGATAAACATGGTCTGGGAAAGACATCATTAGCTGAGCACATCATCGATACGGGAGACTCTGTACCAATAAAACAGAGACATTATCCTGTCTCACCGGCGGTGCAGGCCAGTCTATATGAGGAGGTAGATAGGATGTTAAAACTTGGCGTCATAGAGGAGAGTGAGAGCCCGTGGTGCTCCCCAGTAGTTCTTATTAAAAAGCCAGGCCCAAACAATTCAGTAAAGTATCGATTCTGCCTGGACTCGCGTAGGGTAAATGCGGTTACTAAGAAGGACGCCTACCCTCTACCTCATATTGACGGCCTTCTCAGCCGGCTATCGGATACCTTCTACATAAGTAGCGTAGACTTAAAGGAGGCCTTCTGGCAGATCCCTTTAGAAAAACAAAGTAGGGAAAAGACCGCTTTCGTAGTGCCGGGGAGACCTTTGTACCAGTTTACGGTCATGCCCTTTGGGTTGTGTAATGCTGCCCAAAGGTTGTGCCGTTTAATGGACAAAGTGATCCCCGGGCGAATGCGGGAGAGAGTATTCGTATACCTAGATGACCTACTGGTGGTTTCACCAGATTTCGATACCCATATCGCAATGCTAGACGAAGTATCCGAATGCCTAAGGAAAGCTAATCTTACGATTAATGTAAATAAGTCTAAGTTCTGTTTCAAGGAGCTAAAGTATCTGGGGTACATAGTCGGAGGAGGGAAGTTAAGGACCGATCCGGAAAAAGTAGAAGCGGTCGTGAATTTTCCGACACCCAGAAATCCAAGACAAGTTAGGCGATTACTAGGAATGGCGGGATGGTACCGAAGATTTATCAAGAATTTTTCAAGCCTAACCGCACCTCTAACTGATACGTTGAAAAATAAAAATTCTAAGTTTATTTTAACCAATGAAGCTAAAGTCGCTTTCGAAGATCTTAAAAGAGCCTTAACAGCTTCTCCAGTCTTAGTCCGCCCTATATTCTCAAAAAGATTCTACATACAATGCGATGCATCCGATACAGGGATCGGGGCAGTTCTATTCCAGAAACACGACGATGAGCAAGAACTACCGATTTCATACTTCTCACAAAAACTAAATTCCTCACAGCGGAACTATAGCGTTACCGAAAAGGAATGTATGGCAGCGGTGATGGCAATAAAAAAATTCCGACCTTATGTAGAAGGCATGGAATTCACCGTCATAACTGACCATTCGAGTCTTAAATGGCTGATGTCGATGAAAGACTTGAGTGGTCGGTTGGCGCGATGGAGCCTAGAATTACAATCCTATGCCTTTGACATTCAGCATCGGAAGGGGTCGCTTAATGTCGTTCCCGATACACTTTCCCGTTTACACGCTGAAGCTCTGAATCTAGATACAATAGCCTCACTCATTGATTTAGACTCGACCGAATTCAAAACGGATGAATATAAAGAGCTAATCGAAACCGTACGACAAAACCCCGAATCCCTACCAGACTTGAAAGTCGAAGACGACTTTGTTTACAAACGAATCATCCCTCATAATCTAGAAAATCCGCTCACTGAACATTCTTGGTGTTTATGGATACCTTCAACTCTGACCGAAGAACTCATCAAAAAGGCGCATGATCCACCACATTCCGCCCACGGCGGAATAGCGAAAACATTAAGTCGACTTAAACAACATTTCTATTGGCCAAACATGTCCGTCCAGGTTCGCAAGTATGTTGCCCACTGCGAAGTTTGTAAAATGTCCAAATCATCCAGTCAAATATCCCGACCTCCCATTCGTACTAGTTATTTGTCAGAACGTCCCTTCCAAAAACTATACGTTGATTTCATAGGTCCCTATCCTAGGTCCAAAAATGGAAACACCTGCGTCTTCGTTATACTCGACCATATGACAAAATTTGTATTTTTAAAAGCAATGCGGTCAGCGAATTCGTCTAGCGTCATACAATACTTAAAAGAACTATTTTATACCTTTGGGGTTCCACAAGTACTCCACTCGGATAATGGAAAGCAATTTACATCCAAAGAATTCCAAATCTTTTTACAGCATTTCGGTATACGGCATTTTAAGACAGCCAACTACGCTCCGCAGTCTAATGCATCTGAGCGGGTAAATAGGACTTTACTAGCGGCTATTAGGTCATATCTCAAAGAAGACCAGCGCGACTGGGACGTCCACCTACATGAAATAGCTGCGGCGTTGCGGAGTTCCGTACACACGTCCATAGGTGTCTCGCCCTATTTCGCGGTGTTCGGGGTCAATATGTTGAACCATGCCGGTGATTATGAATTGGCACATAGACTCAACGTCCTGGAGGATGGGGAGGTGACGACTCTACCCCGAAATAACCGGTTGCAACTTCTACGGGCAAAGCTCAAAGAATCTATCCAGGAAGCTAACCTAAAGAGTGCAAAAGTGTACAACACACGTAGTCGAATTATTCGATATTTACCTGGCCAAGAGATCTATAAGCGAAACTTTATCCTTAGCGACGCCTCCAAAAGATTATCAGCGAAATTGTGTCCCAAATATATTAAATGTAGGATAGTCAAATCCGTAGGAAAAAGTTTATATGAATTGGAGAATTTAGCGGGGAAGAAAATCGGCATTTATCATGCCAAAGACTTAAAACAATAAATAAAAAACAAAACAAAACAAAAGACCGAAAACACATTCAACCTTTTTTCTTCAAGTCCAAATCGTCTCTCAAAAAAGGAAAACATGTGGATGTATGTATGTACTACCTATCGCATATTACAATGTACTTTGACAGGTTACGAATCGTTGAAGAAATTGAAACTATCTTTCGGAAACGAAACACCGACGACGCGTTCAGGTGCTCAATCTGCGAGGCTAGTTTAGTAATATCAAAAAAAAAAATCGTACCTGTGATACACCCTATCCCAGCCCAAGAACTGGGGTATGAAAACTTAAAGCGATCTGTGATATATATGGAACGTACATTTTGTTTGTTGGAATATAATTCCACCTCCATCTGTGATACCTACTTGAGACTGATTTTCTGTTGTATTATTTTCGTTTACTCTTATCCACCTCCATCTGTGATACCTACTTGAGACTGATTTTCTGTTGGATTATTTTCGTTTACTCTAATTCCGCCCAACAACCTGTGATGTAGAATGGGATTAAAATTGATGTTATATGTTGGTTTTATTTGAAGATTGTTGAACATAAATAACCATAAACCTTCTTTGGTTACACATCCCTAATCCTCGATTACAAATGCAAAACCGACAACCGAATGCTCCCAGTTTCGCGAATAATTATATGTACGCGAGGTTGATTACGATCGAAAAGTGGAAACGCCCGGTCCTTAGGTGTGGCGTGGGTACGTCCCCACGTGGACTAAACGCTAAGAAAGCAGCCGGCACCGTCTCTGTGGTGTCTGAGAGAACGGCCAGAGCCGGAGTTTTGTTATGGCTGCGAGAAAAAAAAAAAAAAAAAGAAATAAAGGAAGTGTTGACCCAAAACAAAAAAAATATTAGTATTGTTTATAAGGGCAGGGGTATCACCTTTGAGGAGACGGCCCGAAGAATATTTGAAAAAAGGGAAGTAGCAAAGGCACGAGCCATGCAGAGGGAAAACAGAGGCCGATAGGGGGCGCTACGATTTTTACCCGAGGTTCGAACCAATGGAAAAATCGTTAAAAAAAAAAAAAAATTATAGCGAAAGGCCATTGCCCCAACCACCTTACGGTGGGATTATTGTGGCTATCGGATGGGATGATTGTGGCGATCGGATGGGGTGATGGGCTATCGGAACGGATAAGGGTACACTCGATCAGTACAGTAGATCGCCACCGCAGGTATGCAACCAAGTGGGTGGATGCTGTGATGGTCAGTACCAGTCTAACCGCGAGTGCGTGATGTCGTACTAAAAAAAAGAAAAGAAAAAAAAACAAAAAGATAGGCAAAAAAAAAAAAAAAAAGAATTAAAAAAGGTTATACATAAGTACCAGAAATTGTTAGTTGTTTTTTTTTGAATTTAAAAACTACAATTGTGTGAAAGTGAAGATACCGGCAAAACAAAAAAATTAGTGCATTCGCTAAATACTTTTTTTATAAAGCACCAACGGTGAGTGCAACAGATTGTGTTTTAAGTAGTGAGTTTGCTATCATCCCTCTATTTCACCCCAAAGGTATCTGGGGTTTATTTTTTGTTGGTAAGGGTGAGACTGGGCCGACCACCGTCAGAATTCTGGAAAAAAGTTAAAGACGGAAGGCGACGAGAGGCGCTGCCGAAGACCGGCGGAAAAATCAAGCCCGTGAAGTACCCGGGTTCACAAGTAAACTATTTTATTTTTTTGTCTGGGTAGTGTCGGTCTGACCCTAAATTTTAAAGTTTTCGGGTTCACGATTCCGGGCCTATATATATATATATGACAAAGAAAAAAACGAAAGGCCAACAAAGGGGACATCTGAGCTGTGGTAACATCCACGTTCGCCGAGGAAGCTGAATTTGAAATAAGCGGCGACTCCCGTCGGGCAGAAAAAAAAAAGGTTGGGGGGAGCACCCTTCCACCCACTGTCGGCCTGCACTGATCGCTTAAAAGAACTCCTTGTCGTATTATATGTTTTTGTTCTTATTTATTATTTCTTGTATTTCTAAGATATTGTGTATTACTTCATAGAGTAGATTGTTCCTTTTTTTTTTTCTTTGTAATAGTTTTGGAAGGTAGGGCGAAGGGAAGTGAACAGGGGCCCGACGGAAAAGGGGATCTTTCCCTTGAAAGAAAGAGCTGTCGACGTCGCTAGAGTGAGCAGGGGCTTCCTCTCACGTCCCTCGTGGAGCAAGATTTTGCCTTTCCCCTTTTTTTGTCCACCCACATCGAGCTCGCTGTAGGCAGGAGATTAGGGGTCGTTAAGCAAACAACCAGGTGTTCGAAAGAACGCCCTATATATAATTTTGGTTTTTGTGGGACGCGGGAGAATCCGAGTCTTGCCACGTGGTCTCGGCGGCTCCGTGTCAAGTAATTAGGTAATGGTAATTTCAGGCCAACCGAAAAAAATAAATCCCCCCGAAAAGTTGCCTTCACCCTAAGACGGAACTTTTGTTAAATTTTCTCTTTTTTTTTGATTATTGTATAAATATTTGTATATTCCTATTCCTTTTCATATAAATGTTAAGTTTTCATATAAATGTTAAGTTTTCATATAAATGTTAAGTTTTCATATACATGTTAAGTATAAAAAGAAACCTCAAAAAAATAAAAAATTTGTAATTTGGAAATTCCATGAGAAAAAAACTTCGAAAGAAGAGTTATTATTTCTAGGCTTTCCGAGTGAGTAAGTAAATAAGAAAAAGATGGAGTAGAAGAGAAAGGTAAAGGGGTGTAGTATGGTGCGCTGACCGGAGAGAAAAGGAAGACCGCCTGTCTTCCGAGTACGCAAGTCAGGGGAATCCGAATTCCGAGGCCGACTGGATTCCAGGTCGGGAGGGCATAGGCCGCGCCGCGACTCCACCAGCGGTAACCGAGAAAAGTGGACGAGTGGTGGTGGTGCAATGGAAAGGTTACATTTAACTTGACCCTCGAAATCCGTAGGCATGATGTATGTTTTTGATAGAGGTGAGGTCCGGTCACGGTGGCAAAACCCCCCCACATCCGACGAGCCACGCCGAGCAACGCGAGCATGCCGCAGCTGCCGTAACCGACACTCTTCAACAGTCCTATTCCCAATCCCATCTCCCATCCTAACCGCTCCCCCTGAAACGATCCTAACCGTCCCATCCTCATTGCCTCTTATCAATATATAGTTTTTAAGACGATATTTATAGGTATATAAGTTTAAGTTATATGTTATACGTATGTATATGTTTTATATAAGCATTCGGGGTGCTTCAGGTAGCTTCTTTTTTCCGGTGGTTTCTTCGCGACATGGTACGATCCTACTAACGACATCATCAAAAAAAAAAACGGACATCAGACGGACTAAAAAAAACTCCCCTGATGTGACAATAATAAACTAGGAAAACTACTAGAAACACTAACGCAAACATTTCAAAGTTTTCCCTTACCGCTCCCGCAATTTTAGACAGTTTCCAGGACTTTGCTAAAAGACATGAAACGGTAAGGTAGAACTTACAAAAAACGTTGGAACGATGATGTCGGTCTACACGTCTCGCACAATCAATCGTCCAAATAGCTGACAAGACTAGAAAAAGAAAATTAAAAAAAAAAGATAGATAGGAAAGTAAAAAAAAGATAAGGATGGGAATAGGTAAAAACAAAACGAAAATGCTCTATCTGACGTTACTAAAGCTTTCGCAAAGGAACGTCGCGATACACCTAGGTTCGCCTGAGGCTTCCTGGTGCAGACTTACGCCCTTTTCGAAAACTCCAGTAACCTCTGACAGAAACATTACACTTATTAACCGCAGTCGCTGTGAATTTTCAAACACTCGTCGCGATACATCTAGGTACGCCTGAGGCCTTCCTGATGCAGACTTACGAGGTTTAAAAATCCACAGCAAGTTTGGTTATGGACAATACAACATACCAAAACTGAAACTAAGACAACATAAACTGAAAATTCGAAAAGAAACTTTTCCAACTAGGTTGGAAAGCTTTTAACGACGTTGGGCGCCATTTTTGTTGCAGGGTTATAATGGACAAGCGGAGAGGATAGGAGGGGATAGGATAGTGGAAGGGTAGGATAAGGAATAGGTAGGAAGAAGAGGTAAGGAAGGTATAGGAAAACAGGGACGGAATGTCGAGTTTCGGAGGACGTGGCCTGCTCGCGATGCGCGGCATCAGCTCGTCGGACGGGGGGGGGGTTGGAGAGAGGAACTTGCCACCTAAACTCAACTACACCTACAAGCAAAAAACATAAATCAGGCCGAAGGATAGGGAAAGGGGGGATTAGGGACGCGGACGGACTACTGTCACACCATCTTCACCGTCGTTCAGCCACCTTCCGCACTTCTGAAAATTCTTCTAACACGACACAGCTTCACTCAAGAAGCCAAGAAAAAAAACTTTCGTTTCAGCTTAGAGGCGTGTTTTTGGAAGTTTTATTAACTATAAATGACATTTATCAGATATTTTAAATAACATAAATAAGACATCAAATAATTAATAAATAAATAAGTAATAAATAACAGAAAAAAAAAACTAAAATATATAATAAATAACTATCTACAAATAAATAATCATTACTAAATAAATGAAGAATAAATGTATAATAAATAAACAATAAGCAGATAATAAATAAATAATAATTAAATAATAAATAAATAGAAACAAAATGAATAATTGTATGAGAATATATTTTAACAATTTTTAATTAAATTAACAAACAAGAAAAAAATATATAACAAGAACTGAAATAAGCAAAAGACGCAACACCAAACAAATCATGGGGTTGTGGTCCCACCCAACTTCCACCCGCGAAACACTCTTTATAGTGTTTTGTTTTGTTTTTTTTTTTTTTTTGCGGTCTGAAACGAAGCCCTAGCTTTCTACCCCTATAGAGCTCTGTAGACGTAGCCTACCAGGACCAGCACCATTAAGTGCACCCCGCGGCGACACCTCTCCTCGGATTTCAATCGGTTGCTTACAAACAAAATAATAAGCTTGAATAAAAAATAAAAAAAAACTTCCACGCCAATATGTGACCTTAATAATTAGGAACAACAGGTAATATAAAAAAACAATAAATAAATAAAGGACAAACACGAACACGAATTGAATAATAATCCTGGAGACAGGAACATTAATAACTTGGATCGATGTAAAGGTTTTTATTTTATAATATATTTTTTCTTCTTATATTGTTAGAATATAGCTTAATATATTTTTTTTCATATTTTTTTGTTTTTAGGGTTAAGCATAGGTCTTATCTGCTTGGTGGTCGAGTCTGCTCCTCTCTGGATGGGGATAATCCTACTTGTGATGAAGGTAGTACCTGCTCTAGTATCCCAGATCGGCTAAAAGTAGTCGGGATTAGGCAGGCAAACACAAGAGAAACAAGGAACAGTCAAATTTCGGTATGTACATATATGACTTTTATTTCCTTTTTTATTTGTTTTTTTTTTTTGTAACGGACAACACTGACTTTCTTTTTCTTTGGGTAACTACGGTTCACGGAACACTGAGGCGTTAGATAGGGGTTGTTTTTTTTGAGTTGGTCGTTGATAGGGATTTTCATTTTTTTTTTATAAAAAAAAACTTCACAACTTAACTGGGTCTCACTTCAAACACAGCCTTTTTTTTGTATTTTTGTTTTTTTTTTTTATTTCTAATATAGTTCTCTTGTGGGTTTTTCTTAATTTTTTTTGTTTTTTCAATTTCTATTTTTAAAATTTTGAATATTTCACTTTATTTTTGTTCACCACACTATCTCAGGTCTCTACCGCACGCTGGCGCTGGTCAGTTTGCCAATCCCTCAACCTTACTTTTCTAAACTTCCATTCACCTACTTTCTCCTAACCTATTCATTTATTCACCTATTCACCTACTCGTCTTATTAGGTGTTGGTAAATAGACCTTTTTGATGGGAACACCACTAATACGGTGACACAGACCATCGGACGATCTCCCCTCACCGTACCGAAAAATCATCCGATCCACCTCTCTACAAGTGCATATCATGCCAACACCACAGAATCATCCGTGCAAGAGTATGGGTACGCTTCCAACACTCACGCACAGATGAGCTCAGCTGCATGAGTACTTCCCTGCGGCGCTCAAAATGATCGAGCCAGTAGCCGATAGTTGAAGATACATTAAAACAATTCGCGCGAAACTTAAAACATACAAAAGAACTAATTACTCTGAAATAGAAAACACAAATTAATAATAACCATGATTGGACAAGTGGTGACGCTAATAAACTTTCATTATCAAAAAAAAACAACTAAAATTAATGAAAAACAAATACACGACGGATGACATAACAAGCACCCGAACAGAAAATTCCCCATCGATCGGCTACGTATCTCACTCGTATATACCTTTCCTACTCTTAGGTGTTATACCAGCAAAAAAATAACTTCCATTATTTTGCGCAAGCTTAGTGTCTCTCTATAGTATTTTGGGAGTTGTGCTGTCATTCGAATATTAAACAGTGCATTAGCAAACCAGCAACTAAGGACACCGGTAAGTAAACAAGACGTTTTTATTTATTTTAGTTCAATTTTATATTGTTTAATTTCTCTTCTTTTTTCCAGATGAAGTTTCGTCGGCATCAGGACAAATGGCTGACAGGCGTCCGCAACAAAATTTGTTGCTTATGGGAATATATTCACAATAAGCAGCAAAAAAAACTTCGGCCGCCTGAGAAGAGATGTTGAATCGCCGCGAAAAGGTTAGGAATTTTCAATTTAAAAAAAAAACATTTTAGTTTTTTTTTTTTCAGCTTGCCCATTGGTTTCCAAGTGGGGAAGAACCTACGATTGCAGCCGGGCCAAACGAAATTGAAGGTAAGTATCTTACCAAAATACTTAAGTTGGCTTAAGCCTTTTTTTTCTATCGAAATAGCCCTGACTCTCTTGTATTACGGACCTACCTCCACATCGGATCAGAGGATTTTTTTTTTTTTTCAGTTACTACTGGTGAGTGATCGAGTTGGTGTCTTAAATAAAATTAGTAACTATGAGTAATGTACAAAAGGAAGCATGCAAACAACAACAACAGGTAAAAGTGAAATAAATAAAACTTAAGGTAATATCACAAAAAAAAGCAACTTAAAGTTAATATCACAGATTTTACAGTAACGCAAAGTTAAACTTTGATGATAGTAAATAGCACAGGGTAAAAAAAAGTTCTTAAAGTTATCAGTCTTGAGGAAATTATAATTAAAAAAATTATCACAGTTTAAAAGAATATACTAAACCTAAGGTATGCAAAATATCACAGATGGTTAAAATTAATTCTATCAGTTTTAAGAAAATTATAATTAATAAGTAAAATATCACAAATTAGATTAGAAATGGTTAAACCAAGTTATCACAGATGGGTATATTAAATTTATCAGTCTTAAGAAAATTATACCTAAAGAATAAATATCACAGATATCGAACTGGTTAAACCTAATAATCACAGCGGTGTATAGAAAAATTAAAAATTTTTATTTTTAGAACTAATAAATATAAGTTAAACAAAAACAACATTTAAATCAAAAGGCATGCAATTCACTAAATTAACAATCAGCTTTAAGGACAGCGATCGTAACGTGTACTTTTGGACCCCCACACAGCTAAGTTCACTGTACGTTGGCGTTGAAACCGTACTCGCAAGCAAGCTGGGGGGCAATGATTCCCGTGCTGTCGATTTGACGAGAGATGGATCGATCTTGTCGGTCGGAGATCAGAGGAGAATGTAAAACCCTTTGCCTTTGACTTATATATTCAAATTTTCTGTGACTGACCTAGTAATCCTTTTTTTTTTCTATTACAGCCTCTCGCATTATTTGGTGAACGCGGTCTTCTTCACCCTTGTGTGCCATTTTTAACTTTTTACCTATCTCTCTAACACTTAATTTTTTTAAAACAAAAAAAATATTAATTAATTAGAACGAAAACTATAAACTTATCGAAAACTGAAGTTTGAAAAAAAAAGGAAACGAAATATGTAACCAAAAAAAAGGTATCTTAGTTAATGTATACCACAAGGTATTAACTTAACAAAACTGAAACGCAAAAAAAATGTAAACAAAAGAAAACAAAAAAAATAAAAAAAAAAACGAAATAAATGTGTAACCTGTTTAATAAATATCAAAAGAAATAAATTCATAACGAAAAGAAATGACCAAAAAAAAAAAAACGAAAAGAACAATGTATAATTAACGAAAGGTATGTATATGTTTAAACAATGAAAAGGAAATGTATAAATAACAAAAATTAAATAAATACCAAAAACAACGATGTTTGTAAACACAAAAAAATATTGAAAAGTTTCAATAAAACTAAACAATTACTTTTTGTTGAAACCAATGAAAAAATCAAGAAAATTAATTTTTTAAAAACTACAACGTAAATAAATAAATAAAGGAACAAAACGAAAGATTTTTAAATAACAAACAAAACTGTATAAGTACTTAACTCTAAAGTAATTTTCCTAAAAAAAAAAACTTAGATAGTACAAACCTTGAAAAAACTTAAGATAATTTCTTCGATTTTAGAATTTTTAATGAAAAAAAAAAATCTGAAATGAAGATTATCAAAAAAAACTTAACACTAAAACGAAAAAAACTAGGAAAAATATAGGTATTAACCAAAAAAACGTATGTACAAAACGAAATTGTAATACAAAAAATATATCGAAAAATCAAAAAAAAATTATTAACGTCACAAAAAAAAACTAAATTGTTTGAATTTGTAAATTGATATTCACAAAAACGAAAATTGTAACAACAATAAATTAACGAAAACTCAAAAAAAATAAAAATAGAATATAGGTATATATGTTCCAAATAAAAAAAATGATGTACAAAATAAACCAAAACAAACGGGAATTTGAAAACAAAGTTTTCAAAAAAAATCTTGCAAATTGTAAAACAAAAGATTTAACGAAACAAAATTTGTATTTAAATTTAAAGACATTTTTTTTTGTAATAACACAAAAAAAACTAAACTTGATTAAAAAATTTAATAGCAAAAAAAAAAACTCTTAATCTTTAAATTTCTTAGTTTTTTTTTTCAAAAAAAAAAAACTTAAAGAAGAACCAAAATTTGGTTAAATAAAAAAAAATTAACAGCTAATAAGATTATCAAAAAAAACGCAAACTTTCAAAAATAATATATATATAGTTTTTAAGACGATATTTATAGGTATATAAGTTTAAGTTATATGTTATACGTATGTATATGTTTTATATAAGCATTCGGGGTGCTTCAGGTAGCTTCTTTTTTCCGGTGGTTTCTTCGCGACATGGTACGATCCTACTAACGACATCATCAAAAAAAAAAACGGACATCAGACGGACTAAAAAAAACTCCCCTGATGTGACAATAATAAACTAGGAAAACTACTAGAAACACTAACGCAAACATTTCAAAGTTTTCCCTTACCGCTCCCGCAATTTTAGACAGTTTCCAGGACTTTGCTAAAAGACATGAAACGGTAAGGTAGAACTTACAAAAAACGTTGGAACGATGATGTCGGTCTACACGTCTCGCACAATCAATCGTCCAAATAGCTGACAAGACTAGAAAAAGAAAATTAAAAAAAAAAGATAGATAGGAAAGTAAAAAAAAGATAAGGATGGGAATAGGTAAAAACAAAACGAAAATGCTCTATCTGACGTTACTAAAGCTTTCGCAAAGGAACGTCGCGATACACCTAGGTTCGCCTGAGGCTTCCTGGTGCAGACTTACGCCCTTTTCGAAAACTCCAGTAACCTCTGACAGAAACATTACACTTATTAACCGCAGTCGCTGTGAATTTTCAAACACTCGTCGCGATACATCTAGGTACGCCTGAGGCCTTCCTGATGCAGACTTACGAGGTTTAAAAATCCACAGCAAGTTTGGTTATGGACAATACAACATACCAAAACTGAAACTAAGACAACATAAACTGAAAATTCGAAAAGAAATTTTTCCAACTAGGTTGGAAAGCTTTTAACGACGTTGGGCGCCATTTTTGTTGCAGGGTTATAATGGACAAGCGGAGAGGATAGGAGGGGATAGGATAGTGGAAGGGTAGGATAAGGCATAGGTAGGAAGAAGAGGTAAGGAAGGTATAGGAAAACAGGGACGGAATGTCGAGTTTCGGAGGACGTGGCCTGCTCGCGATGCGCGGCATCAGCTCGTCGGACGGGGGGGGGGGGGGGGGGGAGAAAGGAACTTGCCTCCTAAACTCAACTACACCTACAAGCAAAAAACATAAATCAGGCCTAAGGATAGGGAAAGGGGGGATTAAGGACGCGGACGGACTACTGTCACACCATCTTCACCGTCGTTCAGCCACCTTAAGCACCCTTGAAAATTCTTCTAACACGACATAGCTTCACTCAAGAAGCCAAGAAAAAAAACTTTCGTTTCAGCTTAGAGGCGTGTTTTTGGAAGTTTTATTAACTATAAATGACATTTATCAGATATTTTAAATAACATAAATAAGACATCAAATAATTAATAAATAAATAAGTAATAAATAACAGAAAAAAAAAAACTAAAATATATAATAAATAACTATCTACAAATAAATAATGATTACTAAATAAATGGAGAATAAATGTATAATAAATAAACAATAAGCAGATAATAAATAAATAATAATTAAATAATAAATAAATAGAAACAAAATGAATAATTGTATGAGAATATATTTTAACAATTTTTAATTAAATTAACAAACAAGAAAAAAATATACAACAAGAACTGAAATAAGCAAAAGACGCAACACCAAACAAATCATGGGGTTGTGGTCCCACCCAACTTCCACCAGCGAAACACTCTTTATAGTGTTTTGTGTTTTTTTTTTTTTTTTTTGCGGTCTGAAACGAAGCCCTAGCTTTCTACCCCTATAGAGCTCTGTAGACGTAGCCTACCAGGACCAGCACCATTAAGTGCACCCCGCGGCGACACCTCTCCTCGGATTTCAATCGGTTGCTTACAAACAAAATAATAAGCTTGAATAAAAAATAAAAAAAAACTTCCACGCCAATATGTGACCTTAATAATTAGGAACAACAGGTAATATAAAAAAACAATAAATAAATAAAGGACAAACACGAACACGAATTGAATAATAATCCTGGAGACAGGAACATTAATAACTTGGATCGATGTAAAGGTTTTTATTTTATAATATATTTTTTCTTCTTATATTGTTAGAATATAGCTTAATATATTTTTTTTCATATTTTTTTAATTTTAGGGTTAAGTATAGGTCTTATCTGCTTGGTGGTCGAGTCCTCTGGATGGGGATAATCCTACTTGTGATGAAGGTAGTACCTGCTTTAGTATCCCAGATCGGCTAAAAGTAGTCGGGATTAGGCAGGCAAACACAAGAGAAACAAGGAACAGTCAAATTTCGGTATGTATATGTGGGTATGGACTTTTATTTCCTTTTTTATTTGTTTTTTTTTTTTTGTAACGGACAACACTGACTTTCTTTTTCTTTGGGTAACTACGGTTCACGGAACACTGAGGCGTTAGATAGGGGTTGTTTTTTTTGAGTTGGTCGTTGATAGGGATTTTCATTTTTTTTTTATAAAAAAAAACTTCACAACTTAACTGGGTCTCACTTCAAACACAGCCTTTTTTTTGTATTTTTGTTTTTTTTTTTTATTTCTAATATAGTTCTCTTGTGGGTTTTTCTTAATTTTTTTTGTTTTTTCAATTTCTATTTTTAAAATTTTGAATATTTCACTTTATTTTTGTTCACCACACTATCTCAGGTCTCTACCGCACGCTGGTCAGTTTGCCAATCCCTCAACCTTACTTTTCTAAACTTCCATTCACCTACTTTCTCCTAACCTATTCATTTATTCACCTATTCACCTACTCGCCTTATTAGGTGTTGGTAAATAGACCTTTTTGATGGGAACACCACTAATACGGTGACACAGACCATCGGACGATCTCCCCTAACCGTACCGAAAAATCATCCGATCCACCTCTCTACAAGTGCATATCATGCCAACACCACAGAATCATCCGTGCAAGAGTATGGGTACGCTTCCAACACTCACGCACAGATGAGCTCAGCTGCATGAGTACTTCCCTGCGGCGCTCAAAATGATCGAGCCAGTAGCCGATAGATGAAGATACATTAAAACAATTCGCGCGAAACTTAAAACATACAAAAGAACTAATTACTCTGAAATAGAAAACACAAATTAATAATAACCATGATTGGACAAGTGGTGACGCTAATAAACTTTCATTATCAAAAAAAAACAACTAAAATTAATGAAAAACAAATACACGACGGATGACATAACAAGCACCCGAACAGAAAATTCCCCATCGATCGGCTACGCATCTCACTCGTATATACCTTTCCTACTCTTAGGTGTTATACCAGCAAAAAAATAACTTCCATTATTTTGCGCAAGCTTAGTGTCTTTCTATAGTATTTTGGGAGTTGTGCTGTCATTCGAATATTAAACACTGCATTAGCAAACCAGCAACTAAGGACACCGGTAAGTAAACAAGACGTTTTTATTTATTTTAGTTTAATTTTATATTGTTTAATTTCTCTTCTTTTTTCCAGATGAAGTTTCGTCGGCATCAGGACAAATGGCTGACAGGCGTCCGCAACAAAATTTGTTGCTTATGGGAATATATTCACAATAAGCAGCAAAAAAAACTTCGGCCGCCTGAGAAGAGATGTTGAATCGCCGCGAAAAGGTTAGGAATTTTCAATTTAAAAAAAAAACATATTTTAGTTTTTTTTTTTTTTTTCAGCTTGCCCATTGGTTTCCAAGTGGGGAAGAACCTACGATTGCAGCCGGGCCAAACGAAATTGAAGGTAAGTATCTTACCAAAATACTTAAGTTGGCTTAAGCCTTTTTTTTCTATCGAAATAGCCCTGACTCGATTGAGGTCAACGACCTATCTTGTATTACGGACCTACCTCAACATCGGATCAGAGTATTTTTTTTTTTTTCAGTTACTACTGGTGAGTGATCGAGTTGGTGTCTTAAATAAAATTAGTAACTATGAGTAATGTACAAAAGGAAGCATGCAAACAACAACAACAGGTAAAAGTGAAATAAATAAAACTTAAGGTAATATCACAAAAAAAAGCAACTTAAAGTTAATATCACAGATTTTACAGTAACGCAAAGTTAAACTTTGATGATAGTAAATATCACAGGGTAAAAAAAAGTTCTTAAAGTTATCAGTCTTGAGGAAATTATAATTAAAAAAATTATCACAGTTTAAAAGAATATACTAAACCTAAGGTATGCAAAATATCACAGATGGTTAAAATTAATTCTATCAGTTTTAAGAAAATTATAATTAATAAGTAAAATATCACAAATTAGATTAGAAATGGTTAAACCAAGTTATCACAGATGGGTATATTAAATTTATCAGTCTTAAGAAAATTATACCTAAAGAATAAATATCACAGATATCGAACTGGTTAAACCTAATAATCACAGCGGTCTATAGAAAAATTAAAAATTTTTATTTTTAGAACTAATAAATATAAGTTAAACAAAAAGAACATTTAAATCAAAAGGCATGCAATTCACTAAATTAACAATCAGCTTTAAGGACAGCGATCGTAACGTGTACTTTTGGACCCCCACACAGCTAAGTTCACTGTACGTTGGCGTTGAAACCGTACTCGCAAGCAAGCTGGGGGGCAATGATTCCCGTGCTGTCGATTTGACGAGAGATGGATCGATCTTGTCGGTCGGAGATCAGAGGAGAATGTAAAACCCTTTGCCTTTGACTTATATATTCAAATTTTCTGTGACTGACCTAGTAATCCTTTTTTTTTTCTATTACAGCCTCTCGCATTATTTGGTGAACGCGGTCTTCTTCACCCTTGTGTGCCATTTTTAACTTTTTACCTATCTCTCTAACACTTAATTTTTTTAAAACAAAAAAAATATTAATTAATTAGAACGAAAACTATAAACTTATCGAAAACTGAAGTTTGAAAAAAAAAGGAAACGAAATATGTAACCAAAAAAAAGGTATCTTAGTTAATGTATACCACAAGGTAAACAAAAGAAAAAAAAAGAAAAAAAAAACGAAATAAATGTGTAACCTGTTTAATAAATATCAAAAGAAATAAATTCATAACGAAAAGAAATGACCAAAAAAAAAAAAACTAAAAGAACAATGTATAATTAACGAAAGGTATGTATATGTTTAAACAATGAAAAGGAAATGTATAAATAACAAAAATTAAATAAATACCAAAAAAAACGATGTTTGTAAACACAAAAAAATATTGAAAAGTTTCAATAAAACTAAACAATTACTTTTTGTTGAAACCAATGAAAAAATCAAGAAAATTAATTTTTTAAAAACTGCAACGTAAATAAATAAATAAAGGAACAAAACGAAAGATTTTTAAATAACAAACAAAACTGTATAAGTACTTAACTCTAAAGTAATTTTCCTAAAAAAAAAACTTAGATAGTACTAACCTTGAAAAAACTTAAGATAATTTCTTCGATTTTAGAATTTTTAATGAAAAAAAAAAAATCTGAAATGAAGATTATCAAAAAAAACTTAACACTAAAACGAAAAAAACTAGGAAAAATATAGGTATTAACCAAAAAAAACGTATGTACAAAACGAAATTGTAATACAAAAAATATATCGAAAAATCAAAAAAAAATTATTAACGTCACAAAAAAAAAACTAAATTGTTTGAATTTGTAAATTGATATTCACAAAAACGAAAATTGTAACAACAATAAATTAACGAAAACTCAAAAAAAAATAAAAAAAGAATATAGGTATATATGTTCCAAATAAAAAAAATGATGTACAAAATAAACCAAAACAAACGGGAATTTGAAAACAAAGTTTTCAAAAAAAATCTTGCAAATTGTAAAACAAAAGATTTAACGAAACAAAATTTGTATTTAAATTTAAAGAAATTTTTTTTTGTAATAACACAAAAAAAACTAAACTTGAATAAAAAATTTAATAGCAAAAAAAAAACTCTTAATCTTTAAATTTCTTTGTTTTTTTTTCAAAAAAAAAAACTTAAAGAAGAACCAAAATTTGGTTAAATAAAAAAAAATTAACAGCTAATAAGATTATCAAAAAAACGCAAACTTTCAAAAATAATATATATATAGTTTTTAAGACGATATTTATAGGTATATAAGTTTAAGTTATATGTTATACGTATGTATATGTTTTATATAAGCATTCGGGGTGCTTCAGGTAGCTTCTTTTTTCCGGTGGTTTCTTCGCGACATGGTACGATCCTACTAACGACATCACCAAAAAAAAAACGGACGTCAGACGGACTAAAAAAAACTCCCCTGATGTGACAATAATAAACTAGGAAAACTACTAGAAACACTAACGCAAACATTTCAAAGTTTTCCCTTACCGCTCCCGCAATTTTAGACAGTCTCCAGGACTTTGCTAAAAGACATGAAACGGTAAGGTAGAACTTACAAAAAACGTTGGAACGATGATGTCGGACTACACGTCTCGCACAATCGATCGTCCAAATAGCTGACAAGACTAGAAAAAGAAAATTAAAAAAAAAGATAGATAGGAAAGTAAAAAAAAGATAAGGATGGGAATAGGTAAAAACAAAACGAAAATGCTCTATCTGACGTTACTAAAGCTTTCGCAAAGGAACGTCGCGATACACCTAGGTTCGCCTGAGGCCTTCCTGGTGCAGACTTACGCCCTTTTCGAAAACTCCAGTAACCTCTGACAGAAACATTACACCGCAGTCGCTGTGAATTTTCAAACACTCGTCGCGATACATCTAGGTACGCCTGAGGCCTTCCTGCTGCAGACTTACGAGGTTTAAAAATCCACAGCAAGTTTGGTTATGGACAATACAACATACCAAAACTGAAACTAAGACAACATAAACTGAAAATTCGAAAAGAAACTTTTCCAACTAGGTTGGAAAGCTTTTAACGACGTTGGGCGCCATTTTTGTTGCAGGGTTATAATGGACAAGCGGAGAGGATAGGAGGGGATAGGATAGTGGAAGGGTAGGATAAGGAATAGGTAGGAAGAAGAGGTAAGGAAGGTATAGGAAAACAGGGACGGAATGTCGAGTTTCGGAGGACGTGGCCTGCTCGCGATGCGCGGCATCAGCTCGTCGGACGGGGGGGGTTGGAGAGAGGAACTTGCCACCTAAACTCAACTACACCTACAAGCAAAAAACATAAATCAGGCCGAAGGATAGGGAAAGGGGGGATTAGGGAAGCGGACGGACTACTGTCACACCATCTTCACCGTCGTTCAGCCACCTTCCGCACCCCTGAAAATTCTTCTAACACGACACAGCTTCACTCAAGAAGCCAAGAAAAAAAACTTTCGTTTCAGCTTAGAGGCGTGTTTTTGGAAGTTTTATTAACTATAAATGACATTTATCAGATATTTTAAATAACATAAATAAGACATCAAATAATTAATAAATAAATAAGTAATAAATAACAGAAAAAAAAACTAAAATATATAATAAATAACTATCTACAAATAAATAATCATTACTAAATAAATGGAGAATAAATGTATAATAAATAAACAATAAGCAGATAATAAATAAATAATAATTAAATAATAAATAAATAGAAACAAAATGAATAATTGTATGAGAATATATTTTAACAATTTTTAATTAAATTAACAAACAAGAAAAAAATATATAACAAGAACTGAAATAAGCAAAAGACGCAACACCAAACAAATCATGGGGTTGTGGTCCCACCCAACTTCCACCCGCGAAACACTCTTTATAGTGTTTTGTTTTGTTTTTTTTTTTTTTTTTGCGGTCTGAAACGAAGCCCTAGCTTTCTACCCCTATAGAGCTCTGGAGACGTAGCCTACCAGGACCAGCACCATTAAGTGCACCCCGCGGCGACACCTCTCCTCGGATTTCAATCGGTTGCTTACAAACAAAATAATAAGCTTGAATAAAAAATAAAAAAAAACTTCCACGCCAATATGTGACCTTAATAATTAGGAACAACAGGTAATATAAAAAAACAATAAATAAATAAAGGACAAACACGAACACGAATTGAATAATAATCCTGGAGACAGGAACATTAATAACTTGGATCGATGTAAAGGTTTTTATTTTATAATATATTTTTTCTTCTTATATTGTTAGAATATAGCTTAATATATTTTTTTTCATATTTTTTTGTTTTTAGGGTTAAGTATAGGTCTTATCTGCTTGGTGGTCGAGTCTGCTCCTCTCTGGATGGGGATAATCCTACTTGTGATGAAGGTAGTACCTGCTTTAGTATCCCAGATCGGCTAAAAGTAGTCGGGATTAGGCAGGCAAACACAAGAGAAACAAGGAACAGTCAAATTTCGGTATGTATATGTGGGTATGGACTTTTATTTCCTTTTTTTTTTGTTTTTTTTTTTTTTTTTTGTAACGGACAACACTGACTTTCTTTTTCTTTGGGTAACTACGGTTCACGGAACACTGAGGCGTTAGATAGGGGTTGTTTTTTTTTAGTTGGTCGTTGATAGGGATTTTCATTTTTTTTTTATAAAAAAAAACTTCACAACTTAACTGGGTCTCACTTCAAACACAGCCTTTTTTTTGTATTTTTGTTTTTTTTTTTTTTATTTCTAATATAGTTCTCTTGTGGGTTTTTCTTCCCTTTTTTTTGTTTTTTCAATTTCTATTTTTAAAATTTTGAATATTTCACTTTATTTTTGTTCACCACACTATCTCAGGTCTCTACCGCACGCTGGCGCTGGTCAGTTTGCCAATCCCTCAACCTTACTTTTCTAAACTTCCATTCACCTACTTTCTCCTAAACTATTCATTTATTCACCTATTGACCTTCCAACACTCACGCACAGATGAGCTCAGCTGCATGAGTACTTCCCTGCGGCGCTCAAAATGATCGAGCCAGTAGCCGATAGATGGGGTTACATTAAAACAATTCGTGCGAAACTTTGTTACGAATTTTATTCGCGACGGAAAGTATCTAAATAATAAATATACAAGACATAATAAACTAATAATAAAATGACAACGACAACGACGACCACCGAAAAACAAACAAAAAAAAAAATTATAAACTTGATCTTGACTTGTCAGAATGACATAAGCAGAGATCGAGAATTACAATATTACCGGTCGGTAAAGTAGGTTTTCAATTTTCATAAGGGAGAGGTTCAACGAATGGAGACTTGGAATATTTCTAGTAATAGAGAAATATCTTAATGAGACAAATGAGATAGTTCTTTTGGGAGAATCTGCATTCGTTTGCGTAAAAATGTAGCTAGAGAGGCAAAATTTAGCTGTTTGGCTGAACCCTCTCGATTCAGCAAAAATGTTGATAGCTCGATCGATAGCCGAAAGACAAAAAAAGTTTAAAACCTTTTGTCTTTCCAATTATATACGCCCAGAGACCCAGTCCATGGTCAAGCCAAGATAAAACAAAAAAAAAAAAAGTTTTCTTCAAGATAACTTGAAATATTCTACAAGTGTAATTTTCACAAAGAAGTGAAGTTACAACAAAAAAAAAGAAGATTACATCAATCTTCCAGTAAGGAAGTGAAAGCGGTGGATCTCCAAATCCTAAAAAGGTATTTAACAAGTGATTCAAAAGAAAGAAAAGACTTTCAAAATCACACATATATATATATAAGTATATACATACATATATAAATTAAAATTGATTCTTTTTGCCAAATATCTAGGAAATTTACTCATACCGAGAAATAAGGTAGAAATAGCAGAGATTCCTGAATTCTAAATTAACCAGAAACATAATCCACAAAAACTCGCAGAGGCAGCGGAATTATAACGAACCGGTAGCCGTAGCTGTCTAGGCGCCGGCCGAAAGAGCAAGCGTTCCAGAGCAGAAGGTTCTAACCCTCCGGTGAACCAAATCATTTTTTTATTTTCTTTGTTTTTTTTTTGAATTTCCTTTTTTTAAATTTAAATTAACGTAAAAACAATTGTACCTCGAAGTGGTTGCAGTGTCGGTCGCAATCAAAATTTCGATAAAAAAAATTATAATTACGCGAACCGTACATATATAGAATTCGATTCGCGGAAGTAAAGAGTGTACATATATATATATATATATATAAATATAAATTGGTGATATATTAAGAGAAACAAAGGCACAGAAAAGTGCACTCACAAAGAAAGTGCTCCCTTACACATCTCCTGCAGCAGTGGCCACTACCTACGGAAGAACGGGGTGAGTTTTTTTTTTTGGTTTTATATAATTTTTATATGAAATATACGCCTTTATATATATATAAATATACGCGATTATATATACTTACGCGAATTAGAGGGTGGTTACAGTGGGGAAAAAAGCATTAAATTTAAGTATAAAAAAATACAAAAGAGGATCGTATATCCCAAATTTGTAAATAAAATCGAAGACGAAATTACAATTTTTTTATTGAAATTTCGGATTAAAAACTGCACGGTTGCCACCAGAGAAATTTGTTTTAAACTTTTTTAATTCTTTTAAATTATTAAATGCTTAAATGAAAATTGTAAATTACTATTATAAAAATATAATTTTAAATACAAATGCGTTTTGAGATTAATTATTTTTGAAATAAAAATCTTAGTTAAAATGAGTAACTAACCTATTTAATAAAAGAGGATGAGAAGGATGAGGCAAGGAGGATGAAATGAAGATGTCATCATGAAGAAGCCAGGAAAAGGGGTTGTCCTAGCGAGGGAGACAACCATGGTAGGGTGGGTTGAGGCAACATTCTCGCGCGTCAACAAAATCCGAGACGCAATAGACCGGGAGAAAGAAATTTTTTTGTGACGGATTTCAGGTTCAAGAACCCATGGCAGAGCTAGCCAAAGGGGTAAATCTTCCGGCAGTCGAACCAAAAACAAATTAGTCCGTTACAACTTAAAACATACAAAAGAACTAATTACTCTGAAATAGAAAACACAAATTAATAATAACCATGATTGGACAAGTGGCGACGCTAATAAACTTTCATTATCAAAAAAAAAAACAACTAAAATTAATGAAAAACAAATACACGACGGATGACATAACAAGCACCCGAACAGAAAATTCCCCATCGATCGGCTACGCATCTCACTCGTATATACCTTTCCTACTCTTAGGTTTTATACCAGCAAAAAAATAACTTCCATTATTTTGCGCAAGCTTAGTGTCTCTCTATAGTATTTTGGGAGTTGTGCTGTCATTCGAATATTAAACAGTGCATTAGCAAACCAGCAACTAAGGACACCGGTAAGTAAACAAGACGTTTTTATTTATTTTAGTTTAATTTTATATTGTTTAATTTCTCTTCTTTTTTCCAGATGAAGTTTCGTCGGCATCAGGACAAATGGCTGACAGGCGTCCGCAACAAAATTTGTTGCTTATGGGAATATATTCACAATAAGCAGCAAAAAAAAACTTCGGCCGCCTGAGAAGAGATGTTGAATCGCCGCGAAAAGGTTAGGAATTTTCAATTTAAAAAAAAAACATATTTTAGTTTTTTTTTTTTTTTTTCAGCTTGCCCATTGGTTTCCAAGTGGGGAAGAACCTACGATTGCAGCCGGGCCAAACGAAATTGAAGGTAAGTATCTTACCAAAATACTTAAGTTGGCTTAAGCCTTTTTTTTCTATCGAAATAGCCCTGACTCGATTGAGGTCAACGACCTATCTTGTATTACGGACCTACCTCAACATCGGATCAGAGGATTTTTTTTTTTTTCAGTTACTACTGGTGAGTGATCGAGTTGGTGTCTTAAATAAAATTAGTAACTATGAGTAATGTACAAAAGGAAGCATGTAAACAACAACAACAGGTAAAAGTGAAATAAATAATACTTAAGGTAATATCACAAAAAAAAGCAACTTAAAGTTAATATATCACAGATTTTACAGTAACGCAAAGTTAAACTTTGATGATAGTAAATATCACAGGGTAAAAAAAAGTTCTTAAAGTTATCAGTCTTGAGGAAATTATAATTAAAAAAATTATCACAGTTTAAAAGAATATACTAAACCTAAGGTATGCAAAATATCACAGATGGTTAAAATTAATTCTATCAGTTTTAAGAAAATTATAATTAATAAGTAAAATATCACAAATTAGATTAGAAATGGTTAAACCAAGTTATCACAGATGGGTATATTAAATTTATCAGTCTTAAGAAAATTATACCTAAAGAATAAATATCACACATATCGAACTGGTTAAACCTAATAATCACAGCGGTGTATAGAAAAATTAAAAATTTTTATTTTTAGAACTAATAAATATAAGTTAAACAAAAACAACATTTAAATCAAAAGGCATGCAATTCACTAAATTAACAATCAGCTTTAAGGACAGCGATCGTAACGTGTACTTTTGGACCCCCACACAGCTAAGTTCACTGTACGTTGGCGTTGAAACCGTACTCGCAAGCAAGCTGGGGGGCAATGATTCCCGTGCTGTCGATTTGACGAGAGATGGATCGATCTTGTCGGTCGGAGATCAGAGGAGAATGTAAAACCCTTTGCATTTGACTTATATATTCAAATTTTCTGTGACTGACCTAGTAATCCTTTTTTTTTCTATTACAGCCTCTCGGATTATTTGGTGAACGCGGTCTTCTTCACCCTTGTGTGCCATTTTTAACTTTTTACCTATCTCTCTAACACTTAATTTTTTAAAACAAAAAAAATATTAATTAATTAGAACGAAAACTATAAACTTATCGAAAACTAAAGTTTGAAAAAAAAGGAAACGAAATATGTAACCAAAAAAAAGGTATCTTAGTTAATGTATACCACAAGGTATTAACTTAACAAAACCTTTGTATATAGAAACTATAGTAGTCTCATGAGCAAGAATTTTTAGGGCAACAGTATCCCGTCATATTGGCGCTGGTTTCGCTAGGGATGAATTCCATTCTCCTTAAGTTAATGACCGAGAGGGAAATATTATTTCTATTCCATAAGCCACGAGTGGAGAAAAGGAAGAAGATAGTTAATTGTCAAAAATGTAAACAAAACTTTTCTTATTCTCTTTTGTTCCGTACGAAATTGAAGCGTATTTGTTATATTCTTCATATAAGAATGAAACTTCGTATGCGAACAGAAAGTAAATAAGCAAAATACATAGAAGATACCTTTTCACTGTGAGTTTTTGTTTTTGCTTTGCGTTTCGATAGTCTGCCTCTGCTTGGTAAGTAGAAGTAGTAGTAGAAGTACTTAAAATCTCAATAAATACTACTCTTACTACTACTTTTGACTACGAAATCATTTTTTCTGTATGCTTTAAGCGAGGAAGAAAAAATATGTGTATATCTACATACATATAGCTTTAAATGCGCATACTCTCGGGGGTAGGTTTTTTGTTTCTCGTTATTCTTATTCGGCTTGAAATTTTCTTTCAAGTTTTGGATGGCAATTGCAGGTTTTTTTTAACTTTTGTAGGTATGTTAATGGTATTGTAATTTTTAATTAATTTAAATCAAGTGAAAAAAGTTTATAGTTTTCAAAATAACTAATTTTAAAACCAAAATTTGTGCAAAAAATGCTAAAAAATAGTTTTAAAGTGTTATTTTTCAAATTTTTAATGAAATATAAACATTTTTTGATTTACAATCCGTTGCTCTAATTTATTCTCAATCAAAAACTGAAAACTATACCTATGAATTTATTCGAGAAAATTGGAAATTAACAAAATAAATATTTTAATTTAATTAATTTTATTACGTGAAAACACAATATACTTAGGATAAATGAATTTTTTTTCTCGAAAACTATTAGACATAAATTCATATAGTTTTCAATTTTTTGATTGAGAATAAATTAGAGCAACGGATTGTAAATCAAAAAATGTTTATATTTCATTAAAAATTTGAAAAATAACACTTTAAAACTATTTTTTAGCATTTTTTGCACAAAACTATAAACTTTTTTCACTTGATTTAAAAACAGGCTGATATAATAGAGTATAGGCTTTTAAAAAATGTATCATGCTTAATTGTAAGTATTACCGTTATTTTTTAAAAATTCGTTTTCCGTTCAAAGCATTTTTATTTTAAATTGCCCCTACTGTCTAAACGGGGGGGATAGACCCCTCTTCCATAGTAAAAATTGCTTGTATTGAGCCCATCTATCAAAAACTGTTATTTTTTCTTGGTGGCCAAGTTAACGCAGTCTCTCCCAGCAAACTATGATATTCCGCATTAGTACCTATTTAATTTTCACCTGTCGAACCTACATAAGGTAGGACATATGTACCTACATACATTTCAGGGAATCCATAAAAATACATAAATATATGTGTATGTATTTTGAGGGATTCCCTCTTACAAGCATTAAGCGAATAATTTTTTTGTATCCACCTATACGTAGTTATCCTTCTATCGTACCCACTCTATAAATCTTAAAATAAAATCTAACCCATGAAATCATGTAAAAATTACAATACCATTAACATACCTACAAAAGTTAAGAAAAACCTGTAATTGCCATCCAAAACTTGAAAGAAAATTTCAAGCCGAATAAGAATAACGAGAAACAAAAAACCTACCCCCGAGAGTATGCGCATTTAAAGCTATATGTATGTAGATATACACATATTTTTTCTTCCTCGCTTAAAGCATACAGAAAAAATGATTTCGTAGTCATAAGTAGTAGTAAGAGTAGTATTTATTGAGATTTTAAGTACTTCTACTACTACTTCTACTTACCAAGCAGAGGCAGACTATCGAAACGCAAAGCAAAAACAAAAACTCACAGTGAAAAGGTATCTTCTATGTATTTTGCTTATTTACTTTCTGTTCGCATACGAAGTTTCATTCTTATATGAAGAATATAACAAATACGCTTCAATTTCGTACGGAACAAAAGAGAATAAGAAAAGTTTTGTTTACATTTTTGACAATTAACTATCTTCTTCCTTTACTCCACTCGTAGCTTATGGAATAGAAATAATATTTCCCTCTCGGTCATTAACTTAAGGAGAATGGAATTCATCCCTAGCGAAACCAGCGCCAATATGACGGGATACTGTTGCCCTAAAAATTCTTGCTCATGAGACTACTATAGTTTCTATATACAAAGACAAAACTGAAACGCAAAAAAAATGTAAACAAAAAAAAATTCAAAAAAAAAATGAAATAAATGTGTAACCTGTTTAATAAATATCAAAAGAAATAAATTCATAACGAAAAGAAATGACAAAAAAAAAAAAACGAAAAGAACAATGTATAATTAACGAAAGGTATATGTTTAAACAATGAAAAGGAAATGTATAAATAACAAAAATTAAATAAATACCAAAAAAAAAACGATGTTTGTAAACACAAAAAAATATTGAAAAGTTTCAATAAAACTAAACAATTACTTTTTGTTGAAACCAATGAAAAAATCAAGAAAATTAATTTCTTAAAAACTACAACGTAAATAAATAAATAAAGGGACAAAACGAAAGATTTTTAAATAACAAACAAAACTGTATAAGTACTTAACTCTAAAGTAATTTTCCTAAAAAAAAAACTTAGATAGTACTAACCTTGAAAAAACTGTAATTTTCCTAAAAAAAAAACTTAGATAGTACTAACCTTGAAAAAACTTAAGATAATTTCTTCGATTTTAGAATTTTTAATGAAAAAAAAAATCTGAAATGAAGATTATCAAAAAAAACTTAACACTAAAACGAAAAAAACTAGGAAAAATATAGGTATTAACCAAAAAAAACGTATGTACAAAACGAAATTGTAATACAAAAAATATATCGAAAAATCAAAAAAAAATTATTAACGTCACAAAGAAAAACTAAATTGTTTGAATTTGTAAATTGATATTCACAAAAACGAAAATTGTAACAACAATAAATTAACGAAAACTCAAAAAAAAAAATAAAAATAGAATATAGGTATATATGTTCCAAATAAAAAAAATGATGTACAAAATAAACCAAAACAAACGGGAATTTGAAAACAAAGTTTTCAAAAAAAATCTTGCAAATTGTAAAACAAAAGATTTAACGAAACAAAATTTGTATTTAAATTTAAAGAAATTTTTTTTTGTAATAACACAAAAAAAACTAAACTTGAATAAAAAATTTAATAGCAAAAAAAAACTCTTAATCTTTAAATTTCTTTGTTTTTTTTTCAAAAAAAAAACTTAAAGAAGAACCAAAATTTGGTTAAATAAAAAAAAATTAACAGCTAATAAGATTATCAAAAAAACGCAAACTTTCAAAAATAATATATATATAGTTTTTAAGACGATATTTATAGGTATATAAGTTTAAGTTATATGTTATACGTATGTATATGTTTTATATAAGCATTCGGGGTGCTTCAGGTAGCTTCTTTTTTCCGGTGGTTTCTTCGCGACATGGTACGATCCTACTAACGACATCACCAAAAAAAAAAACGGACATCAGACGGACTAAAAAAAACTCCCCTGATGTGACAATAATAAACTAGGAAAACTACTAGAAACACTAACGCAAACATTTCAAAGTTTTCCCTTACCGCTCCCGCAATTTTAGACAGTCTCCAGGACTTTGCTAAAAGACATGAAACGGTAAGGTAGAACTTACAAAAAACGTTGGAACGATGATGTCGGACTACACGTCTCGCACAATCGATCGTCCAAATAGCTGACAAGACTAGAAAAAGAAAATTAAAAAAAAAGATAGATAGGAAAGTAAAAAAAAGATAAGGATGGGAATAGGTAAAAACAAAACGAAAATGCTCTATCTGACGTTACTAAAGCTTTCGCAAAGGAACGTCGCGATACACCTAGGTTCGCCTGAGGCCTTCCTGGTGCAGACTTACGCCCTTTTCGAAAACTCCAGTAACCTCTGACAGAAACATTACACCGCAGTCGCTGTGAATTTTCAAACACTCGTCGCGATACATCTAGGTACGCCTGAGGCCTTCCTGCTGCAGACTTACGAGGTTTAAAAATCCACAGCAAGTTTGGTTATGGACAATACAACATACCAAAACTGAAACTAAGACAACATAAACTGAAAATTCGAAAAGAAACTTTTCCAACTAGGTTGGAAAGCTTTTAACGACGTTGGGCGCCATTTTTGTTGCAGGGTTATAATGGACAAGCGGAGAGGATAGGAGGGGATAGGATAGTGGAAGGGTAGGATAAGGAATAGGTAGGAAGAAGAGGTAAGGAAGGTATAGGAAAACAGGGACGGAATGTCGAGTTTCGGAGGACGTGGCCTGCTCGCGATGCGCGGCATCAGCTCGTCGGACGGGGGGGGTTGGAGAGAGGAACTTGCCACCTAAACTCAACTACACCTACAAGCAAAAAACATAAATCAGGCCGAAGGATAGGGAAAGGGGGGATTAGGGAAGCGGACGGACTACTGTCACACCATCTTCACCGTCGTTCAGCCACCTTCCGCACCCCTGAAAATTCTTCTAACACGACACAGCTTCACTCAAGAAGCCAAGAAAAAAAACTTTCGTTTCAGCTTAGAGGCGTGTTTTTGGAAGTTTTATTAACTATAAATGACATTTATCAGATATTTTAAATAACATAAATAAGACATCAAATAATTAATAAATAAATAAGTAATAAATAACAGAAAAAAAACTAAAATATATAATAAATAACTATCTACAAATAAATAATGATTACTAAATAAATGGAGAATAAATGTATAATAAATAAACAATAAGCAGATAATAAATAAATAATAATTAAATAATAAATAAATAGAAACAAAATGAATAATTGTATGAGAATATATTTTAACAATTTTTAATTAAATTAACAAACAAGAAAAAAATATATAACAAGAACTGAAATAAGCAAAAGACGCAACACCAAACAAATCATGGGGTTGTGGTCCCACCCAACTTCCACCCGCGAAACACTCTTTATAGTGTTTTGTTTTGTTTTTTTTTTTTTTTTTGCGGTCTCAAACGAAGCCCTAGCTTTCTACCCCTATAGAGCTCTGTAGACGTAGCCTACCAGGACCAGCACCATTAAGTGCACCCCGCGGCGACACCTCTCCTCGGATTTCAATCGGTTGCTTACAAACAAAATAATAAGCTTGAATAAAAAAAAACTTCCACGCCAATATGTGACCTTAATAATTAGGAACAACAGATAATATAAAAAAACAATAAATAAATAAAGGACAAACACGAACACGAATTGAATAATAATCCTGGAGACAGGAACATTAATAACTTGGATCGATGTAAAGGTTTTTATTTTATAATATATTTTTTCTTCTTATATTGTTAGAATATAGCTTAATATATTTTTTTTCATATTTTTTTGTTTTTAGGGTTAAGTATAGGTCTTATCTGCTTGGTGGTCGAGTCTGCTCCTCTCTGGATGGGGATAATCCTACTTGTGATGAAGGTAGTACCTGCTTTAGTATCCCAGATCGGCTAAAAGTAGTCGGGATTAGGCAGGCAAACACAAGAGAAACAAGGAACAGTCAAATTTCGGTATGTATATGTGGGTATGGACTTTTATTTCCTTTTTTTTTTGTTTTTTTTTTTTTTTTTGTAACGGACAACACTGACTTTCTTTTTCTTTGGGTAACTACGGTTCACGGAACACTGAGGCGTTAGATAGGGGTTGTTTTTTTTTAGTTGGTCGTTGATAGGGATTTTCATTTTTTTTTTATAAAAAAAAACTTCACAACTTAACTGGGTCTCACTTCAAACACAGCCTTTTTTTTGTATTTTTGTTTTTTTTTTTTTTATTTCTAATATAGTTCTCTTGTGGGTTTTTCTTCCCTTTTTTTTGTTTTTTCAATTTCTATTTTTAAAATTTTGAATATTTCACTTTATTTTTGTTCACCACACTATCTCAGGTCTCTACCGCACGCTGGCGCTGGTCAGTTTGCCAATCCCTCAACCTTACTTTTCTAAACTTCCATTCACCTACTTTCTCCTAAACTATTCATTTATTCACCTATTGACCTTCCAACACTCACGCACAGATGAGCTCAGCTGCATGAGTACTTCCCTGCGGCGCTCAAAATGATCGAGCCAGTAGCCGATAGATGGGGTTACATTAAAACAATTCGTGCGAAACTTTGTTACGAATTTTATTCGCGACGGAAAGTATCTAAATAATAAATATACAAGACATAATAAACTAATAATAAAATGACAACGACAACGACGACCACCGAAAAACAAACAAAAAAAAAAATTATAAACTTGATCTTGACTTGTCAGAATGACATAAGCAGAGATCGAGAATTACAATATTACCGGTCGGTAAAGTAGGTTTTCAATTTTCATAAGGGAGAGGTTCAACGAATGGAGACTTGGAATATTTCTAGTAATAGAGAAATATCTTAATGAGACAAATGAGATAGTTCTTTTGGGAGAATCTGCATTCGTTTGCGTAAAAATGTAGCTAGAGAGGCAAAATTTAGCTGTTTGGCTGAACCCTCTCGATTCAGCAAAAATGTTGATAGCTCGATCGATAGCCGAAAGACAAAAAAAGTTTAAAACCTTTTGTCTTTCCAATTATATACGCCCAGAGACCCAGTCCATGGTCAAGTCAAGATAAAACAAAAAAAAAAAAAGTTTTCTTCAAGATAACTTGAAATATTCTACAAGTGTAATTTTCACAAAGAAGTGAAGTTACAACAAAAAAAAAGAAGATTACATCAATCTTCCAGTAAGGAAGCGAAAGCGGTGGATCTCCAAATCCTAAAAAGGTATTTAACAAGTGATTCAAAAGAAAGAAAAGACTTTCAAAATCACACATATATATATATAAGTACTAGCTGACCCGGCGAACTTCGTACCGCCCTATAATCAAGAAATATCTGTTACCTATTTATCTGAATAAAGTTAATTTCTTTATTAAGTACCTAAAGCTGACCCGACAGAGAATGTTTTTAACTGTGATTGTATATTAATTGGTATATACCTATATTGGCATAAAATTTTCTTGAATAACTTTTGTAGCGCCAAATGATGTCATTTGAAAGCAATTATTGTATTACTGGATATCAGTTAAAAAATGTCTAGAATCTGGCCCATTTTCGAAAACCAATGAATGTAATGGCTCTGGTGGCGGTACCAACGGCCTGAGTTTGACTTGACCGTTCGAGCAACACAATCCAGGGGTTTCATTTTTAAACTTTAATGCCTTGCAATATTGACAAACAACGTTCATTGGTCCAAGAGCAACGATTAATGTCGGTTCCATCGATTCCGTTCAACTTCATTCCGCGTTTCACGTTGCTCATCAGTTTGATTTGCTCTTGTATTTCTTTTACTTGCAGCATTACGGGTTCTGTGACTTAAGTTTGTACATCTAATTGCCGGCATTTTTAGAAACAAAAATTCAACTGAAAATAACAAAATACTATAGTACCTATTCTTTTGTAAAAGTATGAAAATGGTCTATCAAAACTTTGAAACACTATATTAATTTGACTAACCTTGTTGAAGAAACACTTCACAAATGAACACACACTACAAATTATCCTATGGAAACCAATGTGAAAAGTACACTAAGAAATGGTAAATGAATTATATAAGTATTTTGTTATTATAACTCCGACCACAGACCAACTCCGACCGTTATATTTGCAAAGAGCATTTAAACTACAATTCTTTGTTTTTAATGGCAACTACGTGAATATTACTGCCATAACACATTATTTTATTAAAAAAGTAAAATCTTCTTGTTTCCTGTGCAACTTTCGTAATTTTTTCTTACATAAGAGACTTCTCCTAATAATAACAAATACAACAAAAAAAGAATTAGTGAAATCGGTCCAGCCGTTCACGCGTGATGCCGTGACCAAGGGAAAACGGGATTCATTTTTATATATATAGATATGCTAACACCAAAAATTTAAAAAGTGGAAATAATTGAATTATACGGTATTTCGTTCACTACAAAATAAATTTAATTAATTTTATAGCGTCAACAACACGTGGTAATTATGCTGTTAAAATGTAGATATATGACACGTTCGTAGATTTACCATAGCAGCGCCATCTATTGATTACTTACTCAACCCAGTCGAAAGGTATCGACATCTGTTAGAATCATTTGGAGTTAACAGATAATTGTGACTGTCAAATAATAACAGACAAATAATTAGCAATAAATTAAAATTGCGACTATAATTTGAGATTTAAACTATCCTATCTCTCAAGTTGGATCGAACTGCACATGGTGTGCGAATTTTATTATAATCGGTTAAGTGGTTTAGGAGTCCATTGAGGACAAACATTGTGACACGAGATTTATATATATTAAGATATACATACATATATAAATTAAAATTGATTCTTTTTGCCAAATATCTAGGAAATTTACTCATACCGAGAAATAAGGTAGAAATAGCAGAGATTCCTGAATTCTAAATTAACCAGAAACATAATCCACAAAAACTCGCAGAGGCAGCGGAATTATAACGAACCGGTAGCCGTAGCTGTCTAGGTGCCGGCCGAAAGAGCAAGCGTTCCAGAGCAGAAGGTTCTAACCCTCCGGTGAACCAAATCATTTTTTTATTTTCTTTGTTTTTTTTTTGAATTTCCTTTTTTTAAATTTAAATTAACGTAAAAACAATTGTACCTCGAAGTGGTTGCAGTGTCGGTCGCAATCAAAATTTCGATAAAAAAAATTATAATTACGCGAACCGTACATATATAGAATTCGATTCGCGGAAGTAAAGAGTGTACATATATATATATATATATATAAATATAAATTGGTGATATATTAAGAGAAACAAAGGCACAGAAAAGTGCACTCACAAAGAAAGTGCTCCCTTACACATCTCCTGCAGCAGTGGCCACTACCTACGGAAGAACGGGGTGAGTTTTTTTTTTTGGTTTTATATAATTTTTATATGAAATATACGCCTTTATATATATATAAATATACGCGATTATATATACTTACGCGAATTAGAGGGTGGTTACAGTGGGGAAAAAAGCATTAAATTTAAGTATAAAAAAATACAAAAGAGGATCGTATATCCCAAATTTGTAAATAAAATCGAAGACGAAATTACAATTTTTTTATTGAAATTTCGGATTAAAAACTGCACGGTTGCCACCAGAGAAATTTGTTTTAAACTTTTTTAATTCTTTTAAATTATTAAATGCTTAAATGAAAATTGTAAATTACTATTATAAAAATATAATTTTAAATACAAATGCGTTTTGAGATTAATTATTTTTGAAATAAAAATCTTAGTTAAAATGAGTAACTAACCTATTTTATAAAAGAGGATGAGAAGGATGAGGCAAGGAGGATGAAATGAAGATGTCATCATGAAGAAGCCAGGAAAAGGGGTTGTCCTAGCGAGGGAGACAACCATGGTAGGGTGGGTTGAGGCAACATTCTCGCGCGTCAACAAAATCCGAGACGCAATAGACCGGGAGAAAGAAATTTTTTTGTGACGGATTTCAGGTTCAAGAACCCATGGCAGAGCTAGCCAAAGGGGTAAATCTTCCGGCAGTCGAACCAAAAACAAATTAGTCCGTTACAAAATGGCGCCCGCAACGTGGAGCCCTCTATCTTTTTGGATAGAGTGGCTGATTGATTTTTTTTTGAGCCAATTCACTTTTTCATTAATAGATTTTTTTTAACATCTTTTTCAAAATAATTTTTATACAATTTTCAACATTAATATACATTTTTTTCCATTCTTAATTTTAAAGTAATTTCAATAGTGGTTGCATTTTTTTTGTGAGTCCCGATGACTGGGAGGGTAATTACTCGGTATCGCGTTGCCGCAAGGAAGGTACAGCCATTCGATGCAAAAATAAATTTTGTTGGTGAAAGATTGTTGAGTCTTTGGGTATCTTCATTAAAGGTATCCAAAAGTCCAGGCAATCTTACACAATGTAAATCAATGCTGAAAGTGACCCGGAGATGTAAAGGCGTCTTCGGAGGTCCTTTCAGCAAGTCACTAAAAATTCTCCGAGGGTTCCAGACGTCTTCAAGGATGAAAAATTCGTCCTTGGAAGTCCTGAAACCTGAGGAGAACAACATTTTTTTTCAAAAGTCCTTTTACAGATAGTAGTTTATTTCAAATTTTCTTGTTCGGCTCGTAGAACTTCGGCTTCTTCATCATCTTTGTCATCTTCAGCTACCATTCTTCTTGTTTCAGAATTCTCGTCCTTTTTTTTAAAATTTTATGAACAAAGTTTAAAAACATTTTTTTTAAGAAAACAATATCATTTTTTTTAAATCAATTTTTTAATTTTTTTAAAAAACTTACATACTACATTTTTTTTATATAAATAATTAAAAGAATACAAATAAAAAAAAAAAAAATCTTTTAATTTCCTTTTATTTTTTTTATCATTTTTAATTTTTCATTTTTCATATTTATATTTTTTTTACAACTCAAAATTTCGAACCTTATTAAGCTACAACTGGAATCTTCGATACCTGCATCTGCGATTTTTTTGGATTATCTGCGAAGTTCAGTTTTATTTTTGAAAATTTGGTTTTCGGAACTTATAGTACAAACTTTTAAGTTTCCTGATTTTTTTCGAGTTCTTATTTTAAATTTTTTTATCTATTTAAATAATTTCATTATTTTAAAATCTCTATTAGATTGAAAATTTTAATAATTTTCACTTATTAAATAACAACTAATAATTGAATTAACTATTTTATTATTGATTTTTTTTACAAATAAATTTTTTTTTTTTTTGCTTTTCGTTTTTGAAAATTTGAATTTACTATTCAAAAACATTTGAATTTTTATAATCTTTTCGGATTTGGTTTTCTATCCTTTTATACTTTTTTTTGATTTTTCTGCAATTTTTTTATTATTCAACTATTTTGTGTACATTGGCAGTTTCAATTGCGAAAAGAGTTTAGCTTTGAAATACTCATTTTAAATCAAATATTTAGTAAGTGCGTTTGTTGAGGCATGAGCACTAACAGACGGAGTTCCTTACACGAAAGTTTAGGCACTATTTACACTCGTTCTGAAGCACGATTCGAAGCCTTCTTTCAAAGGTTCAGAAATAGAATTGATCGATTCGATCTTAACAATTCTTTCAGTTATTCTGAAAACTTAAATTCAGTAGTTTCCGAATTGACTGATAGCATGCCAAACGAGTTAGATAGATCGACCAATGAGGTCGAAAATCAAAATGAAGACGCTCCGCCACCTACTGGTGTAGCAAATACTTTTTCAATCGACCAAACTGCAGAATTAGCTGCGCGGATAGAAAGAACTATGATGACGAACCAAATAAAGCTGTTCGAAACTTTCGACGTCTTCATGGGGAACGTCATTCAGAAGCTGGAGTCGTTAGGGATGCAACAACAATCCCAACCTAGTACATCAAATTGCAATCCGTTCAATAACGGTGCACATCAACGACAGAGTGAAGTACATCAGTCAACACCAGATGTTAGGCTCTCTACTGCACCTTCAAATGCTTCCAGCGGTTCTACCGTTTGCCGATTAGATCGCTGGAACATTTCTTATAATGGCAATGAAAATGTAAGCGATTTTCTATTTAAGGTTGATCGAATGAGATCGTCCTCTTCCTATACGGATGAACAAATTGTTGGCAATTTCCATGTTTTGCTAAAGGAAAGGCCGTACAAATGGTATTGGGCCTATCTACGTAGGAATCCTAACGTTTCGTTTTCGGACCTTAAAACCGCAATGAAAAAAGAGTTTGGTAGGTTGGAAAGCGATGTGGAGATTTACATGAGGGTACTCACTAGAAAGCAAGGCATTAAGGAGTCGTTCGACGATTATTATAATGCTATCGCGAGCATGAACGACCGGCTGAAAGAGCCTTTCGATGATCGGAAGATGATCGACATTATCCGAAATAACGCCAAGGATAAGATAGGTGAGATTTTATTAGCGGCTGACATAAAGAGCCTCGAACAAACTCGAAATAAGGCTCGTGAAGCTGAGCGATTTTTGGCAAAGCGCACTTCTGCTCCAAAAACTGTCCACGAGATCGCAGCCGGTGAAGATCAAAGTGCGATTTTCCCGGATGGAGAAGAAGTTTCCGCAATAGCTTTTAATCGAAAACCGATTTCTACTGCTAACTATGTCTGCTGGAATTGTGGCCAAAAAGGTCACGCCTACCATTATTGCCCGTCCAATACACGGACATTGTTTTGTTTCCTTTGCGGGGAAAAAGGAGTCAACACTATTGACTGCGGTAAGCACTCGGGAAACCGACCGGGGAACGAAAGGAAGAGTGGCGATGTTCGTTCCACCAGGGATTCTCAGGACCAAAACTAATGACGCAGATGTTCCAACCAAGATTTTGGAACGAAAAACAAATGTGAGTCCGTTAGATGTTGAGACTCATCCTATCGAAACTTATGCACTCAAATCGCTTCACGACCGGAAAGTGCAGTATTACAAAACTCGTCAACGAATTTTCGGGACTGGCCATACGAGTAAAATAGCTAGTTTACATATTCAAAAATGTCGAAGTCGTTTTCGAAAACGAAGAAAATTTCGAAAACAAATCTTAGAATCCATCATTTCTTCAAATACAGATGGAAGAATGTACGCTTGCGTTCAATTAAATGGCGAATCTGTGTTTGGGTTGTTGGATAGTGGAGCCTCGATATCAGTATTAGGCAACGATTGTTGGGAATTAGTTAGGAAGATTGGTGCAGAAGTAAAGTCATATAAAAACGTTGTGCGAACAGCTGATGGCAAATCGCACAATATAGTCGGTCACTGCGAAATTGAAATTTCTTATAATGGTCTTACCAAACAACTTTCGTTCTATCTAATTCCCAACCTTACCCAGAAACTCTATTTAGGTATGAATTTCTGGAGAGAATTCCACCTTATGCCACAAATATCTGAAATTCAAGCTGACCTCACCTTAGATGAAGATGAGGTGAATATAAAAGACGAGGCTGAGCTGATAGATCTTTCTCCAGAACAAAAACAAGAATTAGAAAGAGTCAAAAACCTTTTCCCTAACTTCGTCGTGTTAGGATTAGGAAAAACAAATCTTGGGTGTCATGTTGTTGACACCGAAAATGCTGCTCCCATAAAGTCTCGACACTACCCTTTGTCTCCAGTTCGTCAAGAGGAAGTTTATAAAGAATTAGACCGCATGCTGGAGCTTGATGTTATCGAGGTTAGTAATTCCCCATGGAGTTGTCCAGTGGTACTAGTGAGGAAGCCAGGCAAGGTTCGTCTCTGCTTGAATTTTCGTAAAGTCAACGCAGTCACTGTTAAGGATGCTTATCCGTTGCCACATGTGGAGGGATTACTCAGCCGGATCAAAGACACGAGATTTATAACCGGTATAGATCTAAAAGATGCCTACTGGCAAATTCCTCTCGATGAGAAATCACGAGAGAAGACCGCATTCGCAGTTCCGGGTAGACCCCTTTATCACTTCAAGGTGATGCCTTTTGGGTTGAGCAATGCGGGTCAAACAATGTGTCGTGTGATCGATCAAGTCATACCCGGTTCTCTTCGCGAAAATGTTTTCGTCTATTTGGACGATCTCCTCATCTGCACTCCCGATTTTGAGTCACACATGCGCATCCTTAGTGAAGTGGCTGCTTGTCTACGTCGAGCGAATCTCACTATTAACCTCGATAAGAGCAAGTTCTGCATGCGGGAAATTAAATTTTTAGGTTTCATAGTCGGTCAGGGTACATTGCAAACTAATCCTGACAAAATCGAGGCTATGATAAATTTTCCGGTACCTACTAGCGTCCGACAAGTTAGGAGATTTTTAGGAATGACCGGATGGTACAGACGATTCATAAGAAACTATGCAGATTTGGCAGCACCGCTTACAGACTGTTTAAAAAAGAAAGCCAAATTTGAATTGACGCCCGAAGCCTTAGAAGGATTTCACAAGTTAAAAACAGCACTTTCGTCTACACCGGTGTTAGCGCAACCCGATTTCAAAAAACCATTTACGATTCAGTGTGATGCTTCTTCAGAAGGTGTGGGTGGTGTTCTCTTTCAGTTGGATGAGAACGACAACGAAAAACCGATAGCATACATGTCGAAGAAGCTAAATAAATCACAGAAAAATTATACGGTTACCGAGCAGGAATGTCTTGCAGCCGTACTGAGTATACGCAAATTTAGGCCCTATGTTGACGGATTACCTTTCACTGTAATAACTGATCACTCTAGTCTAAAATGGTTAATGTCTATGAAAGAACTGAACGGTAGATTAGCTAGATGGAGCCTGGAACTCCAAGGTTATAATTTTAAGATTGAACACCGAAAGGGATCCCTCAATGTAGTGCCTGACTCGCTGTCCAGGATGGATATGGAAGAGATTTCAGCCAAAGTAACCGTGGGAGACGAAATTGAAGAGGTGACTTCGACTATGATGTGCGGTGAGATTGACCTTAATTCGGTTGAGTTTGATTCGAAGCAATATTCCCTGCTGAGAGAGAGCATCAACTCTAATCAATCTGAACTTCCTGATTTAGTGGTTTCGGGAAAATTTATCTATAAAAGGGTTAGGTTTAGGACAGGTGAGGTAGACGAAGAGGACTCGTTATGGCGACTCTGGGTACCCGAAGCACTAACGCAAAAGTGTATCGAACTCTCACACAATACTAAGTTGAGCTGTCACAGTGGTTTTGCGAAAACCTATGCTCGTATCAAAGCAAAATTCTACTGGCCTAAAATGCTCAAAGACGTGAAAACTTTTGTGAAAGAATGCGATATTTGTAAGATGGTGAAAGCCCCAAACACAACTCTTCGTCCACCTATCACCACCCAAACAATCACTGAAAGACCTATGCAGCGTTTATATATAGATTTTTTAGGTCCCTATCCTTGTACGAAACGAGCTAATGTTTATGTTTTTATTGTTGTGGATCATTTCACAAAATTTACCTTTCTAAAGGCGATGTCAAAAGCAACATCTTCTAAAATTATCCAGTTTCTAGAAGCTGACATATTTCATACTTTCGGCACCCCTGAAAAGATCCACTCTGACAACGGCCGTCAGTTCGTGTCCAACGAATTCAAAAAATTCTTGGCGAATTATGGCGTACAGCATGTGCGAACGGCCTTGTATTCCCCACAGGCTAACATATCCGAACGGGTTAACCGCAGCGTCCTAAGCAAACTTAGGGTCTTAATATCAAATGAGCAATACGACTGGGATACACATCTATCCAGTATAGCGTGTGCTCTCAGATCCGATGTCCATGATTCCTTAAGTTGCCAGCCATACTTCGCTCTTTTTGGCCAAAATATGGTAACTCATGGCTCGTCCTACAAAATTTTGCGTGAACTGAAAGCTTTAGGAGATCCGGAGATGTTAGTCCTGCCGAATGCACTGAAAACTACGCTTGCCAGACAGACGATGTCAGAGAATCTTTTCAGGGCACACGTTAAGACCAAAAACACTTATAACTCTAGAGCAAAGCATGTAACTTACCGCGAAGGACAAGAAGTTTTCCACAGGAATTTTGCTCAAAGCAAGTTTTCTTCAGGAATTAACGCCAAACTTCTCCCAAAATTCGTAAAATGCCGAGTCCGGAAAGTTATTGGAAATTGCATGTACGAGTTAGAAAGTCGAACTGGAAAAGCTATCAGCATCTTCCATGCGAAGGACATTCGCCAGTAAAATCCTGAAATTAAAATAAAACGTACCACAAAGTATCTCGTCGTGCATTGGATTTTGTGTTAAAAAAAAAGTACTTATCTGACTAATTTGCATGTTTTTGTGCCCGGCTAGTTAATCCGTAAGTGGGTTCGCGTCCCACGTTGTTTCATTGTTGACAAAGATAAGTATCCGATTTTTTTTATTCACGACTATGTTCACGAAATCAACGACATTTTTCACAAAACACTTACTTGACAATAAACCTATTTGACCTATTTAATGACTTTATCACTCTACGATTTAACACTGACACAACTCTACTCCGACAAACAAATGACTGTATATTTAACTATTTATTTATTTATTTTAAATCACGACCGTATTAACCGAATCATGTCTTTGACTTTTGACCGTTCAAAAAAAATCAATCTTCATAAATTGTGCAATAACTTACTTTGACCGTTTTGACTTTTTAAAATTTTTTATTTAATATTCCGTGCAATACATTAACGACTTTAATTTATTTTGTATTTAATTCAATGTGACCTTTATATTCAAGTGCAATAAACCGGGAAAAAAGCAATATTACACAAAACTTTTTATATAATAATAACACTCAATTCGCATTGATAATATCCCGACGGCAAAACACTAATTACATTTTCTTGATTTCCAAGGTTATTGACCTGTGCAAATTTCGCGATTTGTAAACACAAGAACGAACGGAATTTTTTTTGATATTTTTTTGTTGTATGTCGAATTTCAATGTTAAATTAACGGAGAAACCATATGGCTGTCTCTTTCGCACTCCTATTTTCCCGTTTTGAAATATTGAACCGATTTGTTTACATTTTGATTTGTCGTTTTTTTTTTATTTTTGTCACATTTATATTGCATTTCATTTTAAAGAATTAATCAATTTTGTAAATGATTTAATAAATATGCACTTAAACTTTAACTTGTATAAATTGGTTTGCAAATTTTTGTACAGCACAACGCCGCGTCAACCGAACGATTTCGCCAATACACGAGGGGTAGGTACGTGGGTTCATTTGCATATTTCTGGCAATATTCTTACCAAAAAAAAGCAAAGCCCTGTTACGAATTTTATTCGCGACGGAAAGTATCTAAATAATAAATATACAAGACATAATAAACTAATAATAAAATGACAACGACAACGACGACCACCGAAAAACAAACAAAAAAAAAAATTATAAACTTGATCTTGACTTGTCAGAATGACATAAGCAGAGATCGAGAATTACAATATTACCGGTCGGTAAAGTAGGTTTTCAATTTTCATAAGGGAGAGGTTCAACGAATGGAGACTTGGAATATTTCTAGTAATAGAGAAATATCTTAATGAGACAAATGAGATAGTTCTTTTGGGAGAATCTGCATTCGTTTGCGTAAAAATGTAGCTAGAGAGGCAAAATTTAGCTGTTTGGCTGAACCCTCTCGATTCAGCAAAAATGTTGATAGCTCGATCGATAGCCGAAAGACAAAAAAAGTTTAAAACCTTTTGTCTTTCCAATTATATACGCCCAGAGACCCAGTCCATGGTCAAGCCAAGATAAAACAAAAAAAAAAAAAGTTTTCTTCAAGATAACTTGAAATATTCTACAAGTGTAATTTTCACAAAGAAGTGAAGTTACAACAAAAAAAAAGAAGATTACATCAATCTTCCAGTAAGGAAGCGAAAGCGGTGGATCTCCAAATCCTAAAAAGGTATTTAACAAGTGATTCAAAAGAAAGAAAAGACTTTCAAAATCACACATATATATATATAAGTATATACATACATATATAAATTAAAATTGATTCTTTTTGCCAAATATCTAGGAAATTTACTCATACCGAGAAATAAGGTAGAAATAGCAGAGATTCCTGAATTCTAAATTAACCAGAAACATAATCCACAAAAACTCGCAGAGGCAGCGGAATTATAACGAACCGGTAGCCGTAGCTGTCTAGGCGCCGGCCGAAAGAGCAAGCGTTCCAGAGCAGAAGGTTCTAACCCTCCGGTGAACCAAATCATTTTTTTATTTTCTTTGTTTTTTTTTTGAATTTCCTTTTTTTAAATTTAAATTAACGTAAAAACAATTGTACCTCGAAGTGGTTGCAGTGTCGGTCGCAATCAAAATTTCGATAAAAAAAATTATAATTACGCGAACCGTACATATATAGAATTCGATTCGCGGAAGTAAAGAGTGTACATATATATATATATATATATAAATATAAATTGGTGATATATTAAGAGAAACAAAGGCACAGAAAAGTGCACTCACAAAGAAAGTGCTCCCTTACACATCTCCTGCAGCAGTGGCCACTACCTACGGAAGAACGGGGTGAGTTTTTTTTTTTGGTTTTATATAATTTTTATATGAAATATACGCCTTTATATATATATAAATATACGCGATTATATATACTTACGCGAATTAGAGGGTGGTTACAGTGGGGAAAAAAGCATTAAATTTAAGTATAAAAAAATACAAAAGAGGATCGTATATCCCAAATTTGTAAATAAAATCGAAGACGAAATTACAATTTTTTTATTGAAATTTCGGATTAAAAACTGCACGGTTGCCACCAGAGAAATTTGTTTTAAACTTTTTTAATTCTTTTAAATTATTAAATGCTTAAATGAAAATTGTAAATTACTATTATAAAAATATAATTTTAAATACAAATGCGTTTTGAGATTAATTATTTTTGAAATAAAAATCTTAGTTAAAATGAGTAACTAACCTATTTTATAAAAGAGGATGAGAAGGATGAGGCAAGGAGGATGAAATGAAGATGTCATCATGAAGAAGCCAGGAAAAGGGGTTGTCCTAGCGAGGGAGACAACCATGGTAGGGTGGGTTGAGGCAACATTCTCGCGCGTCAACAAAATCCGAGACGCAATAGACCGGGAGAAAGAAATTTTTTTGTGACGGATTTCAGGTTCAAGAACCCATGGCAGAGCTAGCCAAAGGGGTAAATCTTCCGGCAGTCGAACCAAAAACAAATTAGTCCGTTACAACTTAAAACATACAAAAGAACTAATTACTCTGAAATAGAAAACACAAATTAATAATAACCATGATTGGACAAGTGGCGACGCTAATAAACTTTCATTATCAAAAAAAAAACAACTAAAATTAATGAAAAACAAATACACGACGGATGACATAACAAGCACCCGAACAGAAAATTCCCCATCGATCGGCTACGCATCTCACTCGTATATACCTTTCCTACTCTTAGGTGTTATACCAGCAAAAAAATAACTTCCATTATTTTGCGCAAGCTTAGTGTCTCTCTATAGTATTTTGGGAGTTGTGCTGTCATTCGAATATTAAACAGTGCATTAGCAAACCAGCAACTAAGGACACCGGTAAGTAAACAAGACGTTTTTATTTATTTTAGTTTAATTTTATATTGTTTAATTTCTCTTCTTTTTTCCAGATGAAGTTTCGTCGGCATCAGGACAAATGGCTGACAGGCGTCCGCAACAAAATTTGTTGCTTATGGGAATATATTCACAATAAGCAGCAAAAAAAAACTTCGGCCGCCTGAGAAGAGATGTTGAATCGCCGCGAAAAGGTTAGGAATTTTCAATTTAAAAAAAAAAAACATATTTTAGTTTTTTTTTTTTTTTTTCAGCTTGCCCATTGGTTTCCAAGTGGGGAAGAACCTACGATTGCAGCCGGGCCAAACGAAATTGAAGGTAAGTATCTTACCAAAATACTTAAGTTGGCTTAAGCCTTTTTTTTCTATCGAAATAGCCCTGACTCGATTGAGGTCAACGACCTATCTTGTATTACGGACCTACCTCAACATCGGATCAGAGGATTTTTTTTTTTTTTCAGTTACTACTGGTGAGTGATCGAGTTGGTGTCTTAAATAAAATTAGTAACTATGAGTAATGTACAAAAGGAAGCATGTAAACAACAACAACAGGTAAAAGTGAAATAAATAATACTTAAGGTAATATCACAAAAAAAAGCAACTTAAAGTTAATATCACAGATTTTACAGTAACGCAAAGTTAAACTTTGATGATAGTAAATATCACAGGGTAAAAAAAAGTTCTTAAAGTTATCAGTCTTGAGGAAATTATAATTAAAAAAATTATCACAGTTTAAAAGAATATACTAAACCTAAGGTATGCAAAATATCACAGATGGTTAAAATTAATTCTATCAGTTTTAAGAAAATTATAATTAATAAGTAAAATATCACAAATTAGATTAGAAATGGTTAAACCAAGTTATCACAGATGGGTATATTAAATTTATCAGTCTTAAGAAAATTATACCTAAAGAATAAATATCACACATATCGAACTGGTTAAACCTAATAATCACAGCGGTGTATAGAAAAATTAAAAATTTTTATTTTTAGAACTAATAAATATAAGTTAAACAAAAACAACATTTAAATCAAAAGGCATGCAATTCACTAAATTAACAATCAGCTTTAAAGACAGCGATCGTAACGTGTACTTTTGGACCCCCACACAGCTAAGTTCACTGTACGTTGGCGTTGAAACCGTACTCGCAAGCAAGCTGGGGGGCAATGATTCCCGTGCTGTCGATTTGACGAGAGATGGATCGATCTTGTCGGTCGGAGATCAGAGGAGAATGTAAAACCCTTTGCATTTGACTTATATATTCAAATTTTCTGTGACTGACCTAGTAATCCTTTTTTTTTCTATTACAGCCTCTCGGATTATTTGGTGAACGCGGTCTTCTTCACCCTTGTGTGCCATTTTTAACTTTTTACCTATCTCTCTAACACTTAATTTTTTAAAACAAAAAAAATATTAATTAATTAGAACGAAAACTATAAACTTATCGAAAACTAAAGTTTGAAAAAAAAGGAAACGAAATATGTAACCAAAAAAAAGGTATCTTAGTTAATGTATACCACAAGGTATTAACTTAACAAAACCTTTGTATATAGAAACTATAGTAGTCTCATGAGCAAGAATTTTTAGGGCAACAGTATTAAATTAGTTATTTTGAAAACTATAAACTTTTTTCACTTGATTTAAATTAATTAAAAATTACAATACCATTAACATACCTACAAAAGTTAAAAAAAACCTGCAATTGCCATCCAAAACTTGAAAGAAAATTTCAAGCCGAATAAGAATAACGAGAAACAAAAAACCTACCCCCGAGAGTATGCGCATTTAAAGCTATATGTATGTATATATACACATATTTTTTCTTCCTCGCTTAAAGCATACAGAAAAAATGATTTCGTAGTCATAAGTAGTAGTAAGAGTAGTATTTATTGAGATTTTAAGTACTTCTACTACTACTTCTACTTACCAAGCAGAGGCAGACTATCGAAACGCAAAGCAAAAACAAAAACTCACAGTGAAAAGGTATCTTCTATGTATTTTGCTTATTTACTTTCTGTTCGCATACGAAGTTTCATTCTTATATGAAGAATATAACAAATACGCTTCAATTTCGTACGGAACAAAAGAGAATAAGAAAAGTTTTGTTTACATTTTTGACAATTAACTATCTTCTTCCTTTACTCCACTCGTAGCTTATGGAATAGAAATAATATTTCCCTCTCGGTCATTAACTTAAGGAGAATGGAATTCATCCCTAGCGAAACCAGCGCCAATATGACGGGATACTGTTGCCCTAAAAATTCTTGCTCATGAGACTACTATAGTTTCTATATACAAAGACAAAACTGAAACGCAAAAAAAATGTAAACAAAAGAAAACAAAAAAAAATTCAAAAAAAAAATGAAATAAATGTGTAACCTGTTTAATAAATATCAAAAGAAATAAATTCATAACGAAAAGAAATGACAAAAAAAAAAAAAACGAAAAGAACAATGTATAATTAACGAAAGGTATATGTTTAAACAATGAAAAGGAAATGTATAAATAACAAAAATTAAATAAATACCAAAAAAAAAACGATGTTTGTAAACACAAAAAAATATTGAAAAGTTTCAATAAAACTAAACAATTACTTTTTGTTGAAACCAATGAAAAAATCAAGAAAATTAATTTCTTAAAAACTACAACGTAAATAAATAAATAAAGGGACAAAACGAAAGATTTTTAAATAACAAACAAAACTGTATAAGTACTTAACTCTAAAGTAATTTTCCTAAAAAAAAAACTTAGATAGTACTAACCTTGAAAAAACTGTAATTTTCCTAAAAAAAAAACTTAGATAGTACTAACCTTGAAAAAACTTAAGATAATTTCTTCGATTTTAGAATTTTTAATGAAAAAAAAAATCTGAAATGAAGATTATCAAAAAAAACTTAACACTAAAACGAAAAAAACTAGGAAAAATATAGGTATTAACCAAAAAAAACGTATGTACAAAACGAAATTGTAATACAAAAAATATATCGAAAAATCAAAAAAAAATTATTAACGTCACAAAGAAAAACTAAATTGTTTGAATTTGTAAATTGATATTCACAAAAACGAAAATTGTAACAACAATAAATTAACGAAAACTCAAAAAAAAAAATAAAAATAGAATATAGGTATATATGTTCCAAATAAAAAAAATGATGTACAAAATAAACCAAAACAAACGGGAATTTGAAAACAAAGTTTTCAAAAAAAATCTTGCAAATTGTAAAACAAAAGATTTAACGAAACAAAATTTGTATTTAAATTTAAAGAAATTTTTTTTTGTAATAACACAAAAAAAACTAAACTTGAATAAAAAATTTAATAGCAAAAAAAAACTCTTAATCTTTAAATTTCTTTGTTTTTTTTCAAAAAAAAAACTTAAAGAAGAACCAAAATTTGGTTAAATAAAAAAAAATTAACAGCTAATAAGATTATCAAAAAAACGCAAACTTTCAAAAATAATATATATATAGTTTTTAAGACGATATTTATAGGTATATAAGTTTAAGTTATATGTTATACGTATGTATATGTTTTATATAAGCATTCGGGGTGCTTCAGGTAGCTTCTTTTTTCCGGTGGTTTCTTCGCGACATGGTACGATCCTACTAACGACATCACCAAAAAAAAAAACGGACATCAGACGGACTAAAAAAAACTCCCCTGATGTGACAATAATAAACTAGGAAAACTACTAGAAACACTAACGCAAACATTTCAAAGTTTTCCCTTACCGCTCCCGCAATTTTAGACAGTCTCCAGGACTTTGCTAAAAGACATGAAACGGTAAGGTAGAACTTACAAAAAACGTTGGAACGATGATGTCGGACTACACGTCTCGCACAATCGATCGTCCAAATAGCTGACAAGACTAGAAAAAGAAAATTAAAAAAAAAGATAGATAGGAAAGTAAAAAAAAGATAAGGATGGGAATAGGTAAAAACAAAACGAAAATGCTCTATCTGACGTTACTAAAGCTTTCGCAAAGGAACGTCGCGATACACCTAGGTTCGCCTGAGGCCTTCCTGGTGCAGACTTACGCCCTTTTCGAAAACTCCAGTAACCTCTGACAGAAACATTACACTTATTAACCGCAGTCGCTGTGAATTTTCAAACACTCGTCGCGATACATCTAGGTACGCCTGAGGCCTTCCTGATGCAGACTTACGAGGTTTAAAAATCCACAGCAAGTTTGGTTATGGACAATACAACATACCAAAACTGAAACTAAGACAACATAAACTGAAAATTCGAAAAGAAACTTTTCCAACTAGGTTGGAAAGCTTTTAACGACGTTGGGCGCCATTTTTGTTGCAGGGTTATAATGGACAAGCGGAGAGGATAGGAGGGGATAGGATAGTGGAAGGGTAGGATAAGGAATAGGTAGGAAGAAGAGGTAAGGAAGGTATAGGAAAACAGGGACGGAATGTCGAGTTTCGGAGGACGTGGCCTGCTAGCGATGCGCGGCATCAGCTCGTCGACCGGACGGGGGGGGGGGGAGAGGAACATAAATCAGGCCGAAGGATAGGGAAAGGGGGGATTAGGGACGCGGACGGACTATTGTCACACCATCTTCACCGTCGTTCAGCCACCTTCCGCACCCCTGAAAATTCTTCTAACACGACATAGCTTCACTCAAGAAGCCAAGAAAAAAAACTTTCGTTTCAGCTTAGAGGCGTGTTTTTGGAAGTTTTATTAACTATAAATGACATTTATCAGATATTTTAAATAACATAAATAAGACATCAAATAATTAATAAATAAATAAGTAATAAATAACAGAAAAAAAAACTAAAATATATAATAAATAACTATCTACAAATAAATAATGATTACTAAATAAATGGAGAATAAATGTATAATAAATAAACAATAAGCAGATAATAAATAAATAATAATTAAATAATAAATAAATAGAAACAAAATGAATAATTGTATGAGAATATATTTTAACAATTTTTAATTAAATTAACAAACAAGAAAAAAAATATATATAACCAGAACTGAAGTAAGCAAAAGACGCAACACCAAACAAATCATCGGGTTGTGGTGCCACCCAACTACCACCCGCGAAACACTCTTTATAGTGTTTTGTTTTTTTTTTTTTTTTTTTGCGGTCTCAAACGAAGCCCTAGCTTTCTACCCCTATAGAGCTCTGTAGACGTAGCCTACCAGGACCAGCACCATTAAGTGCACCCCGCGGCGACTCCTCTCCTCGGATTTCAATCGGTTGCTTACAAACAAAATAATAAGCTTGAATAAAAAATAAAAAAAACTTCCACGCCAATATGTGACCTTAATAATTAGGAACAACAGGTAATATAAAAAAACAATAAATAAATAAAGGACAAACACGAACACGAATTGAATAATAATCCTGGAGACAGGAACATTAATAACTTGGATCGATGTAAAGGTTTTTATTTTATAATATATTTTTTCTTCTTATATTGTTAGAATATAGCTTAATATATTTTTTTTCATATTTTTTTGTTTTTAGGGTTAAGTATAGGTCTTATCTGTTTGGTGGTCGAGTCTGCTCCTCTCTGGATGGGGATAATCCTACTTGTGATGAAGGTAGTACCTGCTTTAGTATCCCAGATCGGCTAAAAGTAGTCGGGATTAGGCAGGCAAACACAAGAGAAACAAGGAACAGTCAAATTTCGGTATGTATATGTGGGTATGGACTTTTATTTCCTCTTTTATTTGTTTTTTTTTTTTTTTTTGTAACGGACAACACTGACTTTCTTTTTCTTTGGGTAACTACGGTTCACGGAACACTGAGGCGTTAGATAGGGGTTGTTTTTTTTGAGTTGGTCGTTGATAGGGATTTTCATTTTTTTTTTATAAAAAAAAACTTCACAACTTAACTGGGTCTCACTTCAAACACAGCCTTTTTTTTGTATTTTTGTTTTTTTTTTTTTTTATTTCTAATATAGTTCTCTTGTGGGTTTTTCTTCCCTTTTTTTTGTTTTTTCAATTTCTATTTTTAAAATTTTGAATATTTCACTTTATTTTTGTTCACCACACTATCTCAGGTCTCTACCGCACGCTGGCGCTGGTCAGTTTGCCAATCCCTCAACCTTACTTTTCTAAACTTCCATTCACCTACTTTCTCCTAAACTATTCATTTATTCACCTATTGACCTTCCAACACTCACGCACAGATGAGCTCAGCTGCATGAGTACTTCCCTGCGGCGCTCAAAATGATCGAGCCAGTAGCCGATAGATGAAGATACATTAAAACAATTCGCGCGAAACTTAAAACATACAAAAGAACTAATTACTCTGAAATAGAAAACACAAATTAATAATAACCATGATTGGACAAGTGGCGACGCTAATAAACTTTCATTATCAAAAAAAAAAACAACTAAAATTAATGAAAAACAAATACATGACGGATGACATAACAAGCACCCGAACAGAAAATTCCCCATCGATCGGCTACGCATCTCACTCGTATATACCTTTCCTACTCTTAGGTGTTATACCAGCAAAAAAATAACTTCCATTATTTTGCGCAAGCTTAGTGTCTCTATAGTATTTTGGGAGTTGTGCTGTCATTCGAATATTAAACACTGCATAAGCAAACCAGCAACTAAGGACACCGGTAAGTAAACAAGACGTTTTTATTTATTTTAGTTTAATTTTATATTGTTTAATTTCTCTTCTTTTTTCCAGATGAAGTTTCATCGGCATCAGGACAAATGGCTGACAGGCGTCCGCAACAAAATTTGTTGCTTATGGGAAAAACATATTTTAGTTTTTTTTTTTTTTCAGCTTGCCCATTGGTTTCCAAAATTGAAGGTAAGTATCTTACCAAAATACTTAAGTTGGCTTAAGCCTTTTTTTTCTATCGAAATAGCCCTGACTCGATTGAGGTCAACGACCTATCTTGTATTACGGACCTACCTCAACATCGGATCAGAGTATTTTTTTTTTTTTTCAGTTACTACTGGTGAGTGATCGAGTTGGTGTCTTAAATAAAATTAGTAACCATGAGTAATGTACAAAAGGAAGCATGCAAACAACAACAACAGGTAAAAGTGAAATAAATAAAACTTAAGGTAATATCACAAAAAAAAAACAACTTAAAGTTAATATCACAGATTTTACAGTAACGCAAAGTTAAACTTTGATGATAGTAAATATCACAGGGTAAAAAAAAAGTTCTTAAAGTTATCAGTCTTGAGGAAATTATAATTAAAAAAATTATCACAGTTTAAAAGAATATACTAAACCTAAGGTATGCAAAATATCACAGATGGTTAAAATTAATTCTATCAGTTTTAAGAAAATTATAATTAATAAGTAAAATATCACAAATTAGATTAGAAATGGTTAAACCAAGTTATCACAGATGGGTATATTAAATTTATCAGTCTTAAGAAAATTATACCTAAAGAATAAATATCACAGATATCGAACTGGTTAAACCTAATAATCACAGCGGTGTATAGAAAAATTAAAAATTTTTATTTTTAGAACTAATAAATATAAGTTAAACAAAAACAACATTTAAATCAAAAGGCATGCAATTCACTAAATTAACAATCAGCTTTAAGGACAGCGATCGTAACGTGTACTTTTGGACCCCCACACAGCTAAGTTCACTGTACGTTGGCGTTGAAACCGTACTCGCAAGCAAGCTGGGGGGCAATGATTCCCGTGCTGTCGATTTGACGAGAGATGGATCGATCTTGTCGGTCGGAGATCAGAGGAGAATGTAAAACCCTTTGCCTTTGACTTATATATTCAAATTTTCTGTGACTGACCTAGTAATCCTTTTTTTTTTCTATTACAGCCTCTCGCATTATTTGGTGAACGCGGTCTTCTTCACCCTTGTGTGCCATTTTTAACTTTTTACCTATCTCTCTAACACTTAATTTTTTTAAAACAAAAAAAATATTAATTAATTAGAACGAAAACTATAAACTTATCGAAAACTGAAGTTTGAAAAAAAAAGGAAACGAAATATGTAACCAAAAAAAAGGTATCTTAGTTAATGTATACCACAAGGTAAACAAAAGAAAAAAAAAAGAAAAAAAAACGAAATAAATGTGTAACCTGTTTAATAAATATCAAAAGAAATAAATTCATAACGAAAAGAAATGACCAAAAAAAAAAAAACTAAAAGAACAATGTATAATTAACGAAAGGTATGTATATGTTTAAACAATGAAAAGGAAATGTATAAATAACAAAAATTAAATAAATACCAAAAAAAACGATGTTTGTAAACACAAAAAAATATTGAAAAGTTTCAATAAAACTAAACAATTACTTTTTGTTGAAACCAATGAAAAAATCAAGAAAATTATTTTTTTAAAAACTACAACGTAAATAAATAAATAAATAAAGGAACAAAACGAAAGATTTTTAAATAACAAACAAAACTGTATAAGTACTTAACTCTAAAGTAATTTTCCTAAAAAAAAAACTTAGATAGTACTAACCTTGAAAAAACTTAAGATAATTTCTTCGATTTTAGAATTTTTAATGAAAAAAAAAAATCTGAAATGAAGATTATCAAAAAAAACTTAACACTAAAACGAAAAAAACTAGGAAAAATATAGGTATTAACCAAAAAAAACGTATGTACAAAACGAAATTGTAATACAAAAAATATATCGAAAAATCAAAAAAAAATTATTAACGTCACAAAAAAAAAAACTAAATTGTTTGAATTTGTAAATTGATATTCACAAAAACGAAAATTGTAACAACAATAAATTAACGAAAACTCAAAAAAAAATAAAAATAGAATATAGGTATATATGTTCCAAATAAAAAAAATGATGTACAAAATAAACCAAAACAAACGGGAATTTGAAAACAAAGTTTTCAAAAAAAATCTTGCAAATTGTAAAACAAAAGATTTAACGAAACAAAATTTGTATTTAAATTTAAAGAAATTTTTTTTTGTAATAACACAAAAAAAACTAAACTTGAATACAAAATTTAATAGCAAAAAAACAACTCTTAATCTTTAAATTTCTTTGTTTTTTTTTCAAAAAAAAAAACTTAAGAAGAACCAAAATTTGGTTAAATAAAAAAAAAATTAACAGCTAATAAGATTATCAAAAAAACGCAAACTTTCAAAAATAATATATATATAGTTTTTAAGACGACATTTATAGGTATATAAGTTTAAGTTATATGTTATACGTATGTATATGTTTTATATAAGCATTCGGGGTGCTTCAGGTAGCTTCTTTTTTCCGGTGGTTTCTTCGCGACATGGTACGATCCTACTAACGACATCACCAAAAAAAAAACGGACGTCAGACGGACTAAAAAAAACTCCCCTGATGTGACAATAATAAACTAGGAAAACTACTAGAAACACTAACGCAAACATTTCAAAGTTTTCCCTTACCGCTCCCGCAATTTTAGACAGTCTCCAGGACTTTGCTAAAAGACATGAAACGGTAAGGTAGAACTTACAAAAAACGTTGGAACGATGATGTCGGACTACACGTCTCGCACAATCGATCGTCCAAATAGCTGACAAGACTAGAAAAAGAAAATTAAAAAAAAAAAGATAGATAGGAAAGTAAAAAAAAGATAAGGATGGGAATAGGTAAAAACAAAACGAAAATGCTCTATCTGACGTTACTAAAGCTTTCGCAAAGGAACGTCGCGATACACCTAGGTTCGCCTGAGGCCTTCCTGGTGCAGACTTACGCCCTTTTCGAAAACTCCAGTAACCTCTGACAGAAACATTACACTTATTAACCGCAGTCGCTGTGAATTTTCAAACACTCGTCGCGATACATCTAGGTACGCCTGAGGCCTTCCTGATGCAGACTTACGAGGTTTAAAAATCCACAGCAAGTTTGGTTATGGACAATACAACATACCAAAACTGAAACTAAGACAACATAAACTGAAAATTCGAAAAGAAACTTTTCCAACTAGGTTGGAAAGCTTTTAACGACGTTGGGCGCCATTTTTGTTGCAGGGTTATAATGGACAAGCGGAGAGGATAGGAGGGGATAGGATAGTGGAAGGGTAGGATAAGGAATAGGTAGGAAGAAGAGGTAAGGAAGGTATAGGAAAACAGGGACGGAATGTCGAGTTTCGGAGGACGTGGCCTGCTCGCGATGCGCGGCATCAGCTCGTCGGACGGGGGGGGTTGGAGACAGGAACTTGCCACCTAAACTCAACTACACCTACAAGCAAAAAACATAAATCAGGCCGAAGGATAGGGAAAGGGGGGATTAGGGACGCGGACGGACTACTGTCACACCATCTTCACCGTCGTTCAGCCACCTTCCGCACCCCTGAAAATTCTTCTAACACGACACAGCTTCACTCAAGAAGCCAAGAAAAAAAACTTTCGTTTCAGCTTAGAGGCGTGTTTTTGGAAGTTTTATTAACTATAAATGACATTTATCAGATATTTTAAATAACATAAATAAGACATCAAATAATTAATAAATAAATAAGTAATAAATAACAGACAAAAAACTAAAATATATAATAAATAACTATCTACAAATAAATAATCATTACTAAATAAATGGAGAATAAATGTATAATAAATAAACAATAAGCAGATAATAAATAAATAATAATTAAATAATAAATAAATAGAAACAAAATGAATAATTGTATGAGAATATATTTTAACAATTTTTAATTAAATTAACAAACAAGAAAAAAATATATAACAAGAACTGAAATAAGCAAAAGACGCAACACCAAACAAATCATGGGGTTGTGGTCCCACCCAACTTCCACCCGCGAAACACTCTTTATAGTGTTTTGTTTTGTTTTTTTTTTTTTTTGCGGTCTGAAACGAAGCCCTAGCTTTCTACCCCTATAGAGCTCTGTAGACGTAGCCTACCAGGACCAGCACCATTAAGTGCACCCCGCGGCGACACCTCTCCTCGGATTTCAATCGGTTGCTTACACACAAAATAATAAGCTTGAATAAAAAAAAACTTCCACGCCAATATGTGACCTTAATAATTAGGAACAACAGGTAATATAAAAAAAACAATAAATAAATAAAGGACAAACACGAACACGAATTGAATAATAATCCTGGAGACAGGAACATTAATAACTTGGATCGATGTAAAGGTTTTTATTTTATAATATATTTTTTCTTCTTATATTGTTAGAATATAGCTTAATATATTTTTTTTCATATTTTTTTGTTTTTAGGGTTAAGTATAGGTCTTATCTGCTTGGTGGTCGAGTCTGCTCCTCTCTGGATGGGGATAATCCTACTTGTGATGAAGGTAGTACCTGCTTTAGTATCCCAGATCGGCTAAAAGTAGTCGGGATTAGGCAGGCAAACACAAGAGAAACAAGGAACAGTCAAATTTCGGTATGTATATGTGGGTATGGACTTTTATTTCCTTTTTTATTTGTTTTTTTTTTTTTGTAACGGACAACACTGACTTTCTTTTTCTTTGGGTAACTACGGTTCACGGAACACTGAGGCGTTAGATAGGGGTTGTTTTTTTTTGAGTTGGTCGTTGATAGGGATTTTCATTTTTTTTTTATAAAAAAAAACTTCACAACTTAACTGGGTCTCACTTCAAACACAGCCTTTTTTTTATATTTTTGTTTTTTTTTTTTTTTATTTTTAATATAGTTCTCTTGTGGGTTTTTCTTCCCTTTTTTTTGTTTTTTCAATTTCTATTTTTAAAATTTTGAATATTTCACTTTATTTTTGTTCACCACACTATCTCAGGTCTCTACCGCACGCTGGCGCTGGTCAGTTTGCCAATCCCTCAACCTTACTTTTCTAAACTTCCATTCACCTACTTTCTCCTAAACTATTCATTTATTCACCTATTGACCTTCCAACACTCACGCACAGATGAGCTCAGCTGCATGAGTACTTCCCTGCGGCGCTCAAAATGATCGAGCCAGTAGCCGATAGATGGGGTTACATTAAAACAATTCGTGCGAAACTTAAAACATACAAAAGAACTAATTACTCTGAAATAGAAAACACAAATTAATAATAACCATGATTGGACAAGTGGCGACGCTAATAAACTTTCATTATCAAAAAAAAAACAACTAAAATTAATGAAAAACAAATACACGACGGATGACATAACAAGCACCCGAACAGAAAATTCCCCATCGATCGGCTACGCATCTCACTCGTATATACCTTTCCTACTCTTAGGTGTTATACCAGCAAAAAAATAACTTCCATTATTTTGCGCAAGCTTAGTGTCTCTATAGTATTTTGGGAGTTGTGCTGTCATTCGAATATTAAACACTGCATTAGCAAACCAGCAACTAAGGACACCGGTAAGTAAACAAGATGTTTTTATTTATTTTAGTTTAATTTTATATTGTATAATAAGCAGCAAAAAAAACTTCGGCCGCCTGAGAAAAGATGTTGAATCGCCGCGAAAAGGTTAGGAATTTTCAATTTAAAAAAAAACATATTTTAGTTTTTTTTTTTTTTTTCAGCTTGCCCATTGGTTTCCAAGTGGGGAAGAACCTACGATTGCAGCCGGGCCAAACGAAATTGAAGGTAAGTATCTTACCAAAATACTTAAGTTGGCTTAAGCCTTTTTTTTCTATCGAAATAGCCCTGACTCGATTGAGGTCAACGACCTATCTTGTATTACGGACCTACCTCAACATCGGATCAGAGGATTTTTTTTTTTTTTCAGTTACTACTGGTGAGTGATCGAGTTGGTGTCTTAAATAAAATTAGTAACTATGAGTAATGTACAAAAGAAAGCATGCAAACAACAACAACAGGTAAAAGTGAAATAAATAAAACTTAAGGTAATATCACAAAAAAAAACAACTTAAAGTTAATATCACAGATTTTACAGTAACGCAAAGTTAAACTTTGATGATAGTAAATATCACAGGGTAAAAAAAAAGTTCTTAAAGTTATCAGTCTTGAGGAAATTATAATTAAAAAAATTATCACAGTTTAAAAGAATATACTAAACCTAAGGTATGCAAAATATCACAGATGGTTAAAATTAATTCTATCAGTTTTAAGAAAATTATAATTAATAAGTAAAATATCACAAATTAGATTAGAAATGGTTAAACCAAGTTATCACAGATGGGTATATTAAATTTATCAGTCTTAAGAAAATTATACCTAAAGAATAAATATCACAGATATCGAACTGGTTAAACCTAATAATCACAGCGGTGTATAGAAAAATTAAAAATTTTTATTTTTAGAACTAATAAATATAAGTTAAACAAAAAAAAACATTTAAATCAAAAGGCATGCAATTCACTAAATTAACAATCAGCTTTAAGGACAGCGATCGTAACGTGTACTTGTACTTTTGGACTCCCACACAGCTAAGTTCACTGTACGTTGGCGTTGAAACCGTACTCGCAAGCAAGCTGGGGGGCAATGATTCCCGTGCTGTCGATTTGACGAGAGATGGATCGATCTTGTCGGTCGGAGATCAGAGGAGAATGTAAAACCCTTTGCCTTTGACCTATATATTCAAATTTTCTGTGACTGACCTAGTAATCCTTTTTTTTTTTCTATTACAGCCTCTCGGATTATTTGGTGAACGCGGTCTTCTTCACCCTTGTGTGCCATTTTTAACTTTTTACCTATCTCTCTAACACTTAATTTTTTTAAAACAAAAAAAATATTAATTAATTAGAACGAAAACTATAAACTTATCGAAAACTGAAGTTTGAAAAAAAAAGGAAACGAAATATGTAACCAAAAAAAAGGTATCTTAGTTAATGTATACCACAAGGTATTAACTTAACAAAACTGAAACGCAAAAAAAATGTAAACAAAAGAAAACAAAAAAAATTCAAAAAAAAAACGAAATAAATGTGTAACCTGTTTAATAAATATAAAAAGAAATAAATTCATAACGAAAAGAAATGACGAAAAAAAAAACGAAAAGAACAATGTATAATTAACGAAAGGTATATGTTTAAACAATGAAAAGGAAATGTATAAATAACAAAAATTAAATAAATACCAAAAAAAAAACGATGTTTGTAAACACAAAAAAGTATTGAAAAGTTTCAATAAAACTAAACAATTACTTTTTGTTGAAACCAATGAAAAAATCAAGAAAATTAATTTTTTAAAAACTACAATGTAAATAAATAAAACCAAAATTTGGTTAAATAAAAAAAAATTAACAGCTAATAAAGATTATCAAAAAAAACGCAAACTTTCAAAAATAATATATATATAGTTTTTAAGACGATATTTATAGGTATATAAGTTTAAGTTATATGTTATACGTATGTATATGTTTTATATAAGCATTCGGGGTGCTTCAGGTAGCTTCTTTTTTCCGGTGGTTTCTTCGCGACATGGTACGATCCTACTAACGACATCACCAAAAAAAAACGGACATCAGACGGACTAAAAAAACTCCCCTGATTTGACAATAATAAGCTAGGAAAACTACTAGAAACACTAACGCAAACATTTCAAAGTTTTCCCTTACCGCTCCCGCAATTTTAGACAGTCTCCAGGACTTTGCTAAAAGACATGAAACGGTAAGGTAGAACTTACAAAAAACGTTGGAACGATGATGTCGGACTACACGTCTCGCACAATCAATCGTCCAAATAGCTGACAAGACTAGAAAAAGAAAATTAAAAAAAAAGATAGATAGGAAAGTAAAAAAAAGATAAGGATGGGAATAGGTAAAAACAAAACGAAAATGCTCTATCTGACGTTACTAAAGCTTTCGCAAAGGAACGTCGCGATACACCTAGGTTCGCCTGAGGCCTTCCTGGTGCAGACTTAAGCCCTTTTCGAAAACTCCAGTAACCTCTGACAGAAACATTACACTTATTAACCGCAGTCGCTGTGAATTTTCAAACACTCGTCGCGATACATCTAGGTACGCCTGAGGCCTTCCTGATGCAGACTTACGAGGTTTAAAAATCCACAGCAAGTTTGGTTATGGACAATACAACATACCAAAACTGAAACTAAGACAACATAAACTGAAAATTCGAAAAAAAAACTTTTCCAACTAGGTTGGAAAGCTTTTAACGACGTTGGGCGCCATTTTTGTTGCAGGGTTATAATGGACAAGCGGAGAGGATAGGAGGGGATAGGATAGTGGAAGGGTAGGATAAGGAATAGGTAGGAAGAAGAGGTAAGGAAGGTATAGGAAAACAGGGACGGAATGTCGAGTTTCGGAGGACGTGGCCTGCTCGCGATGCGCGGCATCAGCTCGTCGGACGGGGGGGGGGGGGTAGAGAGGAACTTGCCTCCTAAACTCAAAAAACGCAACTAAACGCAAAAAACATAAATCAGGCCGAAGGATAGGGAAAGGGGGGATTAGGGACGCGGACGGACTATTGTCACACCATCTTCACCGTCGTTCAGCCACCTTCCGCACCCCTGAAAATTCTTCTAACACGACATAGCTTCACTCAAGAAGCCAAGAAAAAAAACTTTCGTTTCAGCTTAGAGGCGTGTTTTTGGAAGTTTTATTAACTATAAATGACATTTATCAGATATTTTAAATAACATAAATAAGACATCAAATAATTAATAAATAAATAAGTAATAAATAACAGAAAAAAAAACTAAAATATATAATAAATAACTATCTACAAATAAATAATGATTACTAAATAAATGGAGAATAAATGTATAATAAATAAACAATAAGCAGATAATAAATAAATAATAATTAAATAATAAATAAATAGAAACAAAATGAATAATTGTATGAGAATATATTTTAACAATTTTTAATTAAATTAACAAACAAGAAAAAAATATATATAACCAGAACTGAAGTAAGCAAAAGACGCAACACCAAACAAATCATCGGGTTGTGGTGCCACCCAACTACCACCCGCGAAACACTCTTTATAGTGTTTTGTTTTGTTTTTTTTTTTTTTTTTTTTTTGCGGTCTCAAACGAAGCCCTAGCTTTCTACCCCTATAGAGCTCTGTAGACGTAGCCTACCAGGACCAGCACCATTAAGTGCACCCCGCGGTGACACCTCTCCTCGGATTTCAATCGGTTGCTTACAAACAAAATAATAAGCTTGAATAAAAAAAAACTTCCACGCCAATATGTGACCTTAATAATTAGGAACAACAGGTAATATAAAAAAACAATAAATAAATAAAGGACAAACACGAACACGAATTGAATAATAATCCTGGAGACAGGAACATTAATAACTTGGATCGATGTAAAGGTTTTTATTTTATAATATATTTTTTCTTCTTATATTGTTAGAATATAGCTTAATATATTTTTTTTCATATTTTTTTGTTTTTAGGGTTAAGTATAGGTCTTATCTGCTTGGTGGTCGAGTCTGCTCCTCTCTGGATGGGGATAATCCTACTTGTGATGAAGGTAGTACCTGCTTTAGTATCCCAGATCGGCTAAAAGTAGTCGGGATTAGGCAGGCAAACACAAGAGAAACAAGGAACAGTCAAATTTCGGTATGTATATGTGGGTATGGACTTTTATTTCCTTTTTTATTTGTTTTTTTTTTTTTGTGACGGACAACACTGACTTTCTTTTTCTTCGGGTAACTACGGTTCACGGAACACTGAGGCGTTAGATAGGGGTTGTTTTTTTTTGAGTTGGTCGTTGATAGGGATTTTCATTTTTTTTTTTTATAAAAAAAAACTTCACAACTTAACTGGGTCTCACTTCAAACACAGCCTTTTTTTTGTATTTTTGTTTTTTTTTTTTATTTCTAATATAGTTCTCTTGTGGGTTTTTCTTCCCTTTTTTTTGTTTTTTCAATTTCTATTTTTAAAATTTTGAATATTTCACTTTATTTTTGTTCACCACACTATCTCAGGTCTCTACCGCACGCTGGTCAGTTTGCCAATCCCTCAACCTTACTTTTCTAAACTTCCATTCACCTACTTTCTCCTAACCTATTCATTTATACACCTATTCACCTACTCGCCTTATTAGGTGTTGGTAAATAGACCTTTTTGATGGGAACACCACTAATACGGTGACACAGACCATCGGACGATCTCCCCTAACCGTACCGAAAAATCATCCGATCCACCTCTCTACAAGTGCATATCATGCCAACACCACAGAATCATCCGTGCAAGAGTATGGGTACGCTTCCAACACTCACGCACAGATGAGCTCAGCTGCATGAGTACTTCCCTGCGGCGCTCAAAATGATCGAGCCAGTAGCCGATAGATGAAGATACATTAAAACAATTCGCGCGAAACTTAAAACATACAAAAGAACCAATTACTCTGAAATAGAAAACACAAATTAATAATAACCATGATTGGACAAGTGGCGACGCTAATAAACTTTCATTATCAAAAAAAAAAACAACTAAAATTAATGAAAAACAAATACACGACGGATGACATAACAAGCACCCGAACAGAAAATTCCCCATCGATCGGCTACGCATCTCACTCGTATATACCTTTCCTACTCTTAGGTGTTATACCAGCAAAAAAATAACTTCCATTATTTTGCGCAAGCTTAGTGTCTCTATAGTATTTTGGGAGTTGTGCTGTCATTCGAATATTAAACAGTGCATTAGCAAACCAGCAACTAAGGACACCGGTAAGTAAACAAGACGTTTTTATTTATTTTAGTTTAATTTTATATTGTTTAATTTCTCTTCTTTTTTCCAGATGAAGTTTCGTCGGCATCAGGACAAATGGCTGACAGGCGTCCGCAACAAAATTTGTTGCTTATGGGAATATATTCACAATAAGCAGCAAAAAAAACTTCGGCCGCCTGAGAAAAGATGTTGAATCGCCGCGAAAAGGTTAGGAATTTTCAATTTAAAAAAAAACATATTTTAGTTTTTTTTTTTTCAGCTTGCCCATTGGTTTCCAAGTGGGGAAGAACCTACGATTGCAGCCGGGCCAAACGAAATTGAAGGTAAGTATCTTACCAAAATACTTAAGTTGGCTTAAGCCTTTTTTTCTATCGAAATAGCCCTGACTCGATTGAGGTCAACGACCTATCTTGTATTACGGATCAGAGGATTTTTTTTTTTTTTCAGTTACTACTGGTGAGTGATCGAGTTGGTGTCTTAAATAAAATTAGTAACTATGAGTAATGTACAAAAGGAAGCATGCAAACAACAACAACAGGTAAAAGTGAAATAAATAAAACTTAAGGTAATATCACAAAAAAAAAACAACTTAAAGTTAATATCACAGATTTTACAGTAACGCAAAGTTAAACTTTGATGATAGTAAATATCACAGGGTAAAAAAAAAGTTCTTAAAGTTATCAGTCTTGAGGAAATTATAATTAAAAAAATTATCACAGTTTAAAAGAATATACTAAACCTAAGGTATGCAAAATATCACAGATGGTTAAAATTAATTCTATCAGTTTTAAGAAAATTATAATTAATAAGTAAAATATCACAAATTAGATTAGAAATGGTTAAACCAAGTTATCACAGATGGGTATATTAAATTTATCAGTCTTAAGAAAATTATACCTAAAGAATAAATATCACAGATATCGAACTGGTTAAACCTAATAATCACAGCGGTGTATAGAAAAATTAAAAATTTTTATTTTTAGAACTAATAAATATAAGTTAAACAAAAACAACATTTAAATCAAAAGGCATGCAATTCACTAAATTAACAATCAGCTTTAAGGACAGCGATCGTAACGTGTACTTTTGGACCCCCACACAGCTAAGTTCACTGTACGTTGGCGTTGAAACCGTACTCGCAAGCAAGCTGGGGGGCAATGATTCCCGTGCTGTCGATTTGACGAGAGATGGATCGATCTTGTCGGTCGGAGATCAGAGGAGAATGTAAAACCATTTGCCTTTGACCTATATATTCAAATTTTCTGTGACTGACCTAGTAATCCTTTTTTTTTCTATTACAGCCTCTCGGATTATTTGGTGAACGCGGTCTTCTTCACCCTTGTGTGCCATTTTTAACTTTTTACCTATCTCTCTAACACTTAATTTTTTTAAAACAAAAAAAATATTAATTAATTAGAACGAAAACTATAAACTTATCGAAAACTGAAGTTTGAAAAAAAAGGAAACGAAATATGTAACCAAAAAAAAGGTATCTTAGTTAATGTATACCACAAGGTATTAACTTAACAAAACTGAAACGCAAAAAAAATGTAAACAAAAGAAAACAAAAAAAATTCAAAAAAAAACGAAATAAATGTGTAACCTGTTTAATAAATATCAAAAGAAATAAATTCATAACGAAAAGAAATGACCAAAAAAAAAAAAACGAAAAGAACAATGTATAATTAACGAAAGGTATATGTTTAAACAATGAAAAGGAAATGTATAAATAACAAAAATTAAATAAATACCAAAAAAAAAAACGATGTTTGTAAACACAAAAAAATATTGAAAAGTTTCAATAAAACTAAACAATTACTTTTTGTTGAAACCAATGAAAAAATCAAGAAAATTAATTTTTTAAAAACTACAACGTAAATAAATAAAACCAAAATTTGGTTAAATAAAAAAAAATTAACAGCTAATAAAGATTATCAAAAAAAACGCAAACTTTCAAAAATAATATATATATAGTTTTTAAGACGATATTTATAGGTATATAAGTTTAAGTTATATGTTATACGTATGTATATGTTTTATATAAGCATTCGGGGTGCTTCAGGTAGCTTCTTTTTTCCGGTGGTTTCTTCGCGACATGGTACGATCCTACTAACGACATCACCAAAAAAAAACGGACATCAGACGGACTAAAAAAACTCCCCTGATGTGACAATAATAAGCTATGAAAACTACTAGAAACACTAACGCAAACATTTCAAAGTTTTCCCTTACCGCTCCCGCAATTTTAGACAGTCTCCAGGACTTTGCTAAAAGACATGAAACGGTAAGGTAGAACTTACAAAAAACGTTGGAACGATGATGTCGGACTACACGTCTCGCACAATCAATCCTCCAAATAGCTGACAAGACTAGAAAAAGAATATTAAAAAAAAAGATAGATAGGAAAGTAAATAAAAGATAAGGATGGGAATAGGTAAAAACGAAACGAAAATGCTCTATCTGACGTTACTAAAGCTTTCGCAAAGGAACGTCGCGATACACCTAGGTTCGCCTGAGGCCTTCCTGGTGGAGACTTAAGCCCTTTTCGAAAACTCCAGTAACCTCTGACAGAAACATTACACTTATTAACCGCAGTCGCTGTGAATTTTGAAACACTCGTCGCGATACATCTAGGTACGCCTGAGGCCTTCCTGATGCAGACTTACGAGGTTTAAAAATCCACAGCAAGTTTGGTTATGGACAATACAACATACCAAAACTGAAACTAAGACAACATAAACTGAAAATTCGAAAAAAAAACTTTTCCAACTAGGTTGGAAAGCTTTTAACGACGTTGGGCGCCATTTTTGTTGCAGGGTTATAATGGACAAGCGGAGAGGATAGGAGGGGATAGGATAGTGGAAGGGTAGGATAAGGAATAGGTAGGAAGAAGAGGTAAGGAAGGTATAGGAAAACAGGGACGGAATGTCGAGTTTCGGAGGACGTGGCCTGCTCGCGATGCGCGGCATCAGCTCGTCGGACGGGGGGGGGGGGGGGGAGAGAGGAACTTGCCTCCTAAACTCAACTACACCTACAAGCAAAAAACATAAATCAGGCCGAAGGATAGGGAAAGGGGGGATTAGGGACGCGGACGGACTACTGTCACACCATCTTCACCGTCGTTCAGCCACCTTCCGCACCCCTGAAAATTCTTCTAACACGACATAGCTTCACTCAAGAAGCCAAGAAAAAAAACTTTCGTTTCAGCTTAGAGGCGTGTTTTTGGAAGTTTTATTAACTATAAATGACATTTATCAGATATTTTAAATAACATAAATAAGACATCAAATAATTAATAAATAAATAAGTAATAAATAACAGAAAAAAAAACTAAAATATATAATAAATAACTATCTACAAATAAATAATGATTACTAAATAAATGGAGAATAAATGTATAATAAATAAACAATAAGCAGATAATAAATAAATAATAATTAAATAATAAATAAATAGAAACAAAATGAATAATTGTATGAGAATATATTTTAACAATTTTTAATTAAATTAACAAACAAGAAAAAAATATATATAACAAGAACTGAAATAAGCAAAAGACGCAACACCAAAGAAATTATGGGGTTGTGGTGCCACCCAACTACCACCCGCGAAACACTCTTTATAGTGTTTTGTTTTTTTTTTTTCTTTTTTTTTTGCGGTCTCAAACGAAGCCCTAGCTTTCTACCCCTATAGAGCTCTGTAGACGTAGCCTACCAGGACCAGCACCATTAAGTGCACCCCGCGGCGACACCTCTCCTCGGATTTCAATCGGTTGCTTACAAACAAAATAATAAGCTTGAATAAAAAAAAACTTCCACGCCAATATGTGACCTTAATAATTAGGAACAACAGGTAATATAAAAAAACAATAAATAAATAAAGGACAAACACGAACACGAATTGAATAATAATCCTGGAGACAGGAACATTAATAACTTGGATCGATGTAAAGGTTTTTATTTTATAATATATTTTTTCTTCTTATATTGTTAGAATATAGCTTAATATATTTTTTTGTTTTTAGGGTTAAGTATAGGTCTTATCTGCTTGGTGGTCGAGTCTGCTCCTCTCTGGATGGGGATAATCCTACTTGTGATGAAGGTAGTACCTGCTTTAGTATCCCAGATCGGCTAAAAGTAGTCGGGATTAGGCAGGTAAACACAAGAGAAACAAGGAACAGTCAAATTTCGGTATGTATATGTGGGTATGGACTTTTATTTCCTTTTTTATTTGTTTTTTTTTTTTTTGTAACGGACAACACTGACTTTCTTTTTCTTTGGGTAACTACGGTTCACGGAACACTGAGGCGTTAGATAGGGGTTATTTTTTTTTTAGTTGGTCGTTGATAGGGATTTTCATTTTTTTTTTATAAAAAAAAACTTCACAACTTAACTGGGTCTCACTTCAAACACAGCCTTTTTTTTGTATTTTTGTTTTTTTTTTTTTTTTTATTTCTAATATAGTTCTCTTGTGTGTTTTTCTTCCCTTTTTTTTGTTTTTTCAATTTCTATTTTTAAAATTTTGAATATTTCACTTTATTTTTGTTCACCACACTATCTCAGGTCTCTAACGCACGCTGGTCAGTTTGCCAATCCCTCAACCTTATTTTTCTAAACTTCCATTCACCTACTTTCTCCTAACCTATTCATTTATTGAACTATTCACCTCTCGCCTTATTAGGTGTTGGTAAATAGACCTTTTTGATGGGAACACCACTAATACGGTGACACAGACCATCGGACGATCTCCCCTAACCGTACCGAAAAATCATCCGATCCACCTCTCTACAAGTGCATATCATGCCAACACCACAGAATCATCCGTGCAAGAGTATGGGTACGCTTCCAACACTCACGCACAGATGAGCTCAGCTGCATGAGTACTTCCCTGCGGCGCTCAAAATGATCGAGCCAGTAGCCGATAGATGAAGATACATTAAAACAATTCGCGCGAAACTTAAAACATACAAAAGAACCAATTACTCTGAAATAGAAAACACAAATTAATAATAACCATGATTGGACAAGTGGCGACGCTAATAAACTTTCATTATCAAAAAAAAAAACAACTAAAATTAATGAAAAACAAATACACGACGGATGACATAACAAGCACCCGAACAGAAAATTCCCCATCGATCGGCTACGCATCTCACTCGTATATACCTTTCCTACTCTTAGGTGTTATACCAGCAAAAAAATAACTTCCATTATTTTGCGCAAGCTTAGTGTCTCTATAGTATTTTGGGAGTTGTGCTGTCATTCGAATATTAAACAGTGCATTAGCAAACCAGCAACTAAGGACACCGGTAAGTAAACAAGACGTTTTTATTTATTTTAGTTTAATTTTATATTGTTTAATTTCTCTTCTTTTTTCCAGATGAAGTTTCGTCGGCATCAGGACAAATGGCTGACAGGCGTCCGCAACAAAATTTGTTGCTTATGGGAATATATTCACAATAAGCAGCAACAAAAAACTTCGGCCGCCTGAGAAAAGATGTTGAATCGCAGCGAAAAAGTTAGGAATTTTCAATTTAAAAAAAACATATTTTAGTTTTTTTTTTTTCAGCTTGCCCATTGGTTTCCAAGTGGGGAAGAACCTACGATTGCAGCCGGGCCAAACGAAATTGAAGGTAAGTATCTTACCAAAATACTTAAGTTGGCTTAAGCCTTTTTTTTTCTATCGAAATAGCCCTGACTCGATTGAGGTCAACGACCTATCTTGTATTACGGACCTACCTCAACATCGGATCAGAGGATTTTTTTTTTTTTTTCAGTTACTACTGGTGAGTGATCGAGTTGGTGTCTTAAATAAAATTAGTAACTATGAGTAATGTACAAAAGGAAGCATACAAACAACAACAACAGGTAAAAGTGAAATAAATAAAACTTAAGGTAATATCACAAAAAAAAAACAACTTAAAGTTAATATCACAGATTTTACAGTAACGCAAAGTTAAACTTTGATGATAGTAAATATCACAGGGTAAAAAAAAAGTTCTTAAAGTTATCAGTCTTGAGGAAATTATAATTAAAAAAATTATCACAGTTTAAAAGAATATACTAAACCTAAGGTATGCAAAATATCACAGATGGTTAAAATTAATTCTATCAGTTTTAAGAAAATTATAATTAATAAGTAAAATATCACAAATTAGATTAGAAATGGTTAAACCAAGTTTTCACAGATGGGTATATTAAATTTATCAGTCTTAAGAAAATTATACCTAAAGAATAAATATCACAGATATCGAACTGGTTAAACCTAATAATCACAGCGGTGTATAGAAAAATTAAAAATTTTTATTTTTAGAACTAATAAATATAAGTTAAATAAAAACAACATTTAAATCAAAAGGCATGCAATTCACTAAATTAACAATCAGCTTTAAGGACAGCGATCGTAACGTGTACTTTTGGACCCCCACACAGCTAAGTTCACTGTACGTTGGCGTTGAAACCGTACTCGCAAGCAAGCTGGGGGGCAATGATTCCCGTGCGGTCGATTTGACGAGAGATGGATCGATCTTGTCGGTCGGAGATCAGAGGAGAATGTAAAACCCTTTGCCTTTGACCTATATATTCAAATTTTCTGTGACTGACCTAGTAATCCTTTTTTTTTTCAATTACAGCCTCTCGGATTATTTGGTGAACGCGGTCTTCTTCACCCTTGTGTGCCATTTTTAACTTTTTACCTATCTCTCTAACACTTAATTTTTTTAAAACAAAAAAAATATTAATTAGAACGGAAACTATAAAGGAAACGAAATATGTAACCAAAAAAAAGGTATCTTAGTTAATGTATGTATACCACAAGGTATTAACTTAACAAAACTGAAACGCAAAAAAAAAATGTAAACAAAAGAAAACAAAAAAATTCAAAAAAAAAACGAAATAAATGTGTAACCTGTTTAATAAATATCAAAAGAAATAAATTCATAACGAAAAGAAATGACCAAAAAAAAACGAAAAGAACAATGTATAATTAACGAAAGGTATATGTTTAAACAATGAAAAGGAAATGTATAAATAACAAAAATTAAATAAATACCAAAAAAAAACGATGTTTGTAAACACAAAAAAATATTGAAAAGTTTCAATAAAACAATAAAATAAACAATTACTTTTTGTTGAAACCAATGAAAAAATCAAGAAAATTAATTTTTTAAAAACTACAACGTAAATAAATAAATAAAGGATCAAAACGAAAGATTTTTAAATAACAAACAAAACTGTATAAGTACTTAACTCTAAAGTAATTTTCCTAAAAAAAAATTTAGATAGTACTAACCTTGAAAAAACTTAAGATAATTTCTTCGATTTTAGAATTTTTAATGAAAAAAAAATCTGAAATGAAGATTATCAAAAAAAACTTAACACTAAAACGAAAAAAAACTAGGAAAAATATAGGTATTAACCAAAAAAAACGTATGTACAAAACGAAATTGTAATACAAAAAATATATCGAAAAATCAAAAAAAAATTATTAAGTCACAAAAAAAAACTAAATTGTTTGAATTTGTAAATTGATATTCACAAAAACGAAAATTGTAACAACAATAAATTCACGAAAACTCAAAAAAATAGAATATAGGTATATACATTGATGGCCAAAACTAAAGCACGGAAAAATATCATTTCATAAACATCGCAATAAAAAGTGAAACACAAATTATATTTTTATAATTTTTATTTTTTTTTTATTTGAAAAATATTTGTCTATATTTAACAGCTTTAAATTTGATTTTAAATCTTAACATATTTCAGAAAAATTAAAAAAGTTATAAATTCATTACAAAGTAGTTGGACAAAACTAAAGCACATTCACCCTATTACTGTCTACCAGTTATCAAATTTTACAACTTACTTTTTAAATGCTACTAACTTCACTTGATATTTAGTCAAGAATATTCTAAGCAAAAAATAAGAAGTTAATAGCGGATCTTTGATGGTGCTAACGATTACAATTTAAAATTTTAATAATAAATGTTAAAATGGCGCGGAATAAATATTCAAATGAACTTAAACTGAAAATAGTGTCGGACTTTCAAAACGGTGAATCGGTAACATTTATTGGGAAAAAATATAGTATTAGCCATACAGTTATTTCTCGAATAATAGCTCGATTTCGTACTCGAGGTACTGTGCGAACAGTACACAATGGCGGTAGACCTCGAAAAACCACGTCGCGTTGTGACAAAAGAATAATGAGATTAATAAAAAATGACCCTTACATTTCCTCTAAAAAAATAAAAAATGAATTAGACTTAGAAATCTCGTCCAGAACTATCCGGCGAAGAGCGGTTAGTAGCGGCTGGAAAGCTTGTCGTGCTGCAAAAAAGCCATTTATTTCCCTAAAGAATAGACGTGCACGATTAGAATTTGCCAAATCACATCTTAACTGCACGAGCGAAAAGTGGAAGATGGTCCTTTTCTCAGATGAATCGAAGTTTAATTTAAAAGGATCGGACGGATTTCGCACTGTACGAAGACCGAAAGGCGAACGCCTCAATCCTCAATTTACCAGGGCAACTGTGAAGCATGGTGGGGGAAACATTATTGTTTGGGGATGTTTTTCCAGTCAAGGAGTTGGGTTAATTCATAAAATTAGTGGTATAATGGATCGTTTCATGTACAAGGAAATCCTTCAAAACGTCATGCTTCCGTATGCGGAGGAGAATATGCCGTTGCGATGGATCTTCCAACATGACAACGATCCGAAGCATACCGCTAAACTGGTGAAAGATTGGCTTAATGAAGGCAATATTACAGTTATGAAGTGGCCAGCGCAATCCCCTGATCTCAACCCCATAGAGAATCTATGGGAAATTGTAGATCAGAGGATTGATCGAACAAAATGTGACAGTTTGACTTCACTACTACAACAAGTTCAAACTGCCTGGGAAAACATCCCCATAAACATAATTGACAATCTTATTGCCTCAATGCCTCGTCGATGTGATGCAGTCATCAAAAATAATGGTTACGCCACTAAATACTAACATTACAACTTTTTGTTTTCTTTCTTTGCACATAAAAACAAAAATGTGCTTTAGTTTTGTCCAACTACTTTGTGATGAATTTTCAACTTTTTTAATTTTTCTTTAATATGTTAAGATTTAAAATCAAATTTAAAGCTGTTAAATATAGACAAATATTTTGCAAATAAGAAAAAATAAAAATTATAAAAATATCACTTGTGTTTTCACTTTTTATTGCGATGTTTATGAAATGATATTTTGTCGTGCTTTAGTTTTGGCCATCACTGTATGTTCCAAATAAAAAAAAATGATGTACAAAATAAACCAAAACAAACGGGAATTTTAAAACAAAGTTTTCAAAAAAAATCTTGCAAATTGTAAAACAAAAGATTTAACGAAACAAAATTTGTATTTAAATTTAAAGAAATTTTTTTTTGTAATAACACAAAAAAAACTAAACTTGAATAAAAAATTTAATAGCAAAAAAAAACTCTTAATCTTTAAATTTCTTTGTTTTTTTTTCAAAAAAAAAACTTAAAGAAGAACCAAAATTTCAAAAATAATATATATATAGTTTTTAGGACGATATTTATAGGTATATAAGTTTAAGTTATATGTTATACGTATGTATATGTTTTATATAAGCATTCGGGGTGCTTCAGGTAGCTTCTTTTTTCCAGTGGTTTCTTCGCGACATGGTACGATCCTACTAACGACATCACCAAAAAAAAAAACGGACATCAGACGGACTAAAAAAACTCCCCTGATGTGACAATAATAAACTAGGAAAACTACTAGAAACACTAACGCAAACATTTCAAAGTTTTCCCTTACCGCTCCCGCAATTTTAGACAGTCTCCAGGACTTTGCTAAAAGACATGAAACGGTAAGGTAGAACTTACAAAACACGTTGGAACGATGATGTCGGACTACACGTCTCGCACAATCAATCGTCCAAATAGCTGACAAGACTAGTTAAAGAAAATTAAAAAAAAAGATATATAGGAAAGTAAAAAAAAATAACGATGGGAATAGGTAAAAACAAAACGAAAATGCTCTATCTGACGTTACTAAAGCTTTCGCAAAGGAACGTCGCGATACACCTAGGTTCGCCTGAGGCCTTCCTGGTGCAGACTTAAGCCCTTTTCGAAAACTCCAGTAACCTCTGACAGAAACATTACACTTATTAACCGCAGTCGCTGTGAATTTTCAAACACTCGTCGCGATACATCTAGGTACGCCTGAGGCCTTCCTGATACAGACTTACGAGGTTTAAAAATCCACAGCAAGTTTGGTTATGGACTTGCCTCCTAAACTCAACTACACCTACAAGCAAAAAACATAAATCAGGCCGAAGGATAGGGAAAGGGGGGATTAGGGACGCGGACGGACTATTGTCACACCATCTTCACCGTCGTTCAGCCACCTTCCGCACCCCTGAAAATTCTTCTAACACGACATAGCTTCACTCAAGAAGCCAAGAAAAAAAACTTTCGTTTCAGCTTAGAGGCGTGTTTTTGGAAGTTTTATTAACTATAAATGACATTTATCAGATATTTTAAATAACATAAATAAGACATCAAATAATTAATAAATAAATAAGTAATAAATAACAGAAAAAAAAACTAAAATATATAATAAATAACTATCTACAAATAAATAATGATTACTAAATAAATGGAGAATAAATGTATAATAAATAAACAATAAGCAGATAATAAATAAATAATAATTAAATAGAAACAAAATGAATAATTGTATGAGAATATATTTTAACAATTTTTAATTAAATTAACAAACAAGAAAAAAAATATATATAACCAGAACTGAAGTAAGCAAAAGACGCAACACCAAACAAATCATCGGGTTGTGGTGCCACCCAACTACCACCCGCGAAACACTCTTTATAGTGTTTTGTTTTTTTTTTTTTTTTTTTTGCGGTCTCAAACGAAGCCCTAGCTTTCTACCCCTATAGAGCTCTGTAGACGTAGCCTACCAGGACCAGCACCATTAAGTGCACCCCGCGGCGACACCTCTCCTCGGATTTCAATCGGTTGCTTACAAACAAAATAATAAGCTTGAATAAAAAAAAACTTCCACGCCAATATGTGACCTTAATAATTAGGAACAACAGGTAATATAAAAAAACAATAAATAAATAAAGGACAAACACGAACACGAATTGAATAATAATCCTGGAGACAGGAACATTAATAACTTGGATCGATGTAAAGGTTTTTATTTTATAATATATTTTTTCTTCTTATATTGTTAGAATATAGCTTAATATATTTTTTTCATATTTTTTTGTTTTTAGGGTTAAGTATAGGTCTTATCTGCTTGGTGGTCGAGTCTGCTCCTCTCTGGATGGGGATAATCCTACTTGTGATGAAGGTAGTACCTGCTTTAGTATCCCAGATCGGCTAAAAGTAGTCGGGATTAGGCAGGCAAACACAAGAGAAACAAGGAACAGTCAAATTTCGGTATGTATATGTGGGTATGGACTTTTATTTCCTTTTTTATTTGTTTTTTTTTTTTTTTTTTGTAACGGACTACACTGATCTTTTTCTTTGGGTAACTACGGTTCACGGAACACTGAGGCGTTAGATAGGGGTTGTTTTTTTTGAGTTGGTCGTTGATAGGGATTTTCATTTTTTTTTTATAAAAAAAAACTTCACAACTTAACTGGGTCTCACTTCAAACACAGCCTTTTTTTTGTATTTTTGTTTTTTTTTTTTTTTATTTCTAATATAGTTCTCTTGTGGGTTTTTCTTCCCTTTTTTTTGTTTTTTCAATTTCTATTTTTAAAATTTTGAATATTTCACTTTATTTTTGTTCACCACACTATCTCAGGTCTCTACCGCACGCTGGCGCTGGTCAGTTTGCCAATCCCTCAACCTTACTTTTCTAAACTTCCATTCACCTACTTTCTCCTAAACTATTCATTTATTCACCTATTGACCTTCCAACACTCACGCACAGATGAGCTCAGCTGCATGAGTACTTCCCTGCGGCGCTCAAAATGATCGAGCCAGTAGCCGATAGATGGGGTTACATTAAAACAATTCGTGCGAAACTTAAAACATACAAAAGAACTAATTACTCTGAAATAGAAAACACAAATTAATAATAACCATGATTGGACAAGTGGCGACGCTAATAAACTTTCATTATCAAAAAAAAAACAACTAAAATTAATGAAAAACAAATACACGACGGATGACATAACAAGCACCCGAACAGAAAATTCCCCATCGATCGGCTACGCATCTCACTCGTATATACCTTTCCTACTCTTAGGTGTTATACCAGCAAAAAAATAACTTCCATTATTTTGCGCAAGCTTAGTGTCTCTATAGTATTTTGGGAGTTGTGCTGTCATTCGAATATTAAACACTGCATTAGCAAACCAGCAACTAAGGACACCGGTAAGTAAACAAGATGTTTTTATTTATTTTAGTTTAATTTTATATTGTATAATAAGCAGCAAAAAAAACTTCGGCCGCCTGAGAAAAGATGTTGAATCGCCGCGAAAAGGTTAGGAATTTTCAATTTAAAAAAAAACATATTTTAGTTTTTTTTTTTTTTTTTCAGCTTGCCCATTGGTTTCCAAGTGGGGAAGAACCTACGATTGCAGCCGGGCCAAACGAAATTGAAGGTAAGTATCTTACCAAAATACTTAAGTTGGCTTAAGCCTTTTTTTTCTATCGAAATAGCCCTGACTCGATTGAGGTCAACGACCTATCTTGTATTACGGACCTACCTCAACATCGGATCAGAGGATTTTTTTTTTTTTTTCAGTTACTACTGGTGAGTGATCGAGTTGGTGTCTTAAATAAAATTAGTAACTATGAGTAATGTACAAAAGAAAGCATGCAAACAACAACAACAGGTAAAAGTGAAATAAATAAAACTTAAGGTAATATCACAAAAAAAAACAACTTAAAGTTAATATCACAGATTTTACAGTAACGCAAAGTTAAACTTTGATGATAGTAAATATCACAGGGTAAAAAAAAAGTTCTTAAAGTTATCAGTCTTGAGGAAATTATAATTAAAAAAATTATCACAGTTTAAAAGAATATACTAAACCTAAGGTATGCAAAATATCACAGATGGTTAAAATTAATTCTATCAGTTTTAAGAAAATTATAATTAATAAGTAAAATATCACAAATTAGATTAGAAATGGTTAAACCAAGTTATCACAGATGGGTATATTAAATTTATCAGTCTTAAGAAAATTATACCTAAAGAATAAATATCACAGATATCGAACTGGTTAAACCTAATAATCACAGCGGTGTATAGAAAAATTAAAAATTTTTATTTTTAGAACTAATAAATATAAGTTAAACAAAAAAAAACATTTAAATCAAAAGGCATGCAATTCACTAAATTAACAATCAGCTTTAAGGACAGCGATCGTAACGTGTACTTGTACTTTTGGACTCCCACACAGCTAAGTTCACTGTACGTTGGCGTTGAAACCGTACTCGCAAGCAAGCTGGGGGGCAATGATTCCCGTGCTGTCGATTTGACGAGAGATGGATCGATCTTGTCGGTCGGAGATCAGAGGAGAATGTAAAACCCTTTGCCTTTGACCTATATATTCAAATTTTCTGTGACTGACCTAGTAATCCTTTTTTTTTTTCTATTACAGCCTCTCGGATTATTTGGTGAACGCGGTCTTCTTCACCCTTGTGTGCCATTTTTAACTTTTTACCTATCTCTCTAACACTTAATTTTTTTAAAACAAAAAAAATATTAATTAATTAGAACGAAAACTATAAACTTATCGAAAACTGAAGTTTGAAAAAAAAGGAAACGAAATATGTAACCAAAAAAAAGGTATCTTAGTTAATGTATACCACAAGCTATTAACTTAACAAAACTGAAACGCAAAAAAAATGTAAACAAAAGAAAACAAAAAAAATTCAAAAAAAAAACGAAATAAATGTGTAACCTGTTTAATAAATATAAAAAGAAATAAATTCATAACGAAAAGAAATGACGAAAAAAAAAACGAAAAGAACAATGTATAATTAACGAAAGGTATATGTTTAACCCTGCAGTCGTCGCGCACCAAAAAGTTACACCAGTCGTCGCGTGGATTACATATGTAATCCATTCAAAAATTTAAAAAATAAATAGAATGGTTTAATTTTTTTAAATTTAGTTTGCTTCAAAATTTAATTACATATTACTTTAAGTAAACAAAATAATTTTTGTTTGTAAATGCAACAAAACAAAAATAATAAATATAAAAATTAAAAACTTGGGCGTTTTTCATGGAAAAAAAGGGTCTTCAGTTTAAAATTCTGTAAAATTCAAATAAACTTTAAATTTCTTGGCTAATTATTGATTTCTAAGAATGATAAACTTATTATTAACAAATGTATCTGGACTAGTCATAAAAAACAAATTTTTGACATTTGCCATATGATCGGCCAGTGCAAAAAATACTGGCACCAGTCGTCGCGCGGATTACAATAGTAATCCACGCAACTTTACAAAGCTCTCGTGACCCAACCACCCACGACCCGGACTTGCGATTCACTGAGCGCACGTGCCAACTATTTAACTGTAAGTACTAAAAGAGACGAAGAATATCCACTACTAGTTTTTCGGGAATACTTAATTTTGCATTAGTGGATTACAATAGTAATCCGCGCGACGACTGCAGGGTTAAACAATGAAAAGGAAATGTATAAATAACAAAAATTAAATAAATACCAAAAAAAAAACGATGTTTGTAAACACAAAAAAGTATTGAAAAGTTTCAATAAAACTAAACAATTACTTTTTGTTGAAACCAATGAAAAAATCAAGAAAATTAATTTTTTAAAAACTACAATGTAAATAAATAAAACCAAAATTTGGTTAAATAAAAAAAAATTAACAGCTAATAAAGATTATCAAAAAAAACGCAAACTTTCAAAAATAATATATATATAGTTTTTAAGACGATATTTATAGGTATATAAGTTTAAGTTATATGTTATACGTATGTATATGTTTTATATAAGCATTCGGGGTGCTTCAGGTAGCTTCTTTTTTCCGGTGGTTTCTTCGCGACATGGTACGATCCTACTAACGACATCACCAAAAAAAAACGGACATCAGACGGACTAAAAAAACTCCCCTGATTTGACAATAATAAGCTAGGAAAACTACTAGAAACACTAACGCAAACATTTCAAAGTTTTCCCTTACCGCTCCCGCAATTTTAGACAGTCTCCAGGACTTTGCTAAAAGACATGAAACGGTAAGGTAGAACTTACAAAAAACGTTGGAACGATGATGTCGGACTACACGTCTCGCACAATCAATCGTCCAAATAGCTGACAAGACTAGAAAAAGAAAATTAAAAAAAAAGATAGATAGGAAAGTAAAAAAAAGATAAGGATGGGAATAGGTAAAAACAAAACGAAAATGCTCTATCTGACGTTACTAAAGCTTTCGCAAAGGAACGTCGCGATACACCTAGGTTCGCCTGAGGCCTTCCTGGTGCAGACTTACGCCCTTTTCGAAAACTCCAGTAACCTCTGACAGAAACATTACACTTATTAACCGCAGTCGCTGTGAATTTTCAAACACTCGTCGCGATACATCTAGGTACGCCTGAGGCCTTCCTGATACAGACTTACGAGGTTTAAAAATCCACAGCAAGTTTGGTTATGGACTTGCCTCCTAAACTCAACTACACCTACAAGCAAAAAACATAAATCAGGCCGAAGGATAGGGAAAGGGGGGATTAGGGACGCGGACGGACTATTGTCACACCATCTTCACCGTCGTTCAGCCACCTTCCGCACCCCTGAAAATTCTTCTAACACGACATAGCTTCACTCAAGAAGCCAAGAAAAAAAACTTTCGTTTCAGCTTAGAGGCGTGTTTTTGGAAGTTTTATTAACTATAAATGACATTTATCAGATATTTTAAATAACATAAATAAGACATCAAATAATTAATAAATAAATAAGTAATAAATAACAGAAAAAAAAACTAAAATATATAATAAATAACTATCTACAAATAAATAATGATTACTAAATAAATGGAGAATAAATGTATAATAAATAAACAATAAGCAGATAATAAATAAATAATAATTAAATAGAAACAAAATGAATAATTGTATGAGAATATATTTTAACAATTTTTAATTAAATTAACAAACAAGAAAAAAAATATATATAACCAGAACTGAAGTAAGCAAAAGACGCAACACCAAACAAATCATCGGGTTGTGGTGCCACCCAACTACCACCCGCGAAACACTCTTTATAGTGTTTTGTTTTTTTTTTTTTTTTTTTGCGGTCTCAAACGAAGCCCTAGCTTTCTACCCCTATAGAGCTCTGTAGACGTAGCCTACCAGGACCAGCACCATTAAGTGCACCCCGCGGCGACACCTCTCCTCGGATTTCAATCGGTTGCTTACACACAAAATAATAAGCTTGAATAAAAAAAAACTTCCACGCCAATATGTGACCTTAATAATTAGGAACAACAGGTAATATAAAAAAAACAATAAATAAATAAAGGACAAACACGAACACGAATTGAATAATAATCCTGGAGACAGGAACATTAATAACTTGGATCGATGTAAAGGTTTTTATTTTATAATATATTTTTTCTTCTTATATTGTTAGAATATAGCTTAATATATTTTTTTTCATATTTTTTTGTTTTTAGGGTTAAGTATAGGTCTTATCTGCTTGGTGGTCGAGTCTGCTCCTCTCTGGATGGGGATAATCCTACTTGTGATGAAGGTAGTACCTGCTTTAGTATCCCAGATCGGCTAAAAGTAGTCGGGATTAGGCAGGCAAACACAAGAGAAACAAGGAACAGTCAAATTTCGGTATGTATATGTGGGTATGGACTTTTATTTCCTTTTTTATTTGTTTTTTTTTTTTTGTAACGGACAACACTGACTTTCTTTTTCTTTGGGTAACTACGGTTCACGGAACACTGAGGCGTTAGATAGGGGTTGTTTTTTTTTGAGTTGGTCGTTGATAGGGATTTTCATTTTTTTTTTATAAAAAAAAACTTCACAACTTAACTGGGTCTCACTTCAAACACAGCCTTTTTTTTGTATTTTTGTTTTTTTTTTTTTTTTATTTCTAATATAGTTCTCTTGTGGGTTTTTCTTCCCTTTTTTTTGTTTTTTCAATTTCTATTTTTAAAATTTTGAATATTTCACTTTATTTTTGTTCACCACACTATCTCAGGTCTCTACCGCACGCTGGCGCTGGTCAGTTTGCCAATCCCTCAACCTTACTTTTCTAAACTTCCATTCACCTACTTTCTCCTAAACTATTCATTTATTCACCTATTGACCTTCCAACACTCACGCACAGATGAGCTCAGCTGCATGAGTACTTCCCTGCGGCGCTCAAAATGATCGAGCCAGTAGCCGATAGATGAAGATACATTAAAACAATTCGCGCGAAACTTAAAACATACAAAAGAACTAATTACTCTGAAATAGAAAACACAAATTAATAATAACCATGATTGGACAAGTGGCGACGCTAATAAACTTTCATTATCAAAAAAAAAAACAACTAAAATTAATGAAAAACAAATACATGACGGATGACATAACAAGCACCCGAACAGAAAATTCCCCATCGATCGGCTACGCATCTCACTCGTATATACCTTTCCTACTCTTAGGTGTTATACCAGCAAAAAAATAACTTCCATTATTTTGCGCAAGCTTAGTGTCTCTATAGTATTTTGGGAGTTGTGCTGTCATTCGAATATTAAACACTGCATTAGCAAACCAGCAACTAAGGACACCGGTAAGTAAACAAGACGTTTTTATTTATTTTAGTTTAATTTTATATTGTTTAATTTCTCTTCTTTTTTCCAGATGAAGTTTCGTCGGCATCAGGACAAATGGCTGACAGGCGTCCGCAACAAAATTTGTTGCTTATGGGAATATATTCACAATAAGCAGCAAAAAAAACTTCGGCCGGTAGTAACTATGAGTAATGTACAAAAGAAAGCATGCAAACAACAACAACAGGTAAAAGTGAAATAAATAAAACTTAAGGTAATATCACAAAAAAAAACAACTTAAAGTTAATATCACAGATTTTACAGTAACACAAAGTTAAACTTTGATGATAGTAAATATCACAGGGTAAAAAAAATGTTCTTAAAGTTATCAGTCTTGAGGAAATTATAATTAAAAAAATTATCACAGTTTAAAAGAATATACTAAACCTAAGGTATGCAAAATATCACAGATGGTTAAAATTAATTCTATCAGTTTTAAGAAAATTATAATTAATAAGTAAAATATCACAAATTAGATTAGAAATGGTTAAACCAAGTTTTCACAGATGGGTATATTAAATTTATCAGTCTTAAGAAAATTATACCTAAAGAATAAATATCACAGATATCGAACTGGTTAAACCTAATAATCACAGCGGTGTATAGAAAAATTAAAAATTTTTATTTTTAGAACTAATAAATATAAGTTAAACAAAAAAAAAACATTTAAATCAAAAGGCATGCAATTCACTAAATTAACAATCAGCTTTAAGGACAGCGATCGTAACGTGTACTTGTACTTTTGGACTCCCACACAGCTAAGTTCACTGTACGTTGGCGTTGAAACCGTACTCGCAAGCAAGCTGGGGGGCAATGATTCCCGTGCTGTCGATTTGACGAGAGATGGATCGATCTTGTCGGTCGGAGATCAGAGGAGAATGTAAAACCCTTTGCCTTTGACCTATATATTCAAATTTTCTGTGACTGACCTAGTAATCCTTTTTTTTTTCTATTACAGCCTCTCGGATTATTTGGTGAACGCGGTCTTCTTCACCCTTGTGTGCCATTTTTAACTTTTTACCTATCTCTCTAACACTTAATTTTTTTAAAACAAAAAAAATATTAATTAATTAGAACGAAAACTATAAACTTATCGAAAACTGAAGTTTGAAAAAAAAGGAAACGAAATATGTAACCAAAAAAAAGGTATCTTAGTTAATGTATACCACAAGCTATTAACTTAACAAAACTGAAACGCAAAAAAAATGTAAACAAAAGAAAACAAAAAAAATTCAAAAAAAAAAAACGAAATAAATGTGTAACCTGTTTAATAAATATCAAAAGAAATAAATTCATAACGAAAAGAAATGACCAAAAAAAAAACGAAAAGAACAATGTATAATTAACGAAAGGTATATGTTTAAACAATGAAAAGGAAATGTATAAATAACAAAAATTAAATAAATACCAAAAAAAAACGATGTTTGTAAACACAAAAAAATATTGAAAAGTTTCAATAAAACTAAACAATTACTTTTTGTTGAAACCAATGAAAAAATCAAGAAAATTAATTTTTTAAAAACTACAACGTAAATAAATAAAATCAAAATTTGGTTAAATAAAAAAAAAATTAACAGCTAATAAAGATTATCAAAAAAAACGCAAACTTTCAAAAATAATATATATATAGTTTTTAAGACGATATTTATAGGTATATAAGTTTAAGTTATATGTTATACGTATGTATATGTTTTATATAAGCATTCGGGTTGCTTCAGGTAGCTTCTTTTTTCCGGTGGTTTATTCGCGACATGGTACGATCCTACTAACGACATCACCAAAAAAAAAACCGCTCCCGCAATTTTATACAGTCTCCAGGACTTTGCTAAAAGACATGAAACGGTAAGGTAGAACTTACAAAAAACGTTGGAACGATGATGTCGGACTACACGTCTCGCACAATCAATCGTCCAAATAGCTGACAAGACTAGAAAAAGAAAATTAAAAAAAAAGATAGATAGGAAAGTAAATAAAAGATAAGGATGGGAATAGGTAAAAACGAAACGAAAATGCTCTATCTGACGTTACTAAAGCTTTCGCAAAGGAACGTCGCGATACACCTAGGTTCGCCTGAGGCCTTCCTGGTGCAGACTTAAGCCCTTTTCGAAAACTCCAGTAACCTCTGACAGAAACATTACACTTATTAACCGCAGTCGCTGTGAATTTTCAAACACTCGTCGCGATACATCTAGGTACGCCTGAGGCCTTCCTGATGCAGACTTACGAGGTTTAAAAATCCACAGCAAGTTTGGTTATGGACAATACAACATACCAAAACTGAAACTAAGACAACATAAACTGAAAATTCGAAAAAAAAACTTTTCCAACTAGGTTGGAAAGCTTTTAACGACGTTGGGCGCCATTTTTGTTGCAGGGTTATAATGGACAAGCGGAGAGGATAGGAGGGGATAGGATAGTGGAAGGGTAGGATAAGGAATAGGTAGGAAGAAGAGGTAAGGAAGGTATAGGAAAACAGGGACGGAATGTCGAGTTTCGGAGGACGTGGCCTGCTCGCGATGCGCGGCATCAGCTCGTCGGACGGGGGGGGGGGGGGGGGGGGTAGAGAGGAACTTGCCTCCTAAACTCAAAAAACGCAACTAAACGCAAAAAACATAAATCAGGCCGAAGGATAGGGAAAGGGGGGATTAGGGACGCGGACGGACTATTGTCACACCATCTTCACCGTCGTTCAGCCACCTTCCGCACCCCTGAAAATTCTTCTAACACGACATAGCTTCACTCAAGAAGCCAAGAAAAAAAACTTTCGTTTCAGCTTAGAGGCGTGTTTTTGGAAGTTTTATTAACTATAAATGACATTTATCAGATATTTTAAATAACATAAATAAGACATCAAATAATTAATAAATAAATAAGTAATAAATAACAGAAGAAAAAACTAAAATATATAATAAATAACTATCTACAAATAAATAATGATTACTAAATAAATGGAGAATAAATGTATAATAAATAAACAATAAGCAGATAATAAATAAATAATAATTAAATAATAAATAAATAGAAACAAAATGAATAATTGTATGAGAATATATTTTAACAATTTTTAATTAAATTAACAAACAAGAAAAAAATATATATAACCAGAACTGAAGTAAGCAAAAGACGCAACACCAAACAAATCATCGGGTTGTGGTGCCACCCAACTACCACCCGCGAAACACTCTTTATAGTGTTTTGTTTTGTTTTGTTTTTTTTTTTTTTTTTTTGCGGTCTCAAACGAAGCCCTAGCTTTCTACCCCTATAGAGCTCTGTAGACGTAGCCTACCAGGACCAGCACCATTAAGTGCACCCCGCGGTGACACCTCTCCTCGGATTTCAATCGGTTGCTTACAAACAAAATAATAAGCTTGAATAAAAAAAAACTTCCACGCCAATATGTGACCTTAATAATTAGGAACAACAGGTAATATAAAAAAACAATAAATAAATAAAGGACAAACACGAACACGAATTGAATAATAATCCTGGAGACAGGAACATTAATAACTTGGATCGATGTAAAGGTTTTTATTTTATAATATATTTTTTCTTCTTATATTGTTAGAATATAGCTTAATATATTTTTTTTCATATTTTTTTGTTTTTAGGGTTAAGTATAGGTCTTATCTGCTTGGTGGTCGAGTCTGCTCCTCTCTGGATGGGGATAATCCTACTTGTGATGAAGGTAGTACCTGCTTTAGTATCCCAGATCGGCTAAAAGTAGTCGGGATTAGGCAGGCAAACACAAGAGAAACAAGGAACAGTCAAATTTCGGTATGTATATGTGGGTATGGACTTTTATTTCCTTTTTTATTTGTTTTTTTTTTTTTTGTGACGGACAACACTGACTTTCTTTTTCTTCGGGTAACTACGGTTCACGGAACACTGAGGCGTTAGATAGGGGTTGTTTTTTTTTGAGTTGGTCGTTGATAGGGATTTTCATTTTTTTTTTTTATAAAAAAAAACTTCACAACTTAACTGGGTCTCACTTCAAACACAGCCTTTTTTTTGTATTTTTGTTTTTTTTTTTTTATTTCTAATATAGTTCTCTTGTGGGTTTTTCTTCCCTTTTTTTTGTTTTTTCAATTTCTATTTTTAAAATTTTGAATATTTCACTTTATTTTTGTTCACCACACTATCTCAGGTCTCTACCGCACGCTGGTCAGTTTGCCAATCCCTCAACCTTACTTTTCTAAACTTCCATTCACCTACTTTCTCCTAACCTATTCATTTATACACCTATTCACCTACTCGCCTTATTAGGTGTTGGTAAATAGACCTTTTTGATGGGAACACCACTAATACGGTGACACAGACCATCGGACGATCTCCCCTAACCGTACCGAAAAATCATCCGATCCACCTCTCTACAAGTGCATATCATGCCAACACCACAGAATCATCCGTGCAAGAGTATGGGTACGCTTCCAACACTCACGCACAGATGAGCTCAGCTGCATGAGTACTTCCCTGCGGCGCTCAAAATGATCGAGCCAGTAGCCGATAGATGAAGATACATTAAAACAATTCGCGCGAAACTTAAAACATACAAAAGAACCAATTACTCTGAAATAGAAAACACAAATTAATAATAACCATGATTGGACAAGTGGCGACGCTAATAAACTTTCATTATCAAAAAAAAAAACAACTAAAATTAATGAAAAACAAATACACGACGGATGACATAACAAGCACCCGAACAGAAAATTCCCCATCGATCGGCTACGCATCTCACTCGTATATACCTTTCCTACTCTTAGGTGTTATACCAGCAAAAAAATAACTTCCATTATTTTGCGCAAGCTTAGTGTCTCTATAGTATTTTGGGAGTTGTGCTGTCATTCGAATATTAAACAGTGCATTAGCAAACCAGCAACTAAGGACACCGGTAAGTAAACAAGACGTTTTTATTTATTTTAGTTTAATTTTATATTGTTTAATTTCTCTTCTTTTTTCCAGATGAAGTTTCGTCGGCATCAGGACAAATGGCTGACAGGCGTCCGCAACAAAATTTGTTGCTTATGGGAATATATTCACAATAAGCAGCAAAAAAAACTTCGGCCGCCTGAGAAAAGATGTTGAATCGCCGCGAAAAGGTTAGGAATTTTCAATTTAAAAAAAAACATATTTTAGTTTTTTTTTTTTCAGCTTGCCCATTGGTTTCCAAGTGGGGAAGAACCTACGATTGCAGCCGGGCCAAACGAAATTGAAGGTAAGTATCTTACCAAAATACTTAAGTTGGCTTAAGCCTTTTTTTCTATCGAAATAGCCCTGACTCGATTGAGGTCAACGACCTATCTTGTATTACGGATCAGAGGATTTTTTTTTTTTTTCAGTTACTACTGGTGAGTGATCGAGTTGGTGTCTTAAATAAAATTAGTAACTATGAGTAATGTACAAAAGGAAGCATGCAAACAACAACAACAGGTAAAAGTGAAATAAATAAAACTTAAGGTAATATCACAAAAAAAAAACAACTTAAAGTTAATATCACAGATTTTACAGTAACGCAAAGTTAAACTTTGATGATAGTAAATATCACAGGGTAAAAAAAAAGTTCTTAAAGTTATCAGTCTTGAGGAAATTATAATTAAAAAAATTATCACAGTTTAAAAGAATATACTAAACCTAAGGTATGCAAAATATCACAGATGGTTAAAATTAATTCTATCAGTTTTAAGAAAATTATAATTAATAAGTAAAATATCACAAATTAGATTAGAAATGGTTAAACCAAGTTATCACAGATGGGTATATTAAATTTATCAGTCTTAAGAAAATTATACCTAAAGAATAAATATCACAGATATCGAACTGGTTAAACCTAATAATCACAGCGGTGTATAGAAAAATTAAAAATTTTTATTTTTAGAACTAATAAATATAAGTTAAACAAAAACAACATTTAAATCAAAAGGCATGCAATTCACTAAATTAACAATCAGCTTTAAGGACAGCGATCGTAACGTGTACTTTTGGACCCCCACACAGCTAAGTTCACTGTACGTTGGCGTTGAAACCGTACTCGCAAGCAAGCTGGGGGGCAATGATTCCCGTGCTGTCGATTTGACGAGAGATGGATCGATCTTGTCGGTCGGAGATCAGAGGAGAATGTAAAACCATTTGCCTTTGACCTATATATTCAAATTTTCTGTGACTGACCTAGTAATCCTTTTTTTTTCTATTACAGCCTCTCGGATTATTTGGTGAACGCGGTCTTCTTCACCCTTGTGTGCCATTTTTAACTTTTTACCTATCTCTCTAACACTTAATTTTTTTAAAACAAAAAAAATATTAATTAATTAGAACGAAAACTATAAACTTATCGAAAACTGAAGTTTGAAAAAAAAGGAAACGAAATATGTAACCAAAAAAAAGGTATCTTAGTTAATGTATACCACAAGGTATTAACTTAACAAAACTGAAACGCAAAAAAAATGTAAACAAAAGAAAACAAAAAAAATTCAAAAAAAAACGAAATAAATGTGTAACCTGTTTAATAAATATCAAAAGAAATAAATTCATAACGAAAAGAAATGACCAAAAAAAAAAAAACGAAAAGAACAATGTATAATTAACGAAAGGTATATGTTTAAACAATGAAAAGGAAATGTATAAATAACAAAAATTAAATAAATACCAAAAAAAAAAACGATGTTTGTAAACACAAAAAAATATTGAAAAGTTTCAATAAAACTAAACAATTACTTTTTGTTGAAACCAATGAAAAAATCAAGAAAATTAATTTTTTAAAAACTACAACGTAAATAAATAAAACCAAAATTTGGTTAAATAAAAAAAAATTAACAGCTAATAAAGATTATCAAAAAAAACGCAAACTTTCAAAAATAATATATATATAGTTTTTAAGACGATATTTATAGGTATATAAGTTTAAGTTATATGTTATACGTATGTATATGTTTTATATAAGCATTCGGGGTGCTTCAGGTAGCTTCTTTTTTCCGGTGGTTTCTTCGCGACATGGTACGATCCTACTAACGACATCACCAAAAAAAAACGGACATCAGACGGACTAAAAAAACTCCCCTGATGTGACAATAATAAGCTATGAAAACTACTAGAAACACTAACGCAAACATTTCAAAGTTTTCCCTTACCGCTCCCGCAATTTTAGACAGTCTCCAGGACTTTGCTAAAAGACATGAAACGGTAAGGTAGAACTTACAAAAAACGTTGGAACGATGATGTCGGACTACACGTCTCGCACAATCAATCCTCCAAATAGCTGACAAGACTAGAAAAAGAATATTAAAAAAAAAGATAGATAGGAAAGTAAATAAAAGATAAGGATGGGAATAGGTAAAAACGAAACGAAAATGCTCTATCTGACGTTACTAAAGCTTTCGCAAAGGAACGTCGCGATACACCTAGGTTCGCCTGAGGCCTTCCTGGTGGAGACTTAAGCCCTTTTCGAAAACTCCAGTAACCTCTGACAGAAACATTACACTTATTAACCGCAGTCGCTGTGAATTTTGAAACACTCGTCGCGATACATCTAGGTACGCCTGAGGCCTTCCTGATGCAGACTTACGAGGTTTAAAAATCCACAGCAAGTTTGGTTATGGACAATACAACATACCAAAACTGAAACTAAGACAACATAAACTGAAAATTCGAAAAAAAAACTTTTCCAACTAGGTTGGAAAGCTTTTAACGACGTTGGGCGCCATTTTTGTTGCAGGGTTATAATGGACAAGCGGAGAGGATAGGAGGGGATAGGATAGTGGAAGGGTAGGATAAGGAATAGGTAGGAAGAAGAGGTAAGGAAGGTATAGGAAAACAGGGACGGAATGTCGAGTTTCGGAGGACGTGGCCTGCTCGCGATGCGCGGCATCAGCTCGTCGGACGGGGGGGGGGGGTGGAGAGAGGAACTTGCCTCCTAAACTCAACTACACCTACAAGCAAAAAACATAAATCAGGCCGAAGGATAGGGAAAGGGGGGATTAGGGACGCGGACGGACTACTGTCACACCATCTTCACCGTCGTTCAGCCACCTTCCGCACCCCTGAAAATTCTTCTAACACGACATAGCTTCACTCAAGAAGCCAAGAAAAAAAACTTTCGTTTCAGCTTAGAGGCGTGTTTTTGGAAGTTTTATTAACTATAAATGACATTTATCAGATATTTTAAATAACATAAATAAGACATCAAATAATTAATAAATAAATAAGTAATAAATAACAGAAAAAAAAACTAAAATATATAATAAATAACTATCTACAAATAAATAATGATTACTAAATAAATGGAGAATAAATGTATAATAAATAAACAATAAGCAGATAATAAATAAATAATAATTAAATAATAAATAAATAGAAACAAAATGAATAATTGTATGAGAATATATTTTAACAATTTTTAATTAAATTAACAAACAAGAAAAAAATATATATAACAAGAACTGAAATAAGCAAAAGACGCAACACCAAAGAAATTATGGGGTTGTGGTGCCACCCAACTACCACCCGCGAAACACTCTTTATAGTGTTTTGTTTTTTTTTTTTTCTTTTTTTTTTGCGGTCTCAAACGAAGCCCTAGCTTTCTACCCCTATAGAGCTCTGTAGACGTAGCCTACCAGGACCAGCACCATTAAGTGCACCCCGCGGCGACACCTCTCCTCGGATTTCAATCGGTTGCTTACAAACAAAATAATAAGCTTGAATAAAAAAAAACTTCCACGCCAATATGTGACCTTAATAATTAGGAACAACAGGTAATATAAAAAAACAATAAATAAATAAAGGACAAACACGAACACGAATTGAATAATAATCCTGGAGACAGGAACATTAATAACTTGGATCGATGTAAAGGTTTTTATTTTATAATATATTTTTTCTTCTTATATTGTTAGAATATAGCTTAATATATTTTTTTGTTTTTAGGGTTAAGTATAGGTCTTATCTGCTTGGTGGTCGAGTCTGCTCCTCTCTGGATGGGGATAATCCTACTTGTGATGAAGGTAGTACCTGCTTTAGTATCCCAGATCGGCTAAAAGTAGTCGGGATTAGGCAGGTAAACACAAGAGAAACAAGGAACAGTCAAATTTCGGTATGTATATGTGGGTATGGACTTTTATTTCCTTTTTTATTTGTTTTTTTTTTTTTTTGGAACGGACAACACTGACTTTCTTTTTCTTTGGGTAACTACGGTTCACGGAACACTGAGGCGTTAGATAGGGGTTATTTTTTTTTAGTTGGTCGTTGATAGGGATTTTCATTTTTTTTTTATAAAAAAAAACTTCACAACTTAACTGGGTCTCACTTCAAACACAGCCTTTTTTTTGTATTTTTGTTTTTTTTTTTTTTTTATTTCTAATATAGTTCTCTTGTGTGTTTTCTTCCCTTTTTTTTGTTTTTTCAATTTCTATTTTTAAAATTTTGAATATTTCACTTTATTTTTGTTCACCACACTATCTCAGGTCTCTAACGCACGCTGGTCAGTTTGCCAATCCCTCAACCTTATTTTTCTAAACTTCCATTCACCTACTTTCTCCTAACCTATTCATTTATTGAACTATTCACCTCTCGCCTTATTAGGTGTTGGTAAATAGACCTTTTTGATGGGAACACCACTAATACGGTGACACAGACCATCGGACGATCTCCCCTAACCGTACCGAAAAATCATCCGATCCACCTCTCTACAAGTGCATATCATGCCAACACCACAGAATCATCCGTGCAAGAGTATGGGTACGCTTCCAACACTCACGCACAGATGAGCTCAGCTGCATGAGTACTTCCCTGCGGCGCTCAAAATGATCGAGCCAGTAGCCGATAGATGAAGATACATTAAAACAATTCGCGCGAAACTTAAAACATACAAAAGAACCAATTACTCTGAAATAGAAAACACAAATTAATAATAACCATGATTGGACAAGTGGCGACGCTAATAAACTTTCATTATCAAAAAAAAAAACAACTAAAATTAATGAAAAACAAATACACGACGGATGACATAACAAGCACCCGAACAGAAAATTCCCCATCGATCGGCTACGCATCTCACTCGTATATACCTTTCCTACTCTTAGGTGTTATACCAGCAAAAAAATAACTTCCATTATTTTGCGCAAGCTTAGTGTCTCTATAGTATTTTGGGAGTTGTGCTGTCATTCGAATATTAAACAGTGCATTAGCAAACCAGCAACTAAGGACACCGGTAAGTAAACAAGACGTTTTTATTTATTTTAGTTTAATTTTATATTGTTTAATTTCTCTTCTTTTTTCCAGATGAAGTTTCGTCGGCATCAGGACAAATGGCTGACAGGCGTCCGCAACAAAATTTGTTGCTTATGGGAATATATTCACAATAAGCAGCAACAAAAAACTTCGGCCGCCTGAGAAAAGATGTTGAATCGCAGCGAAAAAGTTAGGAATTTTCAATTTAAAAAAAACATATTTTAGTTTTTTTTTTTCAGCTTGCCCATTGGTTTCCAAGTGGGGAAGAACCTACGATTGCAGCCGGGCCAAACGAAATTGAAGGTAAGTATCTTACCAAAATACTTAAGTTGGCTTAAGCCTTTTTTTTTCTATCGAAATAGCCCTGACTCGATTGAGGTCAACGACCTATCTTGTATTACGGACCTACCTCAACATCGGATCAGAGGATTTTTTTTTTTTTTTTCAGTTACTACTGGTGAGTGATCGAGTTGGTGTCTTAAATAAAATTAGTAACTATGAGTAATGTACAAAAGGAAGCATACAAACAACAACAACAGGTAAAAGTGAAATAAATAAAACTTAAGGTAATATCACAAAAAAAAAACAACTTAAAGTTAATATCACAGATTTTACAGTAACGCAAAGTTAAACTTTGATGATAGTAAATATCACAGGGTAAAAAAAAAGTTCTTAAAGTTATCAGTCTTGAGGAAATTATAATTAAAAAAATTATCACAGTTTAAAAGAATATACTAAACCTAAGGTATGCAAAATATCACAGATGGTTAAAATTAATTCTATCAGTTTTAAGAAAATTATAATTAATAAGTAAAATATCACAAATTAGATTAGAAATGGTTAAACCAAGTTTTCACAGATGGGTATATTAAATTTATCAGTCTTAAGAAAATTATACCTAAAGAATAAATATCACAGATATCGAACTGGTTAAACCTAATAATCACAGCGGTGTATAGAAAAATTAAAAATTTTTATTTTTAGAACTAATAAATATAAGTTAAATAAAAACAACATTTAAATCAAAAGGCATGCAATTCACTAAATTAACAATCAGCTTTAAGGACAGCGATCGTAACGTGTACTTTTGGACCCCCACACAGCTAAGTTCACTGTACGTTGGCGTTGAAACCGTACTCGCAAGCAAGCTGGGGGGCAATGATTCCCGTGCGGTCGATTTGACGAGAGATGGATCGATCTTGTCGGTCGGAGATCAGAGGAGAATGTAAAACCCTTTGCCTTTGACCTATATATTCAAATTTTCTGTGACTGACCTAGTAATCCTTTTTTTTTTCAATTACAGCCTCTCGGATTATTTGGTGAACGCGGTCTTCTTCACCCTTGTGTGCCATTTTTAACTTTTTACCTATCTCTCTAACACTTAATTTTTTTAAAACAAAAAAAATATTAATTAGAACGGAAACTATAAAGGAAACGAAATATGTAACCAAAAAAAAGGTATCTTAGTTAATGTATGTATACCACAAGGTATTAACTTAACAAAACTGAAACGCAAAAAAAAAATGTAAACAAAAGAAAACAAAAAAATTCAAAAAAAAAACGAAATAAATGTGTAACCTGTTTAATAAATATCAAAAGAAATAAATTCATAACGAAAAGAAATGACCAAAAAAAAACGAAAAGAACAATGTATAATTAACGAAAGGTATATGTTTAAACAATGAAAAGGAAATGTATAAATAACAAAAATTAAATAAATACCAAAAAAAAACGATGTTTGTAAACACAAAAAAATATTGAAAAGTTTCAATAAAACAATAAAATAAACAATTACTTTTTGTTGAAACCAATGAAAAAATCAAGAAAATTAATTTTTTAAAAACTACAACGTAAATAAATAAATAAAGGATCAAAACGAAAGATTTTTAAATAACAAACAAAACTGTATAAGTACTTAACTCTAAAGTAATTTTCCTAAAAAAAAATTTAGATAGTACTAACCTTGAAAAAACTTAAGATAATTTCTTCGATTTTAGAATTTTTAATGAAAAAAAAATCTGAAATGAAGATTATCAAAAAAAACTTAACACTAAAACGAAAAAAAACTAGGAAAAATATAGGTATTAACCAAAAAAAACGTATGTACAAAACGAAATTGTAATACAAAAAATATATCGAAAAATCAAAAAAAAATTATTAAGTCACAAAAAAAAACTAAATTGTTTGAATTTGTAAATTGATATTCACAAAAACGAAAATTGTAACAACAATAAATTCACGAAAACTCAAAAAAATAGAATATAGGTATATACATTGATGGCCAAAACTAAAGCACGGAAAAATATCATTTCATAAACATCGCAATAAAAAGTGAAACACAAATTATATTTTTATAATTTTTATTTTTTTTTTATTTGAAAAATATTTGTCTATATTTAACAGCTTTAAATTTGATTTTAAATCTTAACATATTTCAGAAAAATTAAAAAAGTTATAAATTCATTACAAAGTAGTTGGACAAAACTAAAGCACATTCACCCTATTACTGTCTACCAGTTATCAAATTTTACAACTTACTTTTTAAATGCTACTAACTTCACTTGATATTTAGTCAAGAATATTCTAAGCAAAAAATAAGAAGTTAATAGCGGATCTTTGATGGTGCTAACGATTACAATTTAAAATTTTAATAATAAATGTTAAAATGGCGCGGAATAAATATTCAAATGAACTTAAACTGAAAATAGTGTCGGACTTTCAAAACGGTGAATCGGTAACATTTATTGGGAAAAAATATAGTATTAGCCATACAGTTATTTCTCGAATAATAGCTCGATTTCGTACTCGAGGTACTGTGCGAACAGTACACAATGGCGGTAGACCTCGAAAAACCACGTCGCGTTGTGACAAAAGAATAATGAGATTAATAAAAAATGACCCTTACATTTCCTCTAAAAAAATAAAAAATGAATTAGACTTAGAAATCTCGTCCAGAACTATCCGGCGAAGAGCGGTTAGTAGCGGCTGGAAAGCTTGTCGTGCTGCAAAAAAGCCATTTATTTCCCTAAAGAATAGACGTGCACGATTAGAATTTGCCAAATCACATCTTAACTGGACGAGCGAAAAGTGGAAGATGGTCCTTTTCTCAGATGAATCGAAGTTTAATTTAAAAGGATCGGACGGATTTCGCACTGTACGAAGACCGAAAGGCGAACGCCTCAATCCTCAATTTACCAGGGCAACTGTGAAGCATGGTGGGGGAAACATTATTGTTTGGGGATGTTTTTCCAGTCAAGGAGTTGGGTTAATTCATAAAATTAGTGGTATAATGGATCGTTTCATGTACAAGGAAATCCTTCAAAACGTCATGCTTCCGTATGCGGAGGAGAATATGCCGTTGCGATGGATCTTCCAACATGACAACGATCCGAAGCATACCGCTAAACTGGTGAAAGATTGGCTTAATGAAGGCAATATTACAGTTATGAAGTGGCCAGCGCAATCCCCTGATCTCAACCCCATAGAGAATCTATGGGAAATTGTAGATCAGAGGATTGATCGAACAAAATGTGACAGTTTGACTTCACTACTACAACAAGTTCAAACTGCCTGGGAAAACATCCCCATAAACATAATTGACAATCTTATTGCCTCAATGCCTCGTCGATGTGATGCAGTCATCAAAAATAATGGTTACGCCACTAAATACTAACATTACAACTTTTTGTTTTCTTTCTTTGCACATAAAAACAAAAATGTGCTTTAGTTTTGTCCAACTACTTTGTGATGAATTTTCAACTTTTTTAATTTTTCTTTAATATGTTAAGATTTAAAATCAAATTTAAAGCTGTTAAATATAGACAAATATTTTGCAAATAAGAAAAAATAAAAATTATAAAAATATCACTTGTGTTTTCACTTTTTATTGCGATGTTTATGAAATGATATTTTGTCGTGCTTTAGTTTTGGCCATCACTGTATGTTCCAAATAAAAAAAAATGATGTACAAAATAAACCAAAACAAACGGGAATTTTAAAACAAAGTTTTCAAAAAAAATCTTGCAAATTGTAAAACAAAAGATTTAACGAAACAAAATTTGTATTTAAATTTAAAGAAATTTTTTTTTGTAATAACACAAAAAAAACTAAACTTGAATAAAAAATTTAATAGCAAAAAAAAACTCTTAATCTTTAAATTTCTTTGTTTTTTTTTCAAAAAAAAAACTTAAAGAAGAACCAAAATTTCAAAAATAATATATATATAGTTTTTAGGACGATATTTATAGGTATATAAGTTTAAGTTATATGTTATACGTATGTATATGTTTTATATAAGCATTCGGGGTGCTTCAGGTAGCTTCTTTTTTCCAGTGGTTTCTTCGCGACATGGTACGATCCTACTAACGACATCACCAAAAAAAAAAACGGACATCAGACGGACTAAAAAAACTCCCCTGATGTGACAATAATAAACTAGGAAAACTACTAGAAACACTAACGCAAACATTTCAAAGTTTTCCCTTACCGCTCCCGCAATTTTAGACAGTCTCCAGGACTTTGCTAAAAGACATGAAACGGTAAGGTAGAACTTACAAAACACGTTGGAACGATGATGTCGGACTACACGTCTCGCACAATCAATCGTCCAAATAGCTGACAAGACTAGTTAAAGAAAATTAAAAAAAAAGATATATAGGAAAGTAAAAAAAAAATAACGATGGGAATAGGTAAAAAAACGAAAATGCTCTATCTGACGTTACTAAAGCTTTCGCAAAGGAACGTCGCGATACACCTAGGTTCGCCTGAGGCCTTCCTGGTGCAGACTTAAGCCCTTTTCGAAAACTCCAGTAACCTCTGACAGAAACATTACACTTATTAACCGCAGTCGCTGTGAATTTTCAAACACTCGTCGCGATACATCTAGGTACGCCTGAGGCCTTCCTGATACAGACTTACGAGGTTTAAAAATCCACAGCAAGTTTGGTTATGGACTTGCCTCCTAAACTCAACTACACCTACAAGCAAAAAACATAAATCAGGCCGAAGGATAGGGAAAGGGGGGATTAGGGACGCGGACGGACTATTGTCACACCATCTTCACCGTCGTTCAGCCACCTTCCGCACCCCTGAAAATTCTTCTAACACGACATAGCTTCACTCAAGAAGCCAAGAAAAAAAACTTTCGTTTCAGCTTAGAGGCGTGTTTTTGGAAGTTTTATTAACTATAAATGACATTTATCAGATATTTTAAATAACATAAATAAGACATCAAATAATTAATAAATAAATAAGTAATAAATAACAGAAAAAAAAACTAAAATATATAATAAATAACTATCTACAAATAAATAATGATTACTAAATAAATGGAGAATAAATGTATAATAAATAAACAATAAGCAGATAATAAATAAATAATAATTAAATAGAAACAAAATGAATAATTGTATGAGAATATATTTTAACAATTTTTAATTAAATTAACAAACAAGAAAAAAAATATATATAACCAGAACTGAAGTAAGCAAAAGACGCAACACCAAACAAATCATCGGGTTGTGGTGCCACCCAACTACCACCCGCGAAACACTCTTTATAGTGTTTTGTTTTTTTTTTTTTTTTTTTGCGGTCTCAAACGAAGCCCTAGCTTTCTACCCCTATAGAGCTCTGTAGACGTAGCCTACCAGGACCAGCACCATTAAGTGCACCCCGCGGCGACACCTCTCCTCGGATTTCAATCGGTTGCTTACAAACAAAATAATAAGCTTGAATAAAAAAAAACTTCCACGCCAATATGTGACCTTAATAATTAGGAACAACAGGTAATATAAAAAAACAATAAATAAATAAAGGACAAACACGAACACGAATTGAATAATAATCCTGGAGACAGGAACATTAATAACTTGGATCGATGTAAAGGTTTTTATTTTATAATATATTTTTTCTTCTTATATTGTTAGAATATAGCTTAATATATTTTTTTCATATTTTTTTGTTTTTAGGGTTAAGTATAGGTCTTATCTGCTTGGTGGTCGAGTCTGCTCCTCTCTGGATGGGGATAATCCTACTTGTGATGAAGGTAGTACCTGCTTTAGTATCCCAGATCGGCTAAAAGTAGTCGGGATTAGGCAGGCAAACACAAGAGAAACAAGGAACAGTCAAATTTCGGTATGTATATGTGGGTATGGACTTTTATTTCCTTTTTTATTTGTTTTTTTTTTTTTTTTTGTAACGGACTACACTGATCTTTTTCTTTGGGTAACTACGGTTCACGGAACACTGAGGCGTTAGATAGGGGTTGTTTTTTTTGAGTTGGTCGTTGATAGGGATTTTCATTTTTTTTTTATAAAAAAAAACTTCACAACTTAACTGGGTCTCACTTCAAACACAGCCTTTTTTTTGTATTTTTGTTTTTTTTTTTTTTATTTCTAATATAGTTCTCTTGTGGGTTTTTCTTCCCTTTTTTTTGTTTTTTCAATTTCTATTTTTAAAATTTTGAATATTTCACTTTATTTTTGTTCACCACACTATCTCAGGTCTCTACCGCACGCTGGTCAGTTTGCCAATCCCTCAACCTTACTTTTCTAAACTTCCATTCACCTACTTTCTCCTAACCTATTCATTTATTGAACTATTCACCTCTCGCCTTATTAGGTGTTGGTAAATAGACCTTTTTGATGGGAACACCACTAATACGGTGACACAGACCATCGGACGATCTCCCCTAACCGTACCGAAAAATCATCCGATCCACCTCTCAACAAGTGCATATCATGCCAACACCACAGAATCATCCGTGCAAGAGTATGGGTACGCTTCCAACACTCACGCACAGATGAGCTCAGCTGCATGAGTACTTCCCTGCGGCGCTCAAAATGATCGAGCCAGTAGCCGATAGATGGGGTTACATTAATTTGAAATAGAAAACACAAATTAAAAATAACCATGATTGGACAAGTGGCGACGCTAATAAACTTTCATTATCAAAAAAAAAACAACTAAAATTAATGAAAAACAAATACACGACGGATGACATAACAAGCACCCGAACAGAAAATTCCCCATCGATCGGCTACGCATCTCACTCGTATATACCTTTCCTACTCTTAGGTGTTATACCAGCAAAAAAATAACTTCCATTATTTTGCGCAAGCTTAGTGTCTCTATAGTATTTTGGGAGTTGTGCTGTCATTCGAATATTAAACAGTGCATTAGCAAACCAGCAACTAAGGACACCGGTAAGTAAACAAGACGTTTTTATTTATTTTAGTTTAATTTTATATTGTTTAATTTCTCTTCTTTTTTCCAGATGAAGTTTCGTCGGCATCAGGACAAATGGCTGACAGGCATCCGCAACAAAATTTGTTGCTTATGGGAATATATTCACAATAAGCAGCAAAAAAAACTTCGGCCGCCTGAGAAAAGATGTTGAATCGCCGCGAAAAGGTTAGGAATTTTCAATTTAAAAAAAAACATATTTTAGTTTTTTTTTTTTCAGCTTGCCCATTGGTTTCCAAGTGGGGAAGAACCTACGATTGCAGCCGGGCCAAACGAAATTGAAGGTAAGTATCTTACCAAAATACTTAAGTTGGCTTAAGCCTTTTTTTCTATCGAAATAGCCCTGACTCGATTGAGGTCAACGACCTATCTTGTATTACGGATCAGAGGATTTTTTTTTTTTTTCAGTTACTACTGGTGAGTGATCGAGTTGGTGTCTTAAATAAAATTAGTAACTATGAGTAATGTACAAAAGGAAGCATGCAAACAACAACAACAGGTAAAAGTGAAATAAATAAAACTTAAGGTAATATCACAAAAAAAAGCAACTTAAAGTTAATATCACAGATTTTACAGTAACGCAAAGTTAAACTTTGATGATAGTAAATAGCACAGGGTAAAAAAAAGTTCTTAAAGTTATCAGTCTTGAGGAAATTATAATTAAAAAAATTATCACAGTTTAAAAGAATATACTAAACCTAAGGTATGCAAAATATCACAGATGGTTAAAATTAATTCTATCAGTTTTAAGAAAATTATAATTAATAAGTAAAATATCACAAATTAGATTAGAAATGGTTAAACCAAGTTATCACAGATGGGTATATTAAATTTATCAGTCTTAAGAAAATTATACCTAAAGAATAAATATCACAGATATCGAACTGGTTAAACCTAATAATCACAGCGGTGTATAGAAAAATTAAAAATTTTTATTTTTAGAACTAATAAATATAAGTTAAACAAAAACAACATTTAAATCAAAAGGCATGCAATTCACTAAATTAACAATCAGCTTTAAGGACAGCGATCGTAACGTGTACTTTTGGACCCCCACACAGCTAAGTTCACTGTACGTTGGCGTTGAAACCGTACTCGCAAGCAAGCTGGGGGGCAATGATTCCCGTGCGGTCGATTTGACGAGAGATGGATCGATCTTGTCGGTCGGAGATCAGAGGAGAATGTAAAACCCTTTGCCTTTGACCTATATATTCAAATTTTCTGTGACTGACCTAGTAATCCTTTTTTTTTTTTCTATTACAGCCTCTCGGATTATTTGGTGAACGCGGTCTTCTTCACCCTTGTGTGCCATTTTTAACTTTTTACCTATCTCTCTAACACTTAATTTTTTTAAAACAAAAAAAATATTAATTAATTAGAACGAAAACTATAAACTTATCGAAAACTGAAGTTTGAAAAAAAAAGGAAACGAAATATGTAACCAAAAAAAGGTATCTTAGTTAATGTATACCACAAGGTATTAACTTAACAAAACTGAAACGCAAAAAAAAAAAATGTAAACAAAAGAAAACAAAAAAAATTCAAAAAAAAAAACGAAATAAATGTGTAACCTGTTTAATAAATATCAAAAGAAATAAATTCATAACGAAAAGAAATGATCAAAAAAAAAAAAACGAAAAGAACAATGTATAATTAACGAAAGGTATGTATATGTTTAAACAATGAAAAGGAAATGTATAAATAACAAAAATTAAATAAATACCAAAAAAAACGATGTTTGTAAACACAAAAAAATATTGAAAAGTTTCAATAAAACTAAACAATTACTTTTTGTTGAAACCAATGAAAAAATCAAGAAAATTAATTTTTTAAAAACTACAACGTAAATAAATAAAACCAAAATTTGGTTAAATAAAAAAAATTAACAGCTAATAAGATTATCAAAAAAAACGCAAACTTTCAAAAATAATATATATATAGTTTTTAAGACGATATTTATAGGTATATAAGTTTAAGTTATATGTTATACGTATGTATATGTTTTATATAAGCATTCGGGGTGCTTCAGGTAGCTTCTTTTTTCCGGTGGTTTCTTCGCGACATGGTACGATCCTACTAACGACATCACCAAAAAAAAAACGGACATCAGACGGACTAAAAAAACTCCCATGATGTGACAATAATAAACTAGGAAAACTACTAGAAACACTAACCCCCAGTTTCACAGTGGTAGTTTAAACTCCAGTTTTAGTTTAAACTTCAGTTTAAGAATTTATTCGGTTTCACAGTTTTGTTTGAACTGTAAACTCAGTTTTTCGCAGTTCAAGTTAACCGAGGGTATTCTGCCGTTTAAACTCCAGTTCAGCAAACAAAACTGACATTTCAATTTAATTGAATGAGCAAAAAAAAAAATTCCTAATTTATCCTTATTTGTTTACCTCAGAGGAGGAAAGAATGATAGAAAAGACAAGGATAGATAGTTAAAAAACTTCATAAAAGTGATGTCTGAACACGTTACGTCACATTACGCATTTGAACGAAGTTTAAGTAAACTAAAGTTTAGATGTGACTGTGAAACCAAACGAGTTAAACTAAAAAACTTGAACGCCGTTTAAGGTTCAGCTGAACTGAAGTTTAAACGCCCACTGTGAAATTGGGGGTAACGCAAACATTTCAAAGTTTTCCCTTACCGCTCCCGCAATTTTAGACAGTCTCCAGGACTTTGCTAAAAGACATGAAACGGTAAGGTAGAACTTACAAAAAACGTTGGAACGATGATGTCGGACTACACGTCTCGCACAATCAATCGTCCAAATAGCTGACAAGACTAGAAAAAGAAAATTAAAAAAAAAGATAGATAGGAAAGTAAAAAAAAGATAAGGATGGGAATAGGTAAAAACAAAACGAAAATGCTCTATCTGACGTTACTAAAGCTTTCGCAAAGGAACGTCGCGATACACCTAGGTTCGCCTGAGGCCTTCCTGGTGCAGACTTACGCCCTTTTTGAAAACTCCAGTAACCTCTGACAGAAACATTACACTTATTAACCGCAGTCGCTGTGAATTTTCAAACACTCGTCGCGATACATCTAGGTACGCCTGAGGCCTTCCTGATGCAGACTTACGAGGTTTAAAAATCCACAGCAAGTTTGGTTATGGACAATACAACATACCAAAACTGAAACTAAGACAACATAAACTGAAAATTCGAAAAAAAACTTTTCCAACTAGGTTGGAAAGCTTTTAACGACGTTGGGCGCCATTTTTGTTGCAGGGTTATAATGGACAAGCGGAGAGGATAGGAGGGGATAGGATAGTGGAAGGGTAGGATAAGGAAAAGGTAGGAAGAAGAGGTAAGGAAGGTATAGGAAAACAGGGACGGAATGTCGAGTTTCGGAGGACGTGGCCTGCTCGCGATGCGCGGCATCAGCTCGTCGGACGGGGGGGGGGGGGGGGAGGAACTTGACTCCTAAACTCAACTACACCTACAAGCAAAAAACATAAATCAGGCCGAAGGATAGGGAAAGGGGGGATTAGGGACGCGGACGGACTATTGTCACATCATCTTCACCGTCGTTCAGCCACCTTCCGCACCCCTGAAAATTCTTCTAACACGACATAGCTTCACTCAAGAAGCCAAGAAAAAAAACTTTCGTTTCAGCTTAGAGGCGTGTTTTTGGAAGTTTTATTAACTATAAATGACATTTATCAGATATTTTAAATAACATAAATAAGACATCAAATAATTAATAAATAAATAAGTAATAAATAACAGAAAAAAAAAACTAAAATATATAATAAATAACTATCTACAAATAAATAATGATTACTAAATAAATGGAGAATAAATGTATAATAAATAAACAATAAGCAGATAATAAATAAATAATAATTAAATAGAAACAAAATGAATAATTGTATGAGAATATATTGTGCCACCCAACTACCACCCGCGAAACACTCTTTATAGTGTTTTGTTTTGTTTTTTTTTTTTTTTTTTGCGGTCTCAAAGAAGCCCTAGCTTTCTACCCCTATAGAGCTCTGTAGACGTAGCCTACCAGGACCAGCACCATTAAGTGCACCCCGCGGCGACACCTCTCCTCGGATTTCAATCGGTTGCTTACAAACAAAATAATAAGCTTGAATAAAAAAAAACTTCCACGCCAATATGTGACCTTAATAATTAGGAACAACAGGTAATATAAAAAAAACAATAAATAAATAAAGGACAAACACGAACACGAATTGAATAATAATCCTGGAGACAGGAACATTAATAACTTGGATCGATGTAAAGGTTTTTATTTTATAATATATTTTTTCTTCTTATATTGTTAGAATATAGCTTAATATATTTTTTTTCATATTTTTTTGTTTTTAGGGTTAAGTATAGGTCTTATCTGCTTGGTGGTCGAGTCTGCTCCTCTCTGGATGGGGATAATCCTACTTGTGATGAAGGTAGTACCTGCTTTAGTATCCCAGATCGGCTAAAAGTAGTCGGGATTAGGCAGGCAAACACAAGAGAAACAAGGAACAGTCAAATTTCGGTATGTATATGTGGGTATGGACTTTTATTTCCTTTTTTTATTTGTTTTTTTTTTTTGTAACGGACTACACTGATCTTTTTCTTTGGGTAACTACGGTTCACGGAACACTGAGGCGTTAGATAGGGGTTGTTTTTTTTGAGTTGGTCGTTGATAGGGATTTTCATTTTTTTTTTTATAAAAAAAAACTTCACAACTTAACTGGGTCTCACTTCAAACACAGCCTTTTTTTTGTATTTTTGTTTTTTTTTTTTTTTTTATTTCTAATATAGTTCTCTTGTGGGTTTTTCTTCCCTTTTTTTTGTTTTTTCAATTTCTATTTTTAAAATTTTGAATATTTCACCATTGTATATCCAAACCATAGTAGTCTCATGGGCATGAATTATTTTTGTGCAAATGTGCCGACTTTGCGCTAGTGTTTCCGAGTGGAGATTTACATTCCTCTTAAATTATTTGAGTGAGAGGAGAATATTTTTACTATTCCATAAGAAACTAGTGGAGTAAAGGAGATAAATAGTTTCCCTGTAAAAATAACAAAAAACAAAAACTCTCCAATCGTCTTTGGTGCCACACGAAATTCAAGCCAAGGACGTTTTTTGTGATGTTTATATGAAATTTTTGTATGCGAACAAAAAAGAAATCCGAAAGGTATGCTTGCGTTGTCGCCGCGCGCCGTCGTCGTTGTCGTCAGCGGCTTAGCTTCTTCGATCGATTTTTTCGTATTTTACGAAGGAATTTTTTTCTTGATAGGTAGTTTGTGCGAGGCGAGGAAGAAAAAAATGAATGAAAAATGAAAAATGAAGAGTAGGTAGGTATGTACATATATACATTTAACTTGAAGTTTTGTTATAAGATTCGGGTAAATTTTCTTTTAACTTTGGAATTGAATTTTTTGAAGTTATCAATTTGTGAATGGAATTTTAAAGATTTCTGAAATGTTTTACTTTTATTTTACTTAATATTTATAGCTTATTGAAGGTACGTTGCTAGGTATCTAGGTAAGGATTAAATTATTAACGTAGGTAATAAAATTTCGGTTTGTAGGGAAATTGGAAGGTTCAATATTTGTTATTTTGTTTAAAGGATTTTGTTATTTATTGTCCTTAATTTAAATAATTTTTGTTTTGACTATGAAATCTCGAAATACTTGAATGTATGTATACATATCTATGCATTATTAAAAAAAAAACAAGTTTTAGAGTCAAGTTCTTGATTTTTCATCCGAATAATAAATTGAACCATTTTTGGTTTATACATTCATATACCTATCTTTTTTAGACAACGTTTGGACGGCTTTTTTGGTTTCTCAAATACCTATCTCAGGAACAAAATATGTTATTGTAAGAAATAACATTTTGAATTACTTTGAATATATTACTGACTAAAAACTAGATTATTAAAAAATATCAAAAACTAGAACTTTGTCAAAAATGTAAAATTCGAATATTGATATAATTTTTCAATTTTATTATTTAATATTGATTAGATTACCAAACGAAATACATAGCTGTTCCTGTTGTTATAAAATAAAATTGTTTATTAAATATATACATAGCTGTTCCTATTGTTATAAAATAAAATAAATAATTTACCGAGACATAATTAATCGTCTTTTACATTATTGACTTCAAATAAATATTTATTCCATTCAATGGAAAATTTTCAACGTAGGTACTGTTATTTTTTTAAGTAGAAAAACTAAAAAAAATGTTTCGGGCTCAAATATACAATGAATGGAAAATTGTATACCTAATACCTACCTATTCAAAACTATTTTCTACTACATGAAATGATGTTTTTGTCATATGGTGAAAGTTTGAAAAAAAAATTCAATTGACAGTTCTTTTTACGAAAAATAAAAAAAGTACAAAAAAATCTAGGTACCAAGAATTGGTAAAAAATGTTTTTTGGCTCGAATATCTCAAGACCGGATAACGATATTGACTTCAAATTGATTTTTATTATACAAATACAACTGTTAAAATATGGAATAATTGTGACAAATATCGATTTGAAAGTTCTTTTACAAAAAATAGAAACCTAAAACCAAAATTAAGTTAAAAAAATACTAAAGTGTTTCTTGACTTGAATATGTCGAGAGTTTATTGTTTGCATAATTTACATGTTAGAATATGGTACATTTTTTACATTAATTGTATTGACAGTTTTTTTTACAAAAAATAAGAAACTAAAACCAAAATTTACCAAAAAGTAGGTACATATTAAAAATTGTTTTTCGACTCAAATATCTTCACAACAAGCAATAATATTGACTTCAAATGACTTTTCTTTTAATCATAAATTATACAATTTTTAATAAATTATAAAATATTGAGAAAAATCTAATTAACAAAATAAAAACTACAAAAAGTTACATACATATGTATATGAAAAATTGGTATAAATGTCTCGAGAAATTTCTTAAGTCTGATTATAATTTTGTATTATTAAAATTTGTATCAATCAACATCAAAAGTAAATCGATTAATACCTATCTCTCTTTTTTATTTTTAAAAAGATGACAATATACATCAAGTGATGTTGAAGTTTTATTCATGCTAGAGTTATCAAAAATCTTATAACTTATTTGCTGTTTAAAAACCTTGTTTGCAATATGTACCTATGTATACCTAAAGAGAAAATGGGAATTAATTCTATTTCCATTTTTTACTAGGTATGTATGTAGGTATCTAAGGTTTAGATCTTTTTAAAAATAGCTTGATAACCCAATTCAAAAACTTTTACTATAATTTCTTTATTCTTATCAATAAGGAAATGGGAAAAAAATGTTTTATAACTGACTGTTAGGAAAAAAAATCCCTCAAATGAAATAAATTTATGAGTTTTGCAGAATATGTAAAATGAAAACTAAATGTTCCCTATAACAATCCAAATTTTGAAATGACTTGGAATACATAGTAGCTACATTTTTGACTTCAAGTCGATTGAAATGCAAACTTGTAAAAATCGAAATTAGTAAAATACTTTTATAAAAATTACTGGATGCATAATCTAGCTACAATTAATGTCATAAAGACTACCTACATACATGCCATGAAACGTAGGTACCTACAACCTACCTAGGTACATACATATTATGTACATATGTATCTATTTGAAAAAAGAATTGAAACGATTTAACTAAATTATTGAAAAATGATCTTAAGACTTTTTTAATTGGCAAACTTATCTACCTACCTATGTAGGTAAGTCACCGTGTCTGGCTTTTTTTGCCTAGCATTTTTTAGGACATAAAAGTTTTGATCAAGGTATTTAACTAGTTAAATAAAAGACACTAACACACCTACACGTACACACATAAGTAGGTATGTAAATTTTAAAAAAATAAATGCTTTACTTACCTACCTACCAAGTTTCTTTTCGAAGCTTCAAAAGAATTAAAAATGCTAAATAAGATGATAAGTAAGAAAAACTAGTCTAAAAAGGAACATTTAAAGTTCTAATTTAAAAAAAATATATATAGGTACATACATAGGTACCTACCGACCTATGCAGATACATTTAAAACAACATTTTTTCATGGCAAGTATACCTATTAAAAAGAGAACACATACTATTTAAACCATTTCTATTTCTTAATATGAACATAATTTCCTTATACCTACTTATTTACCTAGTTCATGATTTTCAATTAGATTATTTTTTAAAGATGAATAAGAATCTGCATTGTTTTGCCTAGCCGTGATAACCATTCACATACCTATTTAGCTTTATTTTGGATTTTCACGAAAATTTAAAACTCTTGCAAACCTATTTCATATTCCTTAACGCTCGGACTTAAAACATTAAATTAATTATATTTCCATACCTACCTATCTAAATTACATCCATCTGATCATCAACAACACAAAATTCATCAAAGATCAAACCATACAGGAATAGGAATACCTACCCAAAATTGTTTCTTTCACCTGCTGTTGTGTGTCGTCTGGTAAAGACGACTACCGTAAAGCATACTAAAAAAATGTAAACAAACCAAAGTCTCCCAATACTGCAAAATGTCCGTTTTTTTAGTCTTTCTAACTCTTACACAAATTGTATAGTCTTTCCTTGTCTCACTTCGATTTAAATTCTCGTCAGTTGCATGTCTCCCATCTGAAAAAAATGTCTCCCGGAGACGTTCGACCAAAAATAACAAGATGCCGCACCATTCGACCTCAGCCATGAGAGTACTATAGTTTTCATATACAAAGGATCCACCTCTCTACAAGTGCATATCATGCCAACACCACAGAATCATCCGTGCAAGAGTATGGGTACGCTTCCAACACTCACGCACAGATGAGCTCAGCTGCATGGTTACTTCCCTGCGGCGCTCAAAATGATCGAGCCAGTAGCCGATAGATGGGGTTACATTAAAACAATTCGCGCGAAACTTAAAACATACAAAAGAACTAATTACTCTGAAATAGAAAACACAAATTAATAATAACCATGATTGGTCAAGTGGCGACGCTAATAAACTTTCATTATCAAAAAAAAAACAACTAAAATTAATGAAAAACAAATACACGACGGATGACATAACAAGCACCCGAACAGAAAATTCCCCATCGATCGGCTACGCATCTCACTCGTATATACCTTTCCTACTCTTAGGTGTTATACCAGCAAAAAAATAACTTCCATTATTTTGCGCAAGCTTAGTGTCTCTCTATAGTATTTTGGGAGTTGTGCTGTCATTCGAATATTAAACACTGCATTAGCAAACCAGCAACTAAGGACACCGGTAAGTAAACAAGACGTTTTTATTTATTTTAGTTTAATTTTATATTGTTTAATTTCTCTTCTTTTTTCCAGATGATGTTTCGTCGGCATCAGGACAAATGGCTGACAGGCGTCCGCAACAAAATTTGTTGCTTATGGGAATATATTCACAATAAGCAGCAAAAAAAAAACTTCGGCCGCCTGAGAAAAGATGTTGAATCGCCGCGAAAAGGTTAGGAATTTTTAATTTAAAAAAAAAAAACATATTTTAGTTTTTTTTTTTCAGCTTGCCCATTGGTTTCCAAGTGGGGAAGAACCTACGATTGCAGCCGGGCCAAACGAAATTGAAGGTAAGTATCTTACCAAAATACTTAAGTTGGCTTAAGCCTTTTTTTTTTCTATCGAAATAGCCCTGATTCGATTGAGGTCAACGACCTATCTTGTATTACGGACCTACCTCAACATCGGATCAGAGGATTTTTTTTTGATCGAGTTGGTGTCTTAAATAAAATTAGTAACTATGAGTAATGTACAAAAGGAAGCATGCAAACAATAACAACAGGTAAAAGTGAAATAAATAAAACTTAAGGTAATATCACAAAAAAAACAACTTAAAGTTAATATCACAGATTTTTCTTTGGTCTCCAGTTCTCCACATGCACAACAAAATTATAAACGAAATCACAGCGGAAAAATATCTGTGTAGACCTTTATCAGCTGTTTATTAAAAATGACAATATTTGTGGGGCAGAATACGAATAAATAGAGCTTTTAAAATTTCGATGGCAATTAACGTACCGGGTAGTTAAATCGTGAACGAAAAAGTGTGGAGAATTGAAAAAATTGTACTAAGAAATCTATTACCATTCTCCACTCAAAAAAACAATTTAACAGAGCAGCAGCGTACCGCAAAACTAAAAGTAGAACGAAAATGTTCGTTTCGGATTTCGTCTGGGATTTTTTGGAAAATTTCTGTGGGGTGGGGAGTTTGTTTATTTGTAGAAAAAAAGGGAAACAGTCATCTTAGTTAATAAATTTATCTTTGGCTTCCTTGTTTTTTTTTTTTTACGGCCCATAAAAATAAAAAAAATAAAAATTAAATCCTGCTGTTTTGGCCCGTGATGGCCATTGAGTTTGACATGCTTGCTGTGAGGTAATCAGAAGACTGTGACAACACCAGAAGTAGAACAAGTTCATAGGAATTCGAATTTTGGCTATCCGTGGAATCAGGTATAGCCAGATTCCTTGTGAGGTGGGGTTTGGAATCCGAAAGTTTGTTGGAGTGGAAATTTATCTCGATCTTTCAGCCAACCATTTGCTGCACAATATACCAGTTAATATGAAGTGGTTGTAAGAAAGAGATAAATGGAAACAAGTTCTAAATTTCAAACACACCAGTCATTAAGACAATAGAAACTAATAACGTGACAATAACAACAACTCTTACAGAAGGAAAGGAAACTTTTTTTTTCACACACCTTAGCATTTAATTGATCAGACATACAAAATCATTTTTTTTTTATTTTTCGTTAAATTCTTTTAATTTACATAAATACATATTTTTGTTTTTCTTTATAATTTTTGTTTTTTCTCTTTAGTTTTTAACTTTATATATATATTGAATTTTATCCATACGTTTTTTTTTTATAATTACATTTTTTTTTAATTTTTTTTACTTTCTGTATTGATCCTTTTAGTATTTATTTTTTTTTAATTTTAATTTTTTTTTTGAAATAAAATTTTTTTAATTAATAATAATCTGAGAATGTCAGAAGGTAGGAAGAAAACAGGGGCAATGCCTAAAACAGTTCCTCAAACGAAAAGAGTCACACGTCAGAGGATTTTGTTAGAAGATGACATGGAAAGTGCTGGTCTCACGGACCAACCCAGGACAGTAACGACGACGTTGACACAAAATGTAAACTTGGACAGAACATTTCACGAAATCAGTAAAATAATACGTGATATGGACATACAAGAAACGGAATCAACTAGGAACGAAATTCCAATGACTAATAATCAAAACACTGATAACGAACTTGATGAGGCTACAGGCGGAGATTACGGTCAAGAAGATGAGGGTGAACAAAGCAATTTACCACACAAACAAGGAAGAAATTTACAACAAAACTATTTACAAGAACAACAACATTTACGAAATGAACAAGAACGTCTTATCCAACAAAACAAATACCCTTAGTATTCTTGCAGATGTTTTGTCAGAAATGTACAAACTATTTGACAAGAATATGAAAGAGGTAAACAGTAAGTTGGTTAGTTTGGAACAGTCCATGACAGGTCAGAGAGAGACGAATTGTAGACAAGACCTCAGACATGAGAATACGTACTCTAAATGTAAGGACAGACGGACTAACCACTCGTCAAATGAACGATCGACATTGCAAACTTCAAACATAAATTCTTCATCCATGGACAACAACCGAAAGGTTGATGTTCATAGATGGGGAATAAAGTTTGACGGTTCAACAAAAGGAATGCCGATCGGAAGCTTCATTTTTCGAGTAGAGGCTTTAAAAGAGAAAAATAGATTGACGGACGACCAGCTCTTTGCCAATTTTCATCATTTAGTCACAGGCTATGCTGAGAGATTATATTGGCAGTTTCTAGAAGAAAACCAGGGGGATGAGATGTTAAACTATTATGACTTTAAAACAGAGTTACTTAGACAATTCAAAAACAATAAACGTGATCACGAAATTCTTTGGGCAATCATGAATCGAAAACAAGAACATCACGAGACATTTGATGCATTCTACGCTGACATTAGGGACTTAGTTTTACAGTTAGAGACACGATTTCCTGAAAAGGATTTAATTGACATGGTTAAGAAAAATCTGAAGGACAAAGTCAGCACTTTAATTTTTGGATGCAGAATCAATAGCATTAGAGAGGAATGTAGACGAGCTGAAGAGCATATAGCATTAAGAAATGCAAAAGTTAAGAAGTTCGTAAATGAAATAGACGATGAAGATACTTCTCGAAGACGGCAAAAGACAAGCGATTCAGAAGACGAAGCTTATGAAATAGCTGAATTTCAACAAAAAAGACCCGAAAAAGGACATTTAACCAGATAGATAAAAATAAAAAATTCAAAGGACAAGATAGGAGAGTAAATAGAGGTAAGGAAATAAGTCAATCCTCAGGAGTTTGCCCATCAACATTTCATACCTTAACGTGTTTTTGTTGTGGACAAGGCAGCGTTTCTTTCCGGTGTTCTGCATGCCAGGGAAACCAAAATGTCGGCAGTGCATCCGGGAGTCAACCGCCGACTTCGAAACCAGTCCCGGACGATGCGAAGAACCTGAAGGAATAAAAATATTAGAAAGAAAAACAGAACTAAATATAGGACATACTAACCAACAGAACACTTCAAAACCCATCAAGGGCCTTCACCAAAGACAAATTGAATATGACGAAGCAAGGAGACGAATTTTTGGTGAAGAGATTAGATTGGACAAAGTTAAGACTAGAAACTATTTAAAAATTAGTAGACTACGAAAAAAATTTGCAATATGTAAACGGACGAAAGATAAAATTGAATCTACGATATTGACTATAACAGATGGCAACAGGCCATATGCGAAAGTGCAAATATTAGATGAAGAAATACTAGGACTATTAGATAGTGGAGCATCCCTTACATGTTTAGGAAAAGGTGCAATAGATTTTTTAAGTAGGAAGAATATAAGAATGACTAAAAGAACAACGACATAAAAACAGCTGACGGAAATCACCAGAAGACAGAAGGACGATTTAAAACAAATGTCTCGTGGAGTGGTAAGACTCAAGAGTTAGAGATCATGGTTGTTTCCGTTCTTCGGTGTAGATTTCTGAAGTTCCTTCAATGTTGCTCCAAACATTGTTAGTGAGCTTAACGCTCCTGTAAAGACAAAAGAACTTCCGAATTTTCGGGAATTATCACTGTTCAACCAACCTTGAAGAACATGTGATTGAAGTAGATGACGAACAAATTCCCATAAAACAGAGGTATTATCCCATTTCTCCAGCAGTACAGAAGCTTCTATATGCTGAACTAGATAGAATGCTGGAGATGGGAGTAATAGAGGAGAGTAACAATGCTTGGAGTTCTCCAGTTGTTTTAGTGAGAAAAGTAGGATGTGTCTGGATTCCAGAAAAGTGAACGCTAGGACGAAGAAGTTTGCTTATCCTCTTCCTCACATCGAGGGAATAATAAGCAGACTTCAAGACACGAAATTTATCTCCAGTATTGATTTAAAGGATGCATTTTGGCAAATTCACTGGAGAGCAGATCAAGGGAGAAAACAGCTTTTACAGTACCTGGGCGTCCGTTATACCAATTCACGGTCATGCCATTCGGGTTGTGTAACGCCGCTCAGAGAATGTCAAAGCTAATGGACAAAGTCATTCCTGGTCGTCTTCGACAGAATGTCTTCGTCTATCTTGACGATCTCTTGATCTGTTCTCCAGACTTTAAAACCCATATACAGGTACTGGAGGAAGTTGCATTAGCCTTACGCCAAGCAGGCTTATAAAATAAAATATCTAGGATATGTAGTTGGCGATGAATGCATTCGGACTGACAAAGACAAAGTATCAGCGGTTGAGGACTTTCCAATTCCAAAGACCCCCAACAACTCCGTAGGTTCCTAGGTATGACTGGTTGGTACAAACGTTTCATACCGAACTATGCAACTATAGCAGCTCCAATGACTTACTGTTTGAAGAAATGACAGACTTTTGTAATGACTGACGAAGCAATAACATCATTTCAACTTCTCAAAAAAAATTTAGTTACAGCTCCAATACTCACAAACCCAGATTTTTCAAGACACTTTTACATACAATGTGACGCTTCAACATCAGGTGTAGGCAGTGTGATCTTCCAAATGGACGAAGAGAACAATGAACGACCAATAGCATTGATGTCTCAGAAGATTAATTCTGCTCAAAGAAATTATAGCGTTACGGAACTTGAGTGTTATGCAGCCGTTCTGTCGGTAAAAAAGTTCAGAGCTTACGTAGAGGGTTTACCCTTTACTATCATAACCGATCACGCAAGTTTAAAATGGTTGATGACCCAAAAACACCTTACAGGACGGTTGGCCAGATGGAGTTTCAAACTTCAGGGTTTCGACTTCGTGATCGAACATAGAAAAGGGGTCCAAAATGTGGTTCCTGATACTCTTTATCGAATACACATGGAAGAAATCACTGCTGAAGACCTATCACCAGAGATTGACCTTAGTTCACCTTATTTTTCATCAGAAGAATATGTTGAACTTAAGATAACAATAGACCAAAACAAAGACAAACTACCAGACATTTGTATATCAGATGGATTTGTTTACAAACACACGGACATAAGAACAGGTGACGCCGTACAAGACGACCGCGCATGGAAACTCTGGGTCCCTAAGGAGTTGTGTGAAAACCTTTTGAAAGCCGCTCACGACTTTACAGCATCTGGGCACGGTGGCATAAATAAAACGCTGTCTAAATTGAGACAAAATTATTTCTGGCCTGGAATGGCTACCGATGTTCAGAACTGGGTAAGATCATGTGAAATCTGTAAGTGTAGCAAGTCCATTAACATCACAACTCGACCGCCAATGGGACAACAAAGACTGACTGAACGACCTTTCCAACGCTTATTTATAGATTTCCTTGGGCCATATCCACGTTTTAAAAATGGTAACACACACATATTCATTGTCGTAGACCACTTTAGAAAAAAGTTTTTCCTTAAAGCAATACGAAAAGCAACATCATCTGAGGTAGTAAAATTCTTAGAAGAGAGTGTTTTCCATGTTTTTGGCGTACCTGAATTTGTTCATTCAGACAACGGTAAACAATTTATTTCAGAATTGTTTACCAGATTTTTGAAACGTTATGGTGTTAAACATGTACGAACTGCGATTTATTCTCCACAAGCTAACGCGTCTGAAAGAGTAAACCAATCTGTATTATCGAAAATCAGATCTTATCTCGGTAGTGATCAAAAACATTGGGATCAGCACGTTAGCAATGTAGCATTTTCATTGCGCAGTGTAGTACATGATGCAATTGGCGTCGAACCATATTATGATCCAAAATGGAAATAGTTATGAATTACTTCATAAATTAGCCGCTGTAAAAGAATCCAAAATTGAAATTTTGAGCAAAGACGACCGATTAGCACTGATAAGAGCAAAAATCTTTAACAATTTAAAAATAGCACACGATAAAACAACAAAAATCTATAATACGCGGAGTCGAGACATCCAATATAAACCTGGACAGATTGTACATCGTAAAAATTTTAAACAAAGTAATGCAAATGAAAATTATATTGCAAAACTCGGACCGAAATTCCTTAAGTCGATAATATTAAAAACTAAAGGAAATTCCCTCTATGAAGTTGGCAACTTACAAGGTGAAAAGGTAGGAGTATATCATGCAAAGGACCTCCATACTTAACATGAAAGAAACAAAAAAATCTTGACGTACTCAGATGATGTTGTTCCACTGTGATATTTTAATTTTCCTTTTTTTTATCTGTGATATTTTAGCTTGGTTTAGACTAAAGGCCTGCATGAATACATTCATTTACCTTCTCTGAGCAAGCACAGTAAATCAGTGTATTCTGTTTGTTGCATGCTTAGAAAGTAGTGTACATTAAAAGAGAATACACTATTTTTAAAACCAAACACTGTGCACCATTCAATTTCCTTGTATCAAAACGAGTACACTGTTTGGTTTCTCTCATATCCTTGAAAGCTTGAACCAAATAGAACAGAACAAGCCTAACACACCGAATACAATATTTGGTGGCGCTCTCCTAAGGTTGACTTCTCTCGTTTGAAGAGACAAAGCCTGTTACGTGGCCCTGTTGATTTCTCTGTATCTATCTAAACACTTACCAAATAGGATAGATTTAAAATCCTACAATAAAAAAATCCAGGGACTGGTACAGAAATGAGCCTGAAATAAAGAAAGAAAATATCCCAAAGCTAAAGTTAATACAGAACTAGTTGAGGTAGGTCACGTACCTTGTATATAAAAATGTTTGGCGATGTTCCTTCTGAGTCCTTAGCTTTGATATTCTTTTTTTTTGTGTAATCCTTCGTCATTCTAATTAATGTTGTCATAAAAACTATAAAAATAAGAGTAGAATTAGTAATTAAATAAATAAATATAATAAAAGGAACATTTGTTCTGTGAAAATTTGGGAGTTTTTGCTTGCAAGTTTTCACACACAAATATTCTCTTCAATTTCAATGATGCTCACCATTTCAATATATATTAATGTTCAGCTTCCCCTGAAAAAGAATTAGGATAATAAAAATATGAAATAATGACAAATTTTAAGTGATTATTTCAATATTAAAATACTTGCAATTATCTCCTAGGACCTAGGCTATCCGCGGCCATGTTGTCTGTTTATGTTTTGACATTTGTGTTTCATGTACCTTTTAATAAAAGGACATATATGTCTGCGTTTCTTTTGCGCATTCGATATTAGTTTTGTCTCCCTCCCCTAAAAACCGAAAAGGGATATAATTTCAATATCCAGCGCATGCGCAGAATGAATTCGCTAAGTTTAGACCAGCTGATTTTGTGCAATGTAGAATTAAGTTTAGTATTAAGATAGGTAAGGAAATTTTGATTGATAGGGAAATATTTGGTTTTGATAGAGAATGAGTGATAGTTGATTTTTACATTAAGGCTGGGTGGCCAGCCAAAAAAACGGCTGGAATGTTACAAATAAAGCGATAACTTTTACATTTCGAATGCTAATTGATTGAAATAAAAATTAATGCATTCTCAATAAACAGGGCTACTAAACTGCATCATTATAATTTTTAAATGTATAATATAGTAATTCTGAGAGTGAAACAAACTACAATTTTGTAGCTATTTTGATAGTAGTTTAAAATGCACCATTTATTTTTGATATAGCTAAGATTTTATTTAATTTTGTTGGTGTTTTCAAAAGAAATTAATTTAATTAAGGGAGTGACGGATTGACTTTAATTTATTTAATTTTTTTTATTGGCAAAAAATTAGTCCAATCTTATGCAATTTTCAATGGGTTTGGCGTGTTTGAACAGGTATACCTTCTTTAATCTACAACATATTTTATTGGAACAAAAAGTATTGTAAAGCCAGTCTCAAATATTTTTATTACAAGTAAATTTTTTTTTAATAATTCACTTCTAAAGTTTAAAAAAATAAAAAATCCTAAAAAAAACGCAAAAAACGTTTTTTTTTCGATGACTTTTAAATATCCCTCATTCATTATTTAGCCTTTTGAACTATATTTTTTTTCTTTATTTTATTGAATAGCTTAATTAATTAATTCGGGAGTGACGGATTGACTTTTATGAAAAAAAAATTATTAACCCTTTAAATGTTCATTGAAAAAGCCCAAATAACAATTAGCTTTCCAGAGAAAATAATGCTTGTGCATATTTTTCTTATTTTTTTATTTTTTTTCAGTATTTTTTCTATTTTTCTCCAATTCAAAAATTCTAATTGCGGTGATGGTTGTTTTTAAATAAATTTTTGAAAAAGTGTCTAAATTGGTGTTTTTCCCTTTGAAATTTCCTTTTTACACGCACACATAGAAGTTTCAGTTCCCACAAATTCCACTGCGAAATTAGCGCTTCGAGAGAATGTTTTTCATTTGGAAAAGAAATGAGCCCCGCCCACCCGCTCTCAAATATTTTTGTTCTTGCTTTACATATTGCTGGTTGTTTCTTCTTTTCTGCATGAAGGATAGAAAATTCAATAGAAAAACCGGTTATTGGAATTTGAGGAATATGTAATGACAAACCAGTTTTTTGGCAATGTGTTGACTAGAGCAAGTGTACGTCCAATTCGGGTGGTGGGAAGAATGCAGAACCGTATTGTGAGTGGTTTATCTACCTACTTCTTGCACCCTTTAGTTTAAAGATGTAGCAGTAGTCATGATCGTTTTGTTTTTTTTATATTTCATCTAGATTTTTTTTGTGGCAATAGAGAGGGGATTTATTGTTCTTTGGCAAAACAAAAACAATTTCAGTGTAAACGAGATCAGGACCTGTTTTTGAGAAAATATTGAAATCGAAAGGAAACGTAAATACCGCATAGACTGTCTTTTTCTTTGGTAGTTATTGTTGTTTTTTTTAATTTTCCCAATTTAGCGTGTTATAGATCTTATAAAGATACTCATTTTTTTCTTCGACTCTATTCTTGTTCAAAAAGAGTGTAGAGAGAGTAACAAACAAAAACAAATTTCCGCTGGCCACATATATGGCGATGCCATGAAATTCATGGCAAAAAAAGGTCACTAACACAAATAAAGTCATTTACATGAAGTTTGAGTTTGCCGATCTGGGACACCCAGCCTTAAAATTATTAGGATTATTAATTAATAGGATAAGAGAAGTTAAATGGGAGAAGTAAGACTGAGACAGACATAGAGAGGGGACAAGAATAATGAATGTGTATGTGTGATGGATTTGGTTCATTTAAAAAATGGGGTAAGGCGAACGGGATAGGGATGGAAAATATACCCCACCGATCCAGGGCTAAAAATAGTTATCTCACTCAGATGTATTGGTAGTTATTTACTTACTTAGACAAAGAATTAGGCTAAGAAGAAAAATTATTGTTACTCTTGATAAGCTAGTGAAGCAAACTGGAAGGCTAAACTTTAACTGCCAAATTTAAAAAAATACAAAAAAATATAAATAAAAAAGTGAAAATAATAAATATTGGATATTAGTGAATAAATGTTTCAATAAGGTAAAGAAAAAAAAAATAAATAGATTTAAATATAAGAAATTTTGAAATAATAGTGAAAAAAAAAATTTTAGATACAAAGGTTACATCTGAAGTAGGAATAAACCTAGAGATAGTGTTTCCAAGCAGAGGACAAGGCACAAGACCCCGCTACAGGCCTAAGCCTCTGCTTCCATTTTTTGAGCTGAATTTTTTTATACTTGGAACTAGGACTTCACCATAGCAAAGTATTCCTTTGTCCACAGACAAAGGATAAACTTTATATAAAGAGCAAGGTCGAAGAAGGGTACTATGATATATAGTATATTTATATATATAGTTACCCAAAGTAGACTAGGAAGAAGTTAACAATAGGTGCTCTAGTGAAAAGAAAAAAGAAAAAAAGTTTTTGAACAATTAACAAAAAAAAATAAAAAATATAAGAATAATTAGAACAATTAACAGTGAATTTGAAATTGTAAAATTGAATTCTCCATATTGTTTTTTTTTTAGTTTGTTAACAATTTTTTTTGAATTAATTAATTTAGTTAAAGTGATTTTTTTTATTTTTAAGTATTTGAATTAGTGAATAAGTGTAGTTAAAGTGTCTACTCCCGATCTTCAGTGCTGCCGGCAGGACAACGAGGGACGGTGTTAAAACGTGAGTAAGAAAACAAAAATTCGTGGACATAAAGGTCCAAATACTATCAGAAAAAAAAGAAAGGTCAATTTAACTAAAATTGATATTGTTTAATTTTATTTTATTATATATATATACATATATATATATATTTAACAGATTTTGGAATAAAAAAGTAAAGAAAAGAAACAAAAGGGAGAGTAAAATTGTAATAAGATAAGTATAAGTATTATTTCTTACTATGAAAAATCTAAATAAATTTTAATGTGTAAAAATTAGATATTAAACATGAAGTGGTAATTTTTATTTAGCTAAAGGTGTGTAAAGCAAAGCCGTCCTGATAGGTGAGATAGAACGGACTAGACAGACTGTTGCTGCACCGCAGAAACCAAAATACAAAATCTTGCAGATAAATAAATTTGCTATAAATTCGATTTTATTTCCTATAAATTCACAAATTAATAAACTTTTAGAAGTTTTAAACATAAAAACTTACAATTGGTATTCTTATCCAATGCTAATGCGCAACAATTTCATTTATCAAATATATAATATATGTACATATGTATATCTATGAAATGTAAATTAATATTAAGTTTTTAATAATTTAAATATGTAGAAAATGTAGTATACCTATGAAGGATTTCCTTCAAATAAATTTTTATAAAACCCACGAGCTCCAATTTTGCCAATCCAACTATTATCCGTTAGGATTAAAAAATAAAAACGACTTAAATCACATTGTCAAGAAATTATACTTAAACATCTCTTTCATTAGAAAGAGATGAAAGTATTATTATTAGGAGGAAGAAAAGGTCTAATACTTGCAATAAGTTCCCACTTTATACAAAGAGGTATTATTGATTTTATGTAAGGTGGCTGACATTCCGGGGGCCGTCTGAACCCTAAGGTGAAGACAAAATATCAAGCACAGCCACCCGACCAACTGATCTCCTCTGTTTTATGTGTCCGCTCGATAATCGCACATCACAGGTTCGAACTACTCCATCAGGTCCTGGATACACCTTAACCACCTCTCCCATCTTCCATAATGATCTAACTTCGTTTGGCTCCACCAAGATAACGATACTACCTTCAACGACCGGCTTTATATTCTTATGCCATTTAGTTCGCCTTGTTATTTCAGGTAAATATTCCAAATACCATCGTTTGGAGAACTCTGCCATCAAATGTTGCGATCTTCGACTGTACAACTTACTATTTATATCGCTGTCGTAGAAAATTCCGGGGGCCGTAACATTTCTGTCATCATCACCAAAAAGCATGGAATTGGGTGTAAGTGGTTTTGGATCGTCAGGGTCGACTGGGATGTGTGTAAGGGGTCGACGGTTGATCTGGCCCTGGGCTTCAATGAGAGCATTTCGAAGGACATCCTCTCTTGGTACAACTCCTCGTAGAATAAAATCAACAGTGATTTTGATTGACTGAATTAACCTCTCCCATGCACCACCCATCCATGGTGAATACGCAGGAATGAATCGCCAAAGTATACCTTCATATTTGGCTGAGTATCCAGAAAGAGCTGCTTCCATCGCCTTAACATCCTTTTCTAGCAAGTTTCTCGCTCCGACAAAATTGAGACCATTGTCACTATATAAAAACCTAGTAACGACTCGATTGATCAAGAACCGGCGGAGTGCCATAGTACATTGATCCAAAGACAGGTCATTCAGAAGATCAATTTGAACGGCCCTAAATGTTAGACAGGTGAAGATCATTCCGAATCTTTGCGGTTCCTCTTCCAAATCTCACTAACAACGGACCAAAGCAATCTACGCCAACGTGCGTAAATGGCCTTGAATCAAAAGATAAACGAGCGACAGGAAGTTGGCCCATCAACGGCATTTGCGGCTTAGCTCTGATAAGTTTACACATATTGCAACGGGTTTTGATTTTTTGAACTGTAGTCCTAATACTGATAATCCATGCTCTCTTCCGTATGTCAGAAATGATTCCAGCTGTACCAGTGTGAAAATTGCGATCGTGATGATATTGCACAAACACGTCGACTAGAGGATGATTTTTTGGCAGAATCGCGGGATTTCGAGAAGCGTATGATATGAGTGCCTTTCAGCATCCAAGAATAGAGAATAATTTTGTAGCGAGCTCGAGTTTTCTGTTGTTTTATTCTTACTCAGAGAATTGAATTCAGCAAAAAAGGCATCTTGCTGAATTTTTCTAAACAGCCAATCTTCTGCACGATTATATTCAGATGGAGTAATGAAACATTCCTTTTCTATAACCTTCTTAAAATAAAAGTCTTTAGCACGTAGTAAAAATGCAATCGTCCTCACTGAAGAGCCCCAATTTGCTTGAAACCTTGGTTTTAACTCATCATAAACGCGGAAAGAAATTCTTGACGAGCTAGCATGAACCATAACACAAGCATCTGCTTCGCTGAAGACGGCTTCGACGTTTTTAGATTGGCTTGATTTAATGGGCCACAGCTCAAAGGGTTCCTTTAGAAAATCAGGTCCTTTAAACCACCTGGACTCGTAATTTCCCATATAAGGATCACACCATTTTGTGCCATCATCGACAACGTTGTCTGCAGATCCAATGTAAAACCATTGTTGAGGTGAAGTTGAATCCAAGATCTCTCCGATTCTCACGGCAACAAACGTAGGAAACTTGTATTCTGCCGAACTAATCCAGGAGAGAACTGTTTTTGAATCCGAGAGAAAGAGAACGTCACGAAAAGAAATGGAATGATTAGCTCTTATATTAAGAGCCAGACGAGTTCCAAGAACTGCAGCTTGCAATTCTAAACGTGGAATCGACAACTTTTTCAATGGCGCTACTTTTGCTTTAGCCATAACCAGAGCAACTTCAACGTTGTCATTCTTTTGAAAACGGAGGTATGCAACAGCGGAAAAGGCCTTTTCTGAAGCATCCACGAAGACTATAAGACTGGGCTCTGAATCGCTAGGAGACCATGAAACATACAGGCGTGGGATCTTTAGTTTCTCAATGTTTATCAGCTCCTTGATGAATTCCAGCCACTGTTCCCTTAGATGATTCGAGATTGGTTCATCCCAATTAGAACCTTCCCGCCAAACTTCTTGCAAAATTATCCGCCCTCGGATAACATAATGTGAGATAAGTCCCAAGGGATCAAAAATTCGCATGATAGTTTTAAGAATTTCTCGTTTAGATATTGAACTCTCCGTAGTTAACATCTTCTTTAATAAACCTTCATCTGAAACCTTATAAGTAAGAATGTCTAAATTAGGTTCCCAATACAAATCCAAAATTTTTGTAATGTGACTCTCAGATTCATTCGGATCTATGCTTATCAATTTCGCATTAACATTTTTCTCTGGAACTTGCTTCAAGAAAACTATTTGACTGGACGCCTACCAATTCGAAACCCATTGACTTGCAAATTTGGATGGCATCTTTTGTGACTGATAAGGCTTGTTCCACTGTATCATGACTGTTGAAATAATCGTCAACATAGGTCCGGTTAACTAAACCATCTACAGCATCCGGAAATTCATGTTTGAACTTGTTAGCATGAAAGTTTTTCACAAATTGGGCACACACAGGAGAACACCATAGGCCAAACATCATCACTTCCATGATATAAACTGTGGGCATCTTCGTTGTATCTCCATCCCTCCAGAGAATGCGCTGACATTGCTGATCTTCAGGTTTTATTCTAATCTGGTGGAACATTTCCTTAACGTCAGCATTCACTGCAACCTTGCGTTCTCGTAGCTTGAAAATACCGGCATGAAGAGAAATTATGTTGTCAGGACCTTTTAGTAAATGCGAATTTAAAGAGACACCACACACCTCTGCTGCAAAATCAGCCACATCTCTGGGTTTCGGCGGGCTCTTGTTCGGATTTTCGACTATGAAAGTAGGCGCATACCAAACTCGAGGCCACACTTCTTTAAGCTCCTCCACAGAAGCAATCCTCGCATACCCCTTTGATAACAGACTAAGCATATGATTGTTCTTCCATTCTAAAAGGTGTGGTTTTTTCTTCAACGATTTCTCCAAAGAAATAAGTCGACTAAACGCCATCGAGTAACTATCCGGCAACTTAACATTATCGGCATCCCATAACAAACCAATTTCGTAACGATCATTGACGTACTTGATCGTACTCTCCATGATGCTCAGAGCACGACTGGTTTCTTTACTAACCAAATCGCCCTTCGGCGCCATAACACCAAATTCCTACGTTGTAAAGTGGCGTTTCACTAACTCGTGGAGTTCATCTTCGAATTTGATGGCGTCATGGAACAAAATTCGCATCGCCGGCTTTGAAACGTCATGAAAACAGGTTGCTCTGATCGTGGGAGCTGACTTACCATAAACTATCCACCCCAGGAGAGTTTTTAAAGCACATGGTTCTTCATCATTGCCGTGTCTCTGGCCATGGCCCAAAAGGAATTGTGCGTGATCCAACCCAACCAAAATCTTAGGCTTAGCATCGACTAGGTCTGTGAGTGTGAGCCCAAGAAGATGTGGGTACTGTTCCTTCAATGCGGTAGAATTAGTAGACTGCATTGGGAGCTCTAACCCTTTCACCGTATACACATTTTTCAAAAAGTGGCGTTTTTTATTTCGAGCACTAGAAACATCTAAAGAAGTTCTAATAGAATCTTCACTTCTAGACACGCCTTTCGTCCACTGAAGAGTTAGGTTTTCAGGTTGACCTTCAAGTCCAAGTTCATCGAACAAATCTTTTTCCATCATGGTTAAAGATGACCCATCATCTAAGAATGCAAAGGTGTCAACAAACTTTTCATTAGCCCCATAAAGTCGTATAGGAACAACCTTAAACATCACGGGCATCTCAGAGCCTATATGGTTTGAATTACACTTAGAATTAGGAACATATGGAACGGCTGACACATTTAACTCTTTATTCTGTTGAACGGGTGACTGATGTAAAAGAGGATGATGACGACCAGAGCAACCAGATATACCACAAATCTTCTTTTTAGAACACGACCTCCAATCATGTTGGGCTGGGTCCAAACAACGAAAACATATTTTTTGTTCTCTTGCAAACGATAATCTTAAATCTGGCGACAATGACTTAAATTCTTCACAATCATTAAGAATATGTTCCTTGCCTCCACATTTAGCGCAAGACATCTTTGAAACTGCAGATGTAGATAATGGTTGATGAGTCAACACCCGGTTTGTAGTTTTCTGTGCCAACTGTGTTCTTTTAGGAACAAATGTTTCCAAAGGCTTCACTAATTCCGGTGGCAAGTCAATCACTTTCTGCATAAGGAAATTTGCAAGATCCTCTATCGCTGCTCGTGGATTTGATAATTGCTTTTTTCGCCAATCCTGATAAAGGCCAACACCTAATTTGCACGACAGGTCAGTCAACACATACCCATTTGACAGGTCATCAACTCTGTTCATCGATTTCAAATCAGCAACAAATCCGTTTACTTTAACAGCCCATAAATGTAGATTTGGATCGCTTTTCGACTTCAAAGCTGGAAGTTTGAGAAGATCTGCCGTCAACCCATGAACCAAGACATCGGAACGACCAAATATAACACGCAGAGAATCCATAATTGCCTCATCATCGGTGGAATATTTCAGACGATCACTGACCAGCTGATATGCTTCCCCTTTAAGAGCTTTACGAAGACGAGCGATATTTTCTTTTGCACTGTACTTCCCTTCAATAGTAGTCGATCTATAGACCTCTTCGAAATAAGGCCATTCCCGCTTATTACTTCCAGAAAATGATGGCAACTCCTGCACGTTGCTTCTATTTAAAATAGTGAGCAAACTAGCCATATCGGAATGATGGATTGAAGAATCTTGGAAGCTTTCTTGATGACTGTGAGTGGCACTGGGGTGAATTGGTGTAGATTGACGTGGTTGAGTAGCATTTTTTAACAGCGACTGATGATTGGCTTGAATTTGTTTAATCATCTCTAACCGTTCATCTGAAAGTGGCTTGGAGACAGATGATGCTGGAGGGTCTTGTGGTTTGCTTGGAACTGAATTAGTAGCCAGCTTCTTTTTGATTTCCTCTAATTCATTCTTCAAAGAAAGAAGTTCTGCATCCTTTTGAGCAGCAGCCGCCTGATCCACTGCAGCGGCTTCCAACAGCAAATCTACTGTTGCAACTACCTCAACACTTTTATCCCTTTGTACATTACCTTCTTTATTAACCTCTTCACTAGGAACTTCTTCTGGTTCATCTTCCCTAAAAACGCAATCACTTTTCTTGCAATACCATGGATCGGCAGTGGAGAATAAGTCCTGGTTAAACTTGGCACAAGCAAAATGCCACCATCGCTTACAATTCTCACATGAAACCATCTCTGCCGAATCTGGCAAACGGCAAGACTTTTTAGTGCAACTGTGTTCCGTCTGACTCATCTTAGTGAAGTTCCTTAAGGTTGATTGAACAATTGAAATAAAATAATGTTGCTGCACCGCAGAAACCAAAATACAAAATCTTGCAGATAAATAAATTTGCTATAAATTCGATTTCATTTCCTATAAATTCACAAATTAATAAACTTTTAGAAGTTTTAAACATAAAAACTTACAATTGGTATTCTTATCCAATGCTAATGCGCAACAATTTCATTTATCAAATATATAATATATGTACATATGTATATCTATGAAATGTAAATTAATATTAAGTTTTTAATAATTTAAATATGTAGAAAATGTAGTATACCTATGAAGGATTTCCTTCAAATAAATTTTCATAAAACCCACGAGCTCCAATTTTGCCAATCCAACTATTATCCGTTAGGATTAAAAAATAAAAACTACTTAAATCACATTGTCAAGAAATTATACTTAAACATCTCTTTCATTAGAAAGAGATGAAAGTATTATTATTAGGAGGAAGAAAAGGTCTAATACTTGCAATAAGTTCCCACTTTATACAAAGAGGTATTATTGATTTTATGTAAGGTGGCTGACACAGACTTTTCTCTACGGACTATACATGACTGGTGGAGTTAAAATAGGGGCTATTTCCACAACTTCCGGCCATGGAAATAGCGAAGGAAGTATCTTCGCGATACTTGGGAGGGCGGTCAAACTTTCGTCAAAAGATCAGACGAATGTTAGAGAGACGATAGCCTAGAGAGATGAAAGTGTGTGCTTTAGGTATTGGTTTAGAATTACTTTAGGGATTTAGATTAGGATTGGTATCACGGGTGTAGGGCATATTTATTATTTTATATTTTTTTTTTCTTATATTATCTATTAAGTTTAATTATGGTGATGGGTATACAATTTTTTTTAAATATATTTATATTAGTTAGTTTAGCTTTTTTTTTATATTACTTGAATGAAGCACCAAACTTTATCTTTCCTTAGGGTATTGTTGAGAAACTAGATTTGTGTAAGCGGAATTGGCATGTTAATTTTTACCTTAGGCACGAAAAATAAGTGTTTAGTTGAGCAGGAAGGTACACCAAGAAGAGACAAGAACCACCCCAAGCGACGAGTTATAGCCGAGCAACGGCAAGCGTGCCGTTGTCACTTCTGGCGTACCGAAGATATCCCCTGTGGAGTCCTGACTCCTAACAACACTTTATTTTGATTTCAAGAATTAAATATACTTATTTTTAATATTTTTAAAATGGAAATGGAAGGAAAATTTTTTGTTACATTGCACACCCCAAAAATAAAAATGAATTCCAATGCAAATCAAATTTATTATTTTTGCAAAATATTTCGCTTTTAATATTTTGATTATTTAAATCAAACATTTGACTTTGACAGATCAACATTTTTAACTCACCTCCTAGACATAAGTTGGATATAGTTAGAAATAGTTACTATTAAATATCACTTTGTAACCGTAAGTTCCTATTTTGTTTCTTCGTTCAAAACTATTTTAAAAACAGTTTTCAACAATATAAACGAAAATTTTAAAATTGTTATTTTTGGACCCCACCCGAAATTTTTTTCTGGATCCGCCCCTGATACTTTTACGAACTGTTTTATTTTTATTTAAACGTTAATACTACTCTCACGCTCTCGCGTCTCTCCCTAAACCAATAAGTTATGTCGTTTTCAATTGGCAATCCGGAATGAGAAGTAGAAGCAGAATCCCAATTGAACACTTTTTGTGAATTCTGAAAAATTTGAAGTTTGGTGTGACTGTATTGGTAGTTTTGCAATCTTGGCTTTTTGGAAAATTCCTGCAGTAGAAAATTAACTGCATCACTTGCATCATCATCACTTGATAAAGAAGATGAGCAAGACGACTCCAACAATGTTTCTAACAAATTAGGAACAATTGCTAAGATATTGTCAATATTATTATCCATTTTTTTATAGTTTAGTTTTAATTTCAAGCAATCACTTCACAGTTCGCACAATTTGTTAATTCAAAAATATGACATTTTTTCAAGTGTGACATGTAAAATCTTTGAATGTGTGAGTGATTCTGTTTTTGCTTCTGACTTCAAATCCAGAAGAAAAATCTCTTCTTTTTCAGAATTAGAACTGTCACTTTTGCCCAATTGAACGCTTTGAGAATGCTTTTTTCTGATTCCAGATTGCCAATTGAAAACGACATTAGTTATTTTCTTTAAATGTCAGTTTTCAGCTCGTCACTTATCTATCCCATCCTTGCTATTTGGCCTGTTGAAGGCACTACCCTACTCCTTTCTTTCTAACCTCTACTAGCCAGTTATACCTTTGTCTCTTTTCCTTTCTAGTTCATTTATATGTTTCTCCCCGAACCTACCTCAACCTCTCTACGAAATCGCAACCACACATTTGTCATTTGTCAGGCCGTGGAGGTAGAAGTGTTGTTAGCTATGCATCGTGGAAATACTTACAGCCTTATTTATAAACCCCACACAAAGCCTGCATAAAGTTATACACTCTTTATAACACCTCTTAACTCGACAATGTTATTTATAAAACTTATGCAACGTTGAATAGAGCCATAATAAGCTAAACGCGTTTTGAGGTTGAATAGAGCCTGAATAAAGAAATTATAGTGACAAAATGTCATGGTTTGTGTCCATAATAGAAATTAGAAAAAAATAAAAAAGCCTTTTCAATTTTCTTCCTTTTGAAATGATTTATATAATTTAAATCGTGATACCATGACGATGAAGAATTTAAAAATAAAGATTTTAGATAGAATATATGACACAAATGATGGAAATTGTCCGTTCTGACCTCAGCAGCGCAAATTGAGGAGCCCGTAGATATCCATGTTATAGCTGCAATACGATGTATGTACATGTACAAGTACATATTATGTATGTATGTACCTTATCGGAGGAATCCCAATTTGACGAACGCATTCTCTTCCCTTTCGAATTCATATTGTTATTATTTTATTTACCTACATATTTCATTGAAAGAAAACACTGTTGTTGATTTAACTATGACATCTAAATGGAATAGATTTCCCATTTCGGTACTTTTTTTGATATAAGAACAGCATAGATTTCAGTTGTCCGAGATAAATGTACCTAGTCATTTCTTATATATCTATATACATATACAAATAAATTCCAAATAACTATATTATTTACAATTTTTGGTTATAATTTGTGTTTGTGATTGTCGTATAATTAAGTTTTTTTTCTATAATACTCTATTATACAAACATACAGTGGTGTCTTATTTTTGATTGTTTTCATTTTTTTATGTTAATTATACAATTAATTACTTATTGTTATCTATATATATAAAAGAAAGTCTGTTTTTTTGTGTTCGTTCACTAACCAGCCAAACCGTTTGGACGCTTTTCCTAATAAAAAAAAAAAAAAATTAGAAAAAAATTTGTAAAATATGTTAAACAAAGAAATAAAATTTTGGTTGCTTATTTTAACAATATTTAGCAATTTGCGCACACCCAAATCAGTAGAGATCGTGGTGTCCTGGTAAGATCTCCGCTCTAGACGTGAGGGGTCTTAAGTTCGATTCCTGTAGCTGGCAACTTTTTTTTTTCTTGCAAAAAAATGGAGCCCAACGTCATTAAAGGGTGTTCCAACTCAGTTGGAACATTGTTTGTTTTTGGCGAATTGGTTTATGTTGTATTATGGTATATTTATATGTTTCTGCATTTGGTTTCTGCAAAAATAAAGGGATGCCAAATAGAAAATTCATACTTGTCTAACAAGAGAGAAAAGAAAAAAATGCAGAAGAACTCCATTTCTGCATTATAGGAAATTCGAAAAATGCAGAAGTCAATATTATAGTGAAGACGAACATGTTCATCTTCATTATAGTATCTTCTTCTGCATGTAAATGTTTGAAATTTCCACATTTCCTATAACTTTTTTAATGGTGTATGAAATAATAAAAAAAAAACACTTTAAAATGGAAATGGCAGAGAACGGAGGTAAGTTAAATTCTCATTTGTTTCTTATATGTAATTGATTTTGTATTTTATCTATCAGATTATCGTAATTAGCAATATTTACTTACTAAGGTCCTCAGATCTACGAAGTCCGTTGGTGTTCCCTAGCGGGACATAGGGCCTCAACTACACCTACGCGCCATCGTGTACGGTTTCCAGCGATGTGTTTGAGCTCCCTCCAGCGCTTTCCCAATCTCGCAGATTCCTCCTCGACTGTTCTTCTCTCGGTCTACCAACTCTTCTTCCTTCTTGTGTGAGTGGATTCCACTGCATTGCCTGGACAGCAATGCAGTCATTACCTTTTCGAAGCGTGTGTCCAATCCACTGCCAGTTGCGCCTTCGTATAATGGTGTTTATGGGTTCCTCACCTGTTCGTCTATGTAGATCCTCGTTGGAGATACGATTAGGCCAGAAAACCCTTAAGATGTTTCGAAGACACCTATTGACGAAGGTTTGCAGTTTCCTGGTTATTGTAGTTGTTATTTTCCAGGTGCTGCATCCATATAGCAGAACTGATTTGACGTTGGAGTTAAACAGTCGTAGCTTTGTATTCAAGCTGAGAGATTTGTTCCTCCAAACATTGGACAACATCCCGAACGCAGCCTTTGCTTTTCCGATACGACTGACGATGTCTAGTTCGGTACCTCCTTCAGGAGAGATGATGCTTCCAAGTTATTGGAAGCTCTCTACTCTCTCTACTGTTTGTTGACCAATGTTCATCGGAGCGGATGACTGCGAGCTCCCGAGGCTGAACATCTTTGTTTTTCCCGTGTTGATTTTCAGCCCCACGATTGCTGCTTCTCGCTCCACCCTTGTTGCCATTTGATGGAGATCCATGATCTTATGTGAAAGCAAGCAAACATCGTCAGCGTAGTCAAGATGTTTAAGGTAAATTGTCAGAGTCCATCTTATTCCTCCGCTTCCTGTCAGAGCCATCCGCAGTACATCACTTATCACCAATAAAAACACGATTGGTGACAGTATGCAGCCCTGTCTGACCCCGCTTTAGACTTCAAATTCTTCGGACAACCTACTTCCGTGTAAGACATGACATTTCGACCCATCTTAAGTCGCTTTAATAATAGCAATGAGTTTCTCCGGTATACCCCTCCTCCGTAAAGCAAGCCAGATAAACTCCCTGTTGACGCTGTCGAAAGCCTTCTCGAAATCAATTAACAGCAGGTGAAGTGGTGATCGATATTCGACGCACTGTTCGATGATGAATAAAACAATCTTTGCTACTATTTTGGCGACTGCAGGCAAAACGCAGATACCCCTCCAGTTTTCACACTTCATTAAGTCTCCTTTTTTTGGGAGCTTGACAATCATTCCCTTTTTCCACTCTTCGGGAAAGCATTCGGAGACCCACGCTTTCTCTATGAGCGGTTGCAGCAGATCGCTTGATGTTGTTGGTGCTGCTTGCAGCAATTCTGTGGGAATGCTGTCAAGTCCTACCGCTTTGTTGGTCTTAAGTGCTTTGATGGCGGTACATACTTCTTCCTTACTGGGGGGTGCGATGCGCAATCGGGAATTGTTTGTATCGGACAACTCAGGAGATGTCAGTTGCATGTTACTGTCAAAAACTTCTAAGTTGATCCTCATCCGATATCAGCAGGATTCCCTCTCTATCTTTAACCGGGTGTTGTTTAGAACACTGCACACCAGCGAGCTCTTTAGTTATTCTATAGAGAGTTCTGCTGTCGCACCTGTTTGCGGATTCTTCTGCTTTTAGGGCCAGAACATTGGTGTGATTTCGTGATTTCGTTTATCACGTCTTACACTACGCTGGACCTCTTTCATCTTCATGCGGTATGTGGATTCTAGCTCGTTTCTTTCTTCTCCGTGCGCAGCTGCTAAACGAGCTTTAAGGTGTTTTCTTTCGTCGATCTTAGCCCAAGTTTCTTCCGAAAGCCAGGTGTTACGGCTTCCTTGCACACGACCAACTATTCTTTCAGCACCTGATATGAGAACATTTTTCACAGCACTCCAGTGGTTTTCTATGGATTCTGTTCCAGTGCTGCTGATTGATCTCACATGTTGCGAAATTTGGTCCCTGAGTTGTTGTCGAGTGTTAGGGTCCTTTAGTCTGTCCGTGTTAAACTTGGGCGTTCTGGTGTTAGAATTCGATCTCCGAATTGCAGCTGTACGTAATCTTAGGGTAGCTACCATAAGATGGTGATCGCGGGCAAGCCCCATGTCAGCACCTCTTCTATTCCTGAAATCTAGGAGACTGCTTCTGAACCAACGGCTGATCACGAAGTGATCAATTTGGTTGGAAGAAGCTTGTCTGTCTGTTGACACCCAGCTAATTTTGTGGCACGTTTTATGTTAAAACATGGTGCCGCCAATCACAAGACGGTTAGCGTTACAGAAGTCAACAAACCTCTCACCATTGTCATTGCAACTACCAACTCCATGCTTTTCCATGACGTGCCTGAGTCCTTCATTGTTGCTGCCAACCTTGGTTTTCAAGTCTCCCATTACCATTATGATGTCTCCGCGCGGTGTGTTGTTGTATACCGCACTTAGCCGACTGTAAAAGCCTTCTTTCTCTTCGTCCGAGGCGAGTTCCGTTGGGGCGTAACACTGTATGATGGTTATGTTGCGTACTCTACTCCGGAATCTGGCCTTAATAATACGTTCACCAAGTGGCTCCCTTGAAATTAGACTATTGATAGCTGATTTCGTTATCAACAGCCCAACTCCAGCGTCCCGAGCGCTTCCAGGTGCTTTTCCAGAATAGAGTAGCACAGTGTTACGTGTTGGAGACTTGTACTTGCCCGATCCCAACCATCTTACTTCACTAATCCCTAAGATATCCAACCTATACCGCATAAATTCTCTCTCCAGTTGGAGGAATCTGGAGTTGTGAGGACCTTCGTTTCCTGCTTCCAGGAGCGTCTTCACATTCCAGAAACCAATCTTTGTCCGGGTACTATTTCACTATTTATTTATTTAATTATTTATTTATTGTTTAATTACCTTCCCTTACTTATATTTTATTGATGAATTAATGATATAAATAATAAAAGTAAAACTTCACAAAACGCCCTATCATTAAAACAAAATGTTATTCTTTGGCTTAGTCAGTGAAGCTATGATCTTGTAAGGAAATTTTCAGGGGTGCTGAAGGTGGCTAAGCGATGGTAAAGATGGTATGATTTGAAAGCGATCGTCCACCAACTTGGGGGAATCTATTACTGGCCGCAGATTCCTAAAGGTAGGGTGGGTAATGGCCACACTGCACTAACACCCGCAGTGCCGTGATGTGCCAATAGTCTGTCCGTTCATGTTTCCTACCTTTTCCTTGTTCCTTGGCCTGATTTATGTTTTTGTCTGCAGGCGAGGTTGAGTTTCGGGAGCAAGATCCCACCCCGTCCGACGAGCTGAAGCCGCCGTGCACCGCAAGCAGGCCGCGTCCTCCGGAGCTCAACATTCCTTCCTACCCTTTCCAAAATCTTCCTATTGTTATACATATTTTTATACAGATATTACTTGTTATGTTTTACTTTGCTTTATTAAGTTTTGTTAATATACTTTCAATATTTCTTATCAATCATAAAAAATAAAATCATTCTAATATATGTTTTCAAACTGAAAACATTGATTTGTTATTTAAATAAATTATTTGGAAACGCTGGTACAACTTCAGAAGTGGGATATCTTTATTTTTTTAACCATGAATAAAGAAGAACTCATCAAAGCCTTAACTGATATTAAAATTCAGTTTCCAGCTTCTGCAACAATTCAACAATTGCGCAAATTATATGCAGAATCCTTACGTGCAAGCGGATCCTCAAATTCAAATGTAAACATTGAAGAAAGTGAAAACACTATTACAAATGTTGAAGAGGAGGAGGCACTTGATGTTGAATTGCGTATATTGGAAAAACGCAAAAGATGTGCCCAACTACGGAAGGAACTAGAAGAATTAGAAATGGGAGAAACAATTGGGCTTACGAGAGGCAGTTTCAATGATGTTAAGGATTCCATTGTTCCGTTTACGAATTCCGAAGAATATGATGCTCAGAAATGGATAATTGACTTCGAGCATGTATGCGATTCAGTTTGTAGTGATGAACATTTTCGATTGAAGAGCGTTCGACGATTAATGAAGCCTGATTCCGAAGGGGAAATGTTTTTACGTGTTGATAACTCAAGAATATATCGAGAGTTTCGTTCAAATTTTTTGAAAAATTTTGGATACATTTTCACTGTATCCGAAATTATTGATCGTATGAAGAAGACGACATTTACATCTGCGAATACAAGTGTCATGGGTTACATCCTAAAGATGCAAGATTTGGCTTCAAGAGCTAGTTTGTCAGATATTCAAACTGTTGAATATATAAGTGATGGTTTCCAAGATCGATCTCCTGACATTGCCATCCTTTACCCTGCTCAAAATTTGGTTCAACCCAACATGTTTTGAAAAGCTGTCCCAAACCACCACCAAGAAATTCAAATCAAGTGGCTTTAATAGATGAATTCCGATTTCAAGAAAACTCACGTTTGAATGATTGTTCAACTGATATGTTACTAAATGATGTTATAGAAATTTCTAAGTTGAATAAGGTATGTGTCACTTTATTGTTAATAATTCGGTAGGCGTAAGCAACATATTTGTTTCACTTTTCGATACAGGAAGTCCGGTTAATTTAATGAAAATTTCTGCAATTATAGAGGATTGGGAAACTTCAAAATATGTACCTATGGCATAATATCTGTTAAGTATTTTTTTTTATATTAAAATAAAACTTAAAATTATATATTATTTTCATTTCTTCATTTATAATTTTCGCGTTCCTGTTAGAGGTAATGTTGCTGGCAAATGGATAGGTTAGGTTAGGTTAAGGTGGCTGCTGAAAAGGCCAGCACTCTTAGACCAACAATGGTCCATTGTGATACCACACGTGGATCCTCCTACTCGTTGAACCATTTGGTGCTAGCAATAAAGCGATTGAGACTGTGAAGGCCGATGTTAATTAGATCACTAGGATCATTATAGTAGAAATCTCCGAAGTGTGATTTTCGTTTTTGTGCTAGTGCAGGACAATGGCAAAGAAGGTGAGTGTCTGACTCTTTTTCTACCTCATTCATATAGGTTCTGCAGAAATTATTTAGGCACCCCTGGAACATCCTCATGTTCCGTTCAGCCGAAACAGATAAAAACAAAATCTGCAGCAAAGTTGGCGTTTATTTAAAGATTCCTCTTACTAATCATTTTATATTCAATGACGCTGATAACAAATAAGTAAGAACAAAAATCAATTATATACCAATCAATTATAGCCAAGATGGTAAAAAAAAACAATGTTTGAACCTAAAAAAATGGAATTAATTACAAAAAGAAAACGAATTACTGTGACACTGAGGTATTTACTGCAGGACTGTCCTTTTTGGTATTGAAGGAGACAATAACCTAAAAGTGCAACTCCCTACCTACATAGAGCTCCGTGCAGGTGGAAAAAAAACCAGTCAAGACACACATACGTCTGACAGACCCAGAAACACAACTTTCTCACTTACAAAGCGCATAAACAATATTAAATCAATCTTGTTGTAATATATGGATTAATTAAGAAAACGAATTAAATAAAAGAAAATACTAGTAATAAATGACAGTAAATACAGTAAATAAAAAGATAAATAATAATTGTATATGAACTGATAAATAATAGTACTAAATGAAAATGTTAAACGTTAATAATAAATTAAATGATAATTAATGATAATGAAAAATAAAAAAAATTAACTTCAACACCGCAGATTAACAATTAATAACAAAATAAAGAACAACAAAAAATAAAGCAGCAATTCCCTTGCGAGCTCCCACTGTGAGTACGGATTCTTTTTTTTATGGTATATATAGGAGTTGTGTCGTTACGTGTTCTTAAGTTTAAAAAAAAAATTCCTTACTTTCGTTTAGGTTAATATGAAATTGTATGTTTGGATACAATCTTGGATTAACTGCGAATACCCTTTTACATATGCATCGGGGGGGTTTGCTTTATCTCCCAACTTGCGTAGTGGGGCTCCAGTGGTCCGTCTTAGTGTTCCCGTCTGCCGATTAGAATGCAATGTCGTCGGCTGGATTATCAGGAACGATTGAAGGGATTTGTTCAGTTATTAATATGGCGGCAGAGACCTTTTAGTAGATATCCTCGAACGCGTAACCTAGACAAATGGTTTTCTTTTCTTAAAAGGTTTTTTATTTAACACCTTTTTCTTTCCTCACCACTCACCTCATTATAAATACATCTCTTTTTTCTTTGTTGCAGAAGTTTTCGTCGCTAAAAACTTTTTGCGTGACGTCAAAAGGAGCACCTCAAAACCAGCCGCTAAACAAGTAAAACCTATTTCGAGAATTATCACTCTTAGCAACGTCAAGTTCACTACTTATAAAAAATTATTTACCTCGTAAGCACTATCACTCTTTTCACTTTTCTCAATTTGTATTAAGGGCATGTGGCCTCTACTTAATTTTTCCTGAATTAAAGACCACTACTTAGTAACAACGACTTTCAACGGTTGGTGGTTTAGGAATGATACCACAACACACCGTTTCCGTTTACCCTAAAACAGGCCACTTGTGGGTTATTCCTCCCACACCATTTGCATCACCCGATCATCACCAACACAACCGATGTATATTTTTTTTTTATAATTTTGTGTTGTTATTTTATTTTATTATATTTCTTTATACAATAAATGACTTTTTTTTTAAATACATAACCTAATGCTTTCAAATTCCAGCCTCGTCCTTTTGCGATCGCCTACTAGAGGCCGCTGTCACATTAGGAAGATAAATTTCGTTGACATTTCCAGACTTTAACTTAAGGATGCTATTAGGTGCCCAGTACAAAAAAAAAATAATTGAACCCTTGAAGGACGTGGTGATTGCGCAGTAGTCAATAAAAGTTTTTTTCTTGGGTTGTGGCTCATGATTGCTCAAATTTAATTCTCATTCCGCTCTGGCCTTAATATATTTCACGACAACCTACTATAGTCTTACCTCTCCCTAACAGTGATTTCATTCGTTCCGGTTTACCTCAAGTTGGTGGTTTGGCTAGTTGAAACTTGGTCGAATTGTTTTATCGTCAGTTCATAACCCCAGCACTTCAATTTAATAATTTGTACAGAATTCTAAAAATAAATTCATACAGAATCCCTAAAAATAAAGTCGTACAGACGCCTAACTGTACATGCTTACAGGCTTATTTAAGAGTAGACAAATCAATATAGCAGAATAACATATTCAACACAAAGTAATTTGAAGTTAGGTAAATGTTGTTTTGTGTGTTTTTTTTTTTTTGTATACCTAAAAATCATTAAAATAAAATACTTTTTAATCGATATTTGATGGTATTTTTATTTAAAAAACGCAATTTTGTTGATAATAAAATCTTGTGATTTATCTGAGGATGACCTGTCAAATTATAAATTCTCGCATAGCGAGATTAGTTTTTGTTGGTAATCGCAATTCGCTCAAAATCGTTGAGCGCCCGTAGTGGAGAATTATTTGTCAACGTTTTTAATATTTATAAGTTATTTCTGCTGTTGTCCCTTGTTGCAAGGCAAGAGGAGGTGAGGAGGTAGGTATAGTGGAAGGGTAGGATAAGGATGAGGTAGGAAAAAGAGTTAGGAAGATTTTGGAAAGGGTAGGAAGGAATGTTGAGCTCCGGAGGACGCGGCCTGCTTGCGGTGCACGGTGGCTTCAGCTCGTCGGACGGGGAGGATCTTGCCCACGAAACTCAACCTCGCCTGCAGACAAAAACATAAATCAGGCCAAGGAACAAGGAAAAGGTAGGAAACATGAACGGAGGGACATTGGCACATCAGGGCACTGCGGGTGTTAGTGCAGTGTGACCATTACCCACCCTACCTTTAGGAATCTGCGGCCAGTAATAGATTCCCCCAAGTTGGTGGACGATCGCTTTCAAATCATACCATCTTTACCATCGCTTAGCCACCTTCAGCACCCCTGAAAATTTTCTTACAAGATCATAGCTTCACTGACTAAGCCAAAGAAAAACATTTTGTTTTAATGATAGGGAGTTTTGTGAAGTTTTATTTTTATTATTTATATCATTAATTCATCAATAAAATATAAGTAAGGAAAGGTAATTAAACAATAAACAAGTAATAAGTTAATAAATAGTAAATAAATAAATAAATAAAAAACAAAAAGTAAATAAATAAATAAATAAATAACAAAAAGTAAATAAATAAATAAATAGTAAATAAATAATTAAATAAATAAATAGTGAAAAAAAAGAAAAAAAAATCGTAACAATTTATACACATCAACAAGCTTTGCGGACCTGCGCTGCGCCGTGTCTGATCGGGTAACTGTTGATTGCCTATAACTTGGCATAGGCCAGCAGCGCAACTTTCAGGCACGACGAAGTGCTTACTTTACCTCCCCGTGGTGGTCCCCGGTAATTATTTTTGTATACATATATACAGAAATAAGCTAAAATTGTAAGTGCGGAGCTCCCAGCTTTCTCTGGGATAGGTTACGGAGGTCAGCATTTTTCATAACTGAATTAAATTGTGCTAAAGAAACCGAAACTACGCCTCGGATAAGGATTGATCACACATTGACTATTGTACCCCGACAAAGATTGGTTTCTGGAATGTGAAGACGCTCCTGGAATTTTGGATTTTTTGTAGTAGTAACAGTTCGCTTTAATATGGATAACTGGGTGGCAAGACTTTTCTTCTTATACACTTCGTCAAGTTTTTTTTCTTATATCAAATGCAGTTTTTTCTTCAGTAATCATACCAATCATTGTGTCACTTAGATGCTCGATTATACATCCTTTTGCGATTCGCTCCATTCTCTTCCATTCTCCTGTGTTCCTTTTTTCAGCTGGAGTCTCTTCAAGTGCTTGAAGGCAGTTTTCTTCTGCGATGAGAGCTTTTAAACGGAATTTCCAAATGCTATAATTCTCTCCGTTGAATGGAGTTATATTACGTTTCATTTTGGAACCAAGCATATTCATTAACACTTTTTTTTATTTACTTTAATAATTATATTCTCTTTTATGTTTCAAAAGAAATAAAGGGAACAACTGGGCCCATAACCTATTGGTTTATTTGAATTAAAATACACACACACTTTTGTTTTATTAAAAAGTTTATTTCAGTCTCTCTCACTTGAGAGCTTGATAACAATTAAAGAATAATATTGAAAAACTAAGATACATGTAATTTAAACCTTAATGGGGATTTCCCTTTTTATAATTCAAAATTTTAAAAAATCAAATCATGCTTGTTATTTATATTTTGGTGGTAGTAACAAAGATGGCAACAGCAACTATGGAAAATAGTGGTGAAGTTTGTGACAATGTTCGTAAATTTGATTGTTTGTGGCGTTAGCAGTGATCTGGTTAATATTTCGGATAATGCTGATACGAAAATTGGTCGAAATTGCCTGGCCGATTGCAAAAAAAATTTTGCTGAAAATCCCTGGACGATGTTGGCGGTCGGGCACAAAATATTCTTGTATGCGTTGATTGGCAATCGCCCAGCAAAAATGAGGCGCTGAGACAAAGAAATGTGCGACCACGAGGCGGTGATGTGCCGAGATAACTGTGTGATGAAACGTGAAAACTCCGTTGCAGTGAACAAAAATCTAACTGCGCTTTTTGCAGCTATCAAAAATAACGGCACGTCATTTGTTCTTGCGGCGAATGTTAGCGCTGTCTGGATGGATGGAAAAAAAATCTTCTGTTCGGGGTCACCAATATAGCCTGTGGTGGCTAATCTTCTTTCCTCCAGCTCGTTAGATAAAAAAACATGCGCACTTTTATTTTTATTATTTCTTATATAAATATGTTTATTTAAGTTATCAATTAATTAATATAAGTTAACAAAAGTTTTTTGATCCTAAGATGGGAGTAATTTTTAACTCCAGCACAAACACCAATGGATGCTACAAAAAGAAAGGAATGAATGAAAGAATAAGACGAATCAACGAAAGTCAATGTAATAAATGTAGCCGACTGTGTAACCGAACGAATTTCACATATGATTGGGGAAGGTTCAGAAAGTAAATGAGTGTACAGGGTGGTGATAAGTTTAAATGGTTGAGCTTGCGCGAACAACTTTATTTTTATGCCACGCAACTTTTGATATGAAGTTTGTAACTTTAATTTTATGTTCACCACAAGTTCACCACTACTTACGCAAATTTAAACTCAAACTATATAAAAAAAAAACGGTTGATTTCGATCGGATGATTGTCAAATGATGTGGGAGTAGGAATCAAAAAAAAAGTGGTGTGTTCCCAGGGTGATGACAACATATGACCGTAATCGTTCGAAAATTCTCCTCGCCGGGTGACGATATCCAAGTCCAGTCGAATTACAACAAAATTAAGAGTTAGGGTAAGTTCATAAACGTCAGCCTAACTTAGGACTGCATTATATGCGTTCATAAAGTCAGATTTTTGATCTGAACTGCAGTACCTACCGTTCATAAACGTCATTCTTTCGTCAGCGTCGTGCATATTGTGCAGCTAAAATTTGATGGCTGCAGAAAGGGCGCAATTTTATAAAATGGTATTTTAAAGTCATAAATAAGCACGAATCGGAACAGATTGCAAAACATGTAAGTTATTGCAAATATTTTATTAATTTTCTGATAGTAATGTAAATTATTATTTTTAAAGGGACGATGAAAGTGCTGCAGGTACGGTTTGAAACCAAAAACATACTAAGCTATTAATAACTAAAAGCCTAAATATTTTCTTGTTTTAATTTTATTTTTATTTTTCTGTAAGTAAATCAAAAATTAATTTCAACAGTGTTTCGCAGACATTTTTCTCTAACATTTATGAACTCTGTTTACATACAAATTGGCCTAAGTCAGACCTTTTTGTTTACTGCAGACATTCTGCAAATTGAGTGCGTTCACAAATGCAATAGAAAAGAACTGCGATTGTACTAGTGCAGATTTTCTGCGTTTATGAATACACCCTTCACTTTGATATTTTTGTGGAAAGATTATTTTTCTATTGAAAAAAAGTAGTGTATACAAAAATCAAACAATTATATAAAGTATAAAAGAGTTCAAATTATAGGTATATCTACACTCCCGGTCGATAAGTTTAATATAGTATATATATTACAATTGTATTTTAATAAAAAAAGAGAATATATCGAGCCAACAAAACAAAATAATTAAAACCAATAGGTTTAATAAATTGCTCAACAACCTGGGTGTCTTCGGACTGCTGCATGTCCGAGAGAAGTAGAGCACCTAGAAGACTACACTCCTGTTTGAGTCCCGACAGGCCCGGCATAGCGGAGTCGTGAAGCTGAAAAGAAAAAAAAGAAGCACAAAGACAAAGTAAATTAAAACATAAAAATTGAAAAAAAAGATAAGGTTTTTATACCAAAACAAAAAAAAACATATATATTATAAAATTATTTGTTAGATGCATAAGTTAAAAGTGGCGTTGAAGTTTTTTTTTTGTATTATTTATTTTTTTTAACGTAAATATATTTATATCGTCATTTATTAAATCTGTAAGTGCTAGGTGTTTTCCATCGATTTTTTTGTTGACGCGGGAAGATTGTTTTGCCCTAATAGACCACCTCCAAAGAGGTCATTGCAGGTAGGAAATTAGGTGTCCGATGGTTAAGCCCTTTTTTTTGCCATTAGAGTACCAAAAAGGGTACTAATAAATTTAGAAGTTGGAAACCTCTCAGGCACATTTTTTTTTGTTCCCATTTTGTTTTGTTTGTCAAGTTTTTTTTTTGTATTATTGTTAGTATTGAGAAATAAAACTTCGAAGAACGCCTATGGATGAAGAGTTTGTGTTTTCTTGTTTCGTATAAACGAAACATGTTTTTCTAGGCATTAGCTAGTTTTTTACAGGGGTGCCGATGGTAGCCAATTATCGACGGTGAAGATGGAATGACGGTAATGATGTAATTTTCGCTTTGGGGGAATCTAACACTGGCCGCAGACTTCCATGGTTGGGAGGGTTAAGGCCACACTGCAACAACATCAGCAGTGCCCTTGGTGTGGAGATTAGTATCTCGGCCTGATTTGTGTTTTTGGCTGCAGGCGAGGTTAAGTTTCGGGGGCAAGATCCCCCCCCGTCCGACGAGCTGACGCCGCGCATAACAAGCAGGCCACGTCTCCGGAACTTGACATTCCACCCCTCCTTTCCAAACACTTCCTAACCTATTTTCCTACCCTTTCCTTTTTCCTACCTAACCATTAGCCTATTCTTTCCCCTCCTCTTGCCCGCAACAAAATGGCGCCCAACGTAGTGCAAAATGGTCAAACGTTTTGCTATTGTAGTCTTTGTTTCAGTTCAGTGAAAGTTTAAACCAAACTTGCTATGAAGTTCTAAGGGTCGTAAGTCTGCAACAAGAAAGTCACGGACATACTTAGTAGTATTGCGACGATTCCTTGGAGGTTCATAGCGACAGCGGTTAGTGTGTGTATAGTCGTTTTTCCGGAGTTGCTGTAGAGTTTTCCGAATGCGTATGTCTGCATCAGGAAGGTCTCTGACGTACCTAGGTGTATTGCGACGGATTTTGGTGACCTGCAGTAGCAAAAGAAATCGTCTTTCGTTTCGTTTTTCCTTATTCCTTTCCTTATTATTATTTTTTTTTGCTTTTCAATTTACACTTTCACGCCCATGTTCTGCATTTCACTTATTGTGAATTCACTTGGCGAAAGTGAATTTGGGTGTTCCACAATTCGTAATTGTGAATTGCAATTTCGAAAGGGAAAATTGGTGTTCTGCATTTCGGTTCATGCCGATTTCTACACGGATTCAAATCACTTATTTTTTGTTTGTGAATTGTCTGTGAAATTTGTGAAAGTGCAGTTACTTTGTACATATTTCTTCGTCTGTTAGCAAAATGTAAGAGAAAAACATTTATTTTTGTCATTTCAATCTAAAATTACAAAAAAAGCAAGAATTAACTTTATTTATCAGAACAATTCATATAATATTCACACACTCACATTGTGTCAGGTAGATCTAAAACATTTGATTTGTCTCGCAAAATTTGTCTTCTTATTTTTTCTTTTGAATTCTGCTTCCTTCTATCCATTAAAATTGCCAATAATATTGCATCCATGTTCAAAGCACAAGAATTTCACTTTAGAAACAAAATAAAATGGATGTTCTTTCAGTTCTGACAGTTCGAAGCAATTTCGAAGTTTTCGAAATCGGTCGAAATCTAGAACATCCAATTTCATTTCACGTGAAATTCAAAAGTGATTTCAATTCACTTTCGATCGAATTCCGGAACATGGGCGTCAATTTCTATTCCTTTTGTATTGTCTAAGTAATTTATTTGGACGTAGTGACCGTGTTTGACGAGTAGTTGAACATCGAGGCACCGTGCCAACCTTATTGAATTTTTTTGTCAGTTTCTCTCAACGTTTTATGTCTTCTGGCAAAGTCCTAGAGGCATGTAATTGTTTGTGTTTCTTAATATTTTTCCCATAAGATATCCCCACACCAAGGGATTTCGTTCGTCCGTAAGTTCAAACCACCGAAGACGCTACCTGAAGCACCCCGTATGTCTATAGAAACCTAAACTATATTAATAACTTTTTTCGTTATAATTGTTTCGTTATCTTTTTCTTATTTTCTGTAATTTTCTGTTATCAATTGGTGAAAAGCTACTTTTTAGGAGAAGTACTAAAACTTTGTTTAAAATTTAATATTTGTTATTTATTTTCGTTAATTTAGTAAACTAGTTTCCAAGTTTTCTGTATAATTAAGTTTTTTTCGTAAGAAAAATTTACTATAATTTTATAGGAAATCCAGGTAGGATAAACGATCAAAATTTTCTAAAACATAAGAATTAGAAAAGCTTTGCTAGAAGTTTATCTTCATTTAGGTTAGTAGTTTTTAAGTTAGTAGGAAATATCTTTCGATCCATTGATTTATTAATTTTTCCTAGCAAACTAAATTAATTTTCGTTATTTATTTATCATTTTTTTTGGTTTATATTTATTTATATTTTTTTTGTTATTTATTTATTTATTATTTTTGTTCGTTATTTATTTATTATTACGAAACAAGCCCTTCAAACTGAATTAGCCAATACCTTGAAGGAAGAGATCCAAAACCAACTAGAAATTTAAATCTAGGTAATGATAGCAATCCATCAGCAACCGTTCAGGCGCGGAGACCACCCGAAAGTTTGCGTGACCCTGCACCTGCAATCCAGTTACCGTCGCAGAAAAATCCTTCTGCTGATTTAGGGAGAACTTCTTGTGTTCAGACTAGTCAACCACGTAGGAGACAAACACAACCATCCAGAAGCTTCGATAGAATGTATCAACCTGATACGTTCTATGAGCCAGAAATTCCAAATCAGATACACCATCCGAATCGGTATGACTACCAGCCAGAGTACTACCATCCTTCTATGTCTTCGAGATTCAAACCACCGATTAGGGTTGACCGATGGGGTTTGAAGTTCGATGGTCAGCCAACGACGATGACGGCTGAAGATTTCGTGTTTCGTCTTGAAACCTTGCAGAACCGATACGCTTGTCCGTGGGCGGAAATTTTAAGACTTCCATCTGCTTCTCTCAGGATCTGCTCTCGAATGGTTCTTTCCAAAAAACCCTCCTCGGAAGTATGCAGACGCTACATCCCTGGTGTGCTGGAACTGCAAGGTGCAGGGCCATACATACTTTGATTGCGAGTCTACGGTGCGAAACGTGTTTTGCTACAAATGTGGCCAGGAAGGGGTTATAACTCCACGTTGCGAACGATGTAGTCCGGGAAACCAATCACGGGACGCGAAAACTCAGGGGGAATCGCGTACCACACCGAGTCAAAACCCCCTATAAATGCAAATGACCCTAAAAATACAAGTAAAGAAATAATTAAAAGTCCTCTTACGGAAGAGGGCGAATCAAAAACTAAAATTTTAAAACGAGAATCCAAAATAAAATTAGATAAGGATATGGAGAAAATTAAAACAAGTCAATTTAGAATCAAGCCATTACATATCCGAATACAAGAGTATAAACAAGCAAGAGAGAGAATTTTTAACAGTAAGGCGTTTGTACCGTCGAAAAATGTACTTAAATCTAGTACACGTTTCCAAGTGAGAAAAGAAGCACATAAGAGAATTTCCTCAACAATTATAAATTTACATAAGTACTGATCCGCGGCCTTACGCTAAGATAAAATTAGGTGAAAAAGAATTTTTAGGTCTGCTAGATAGCGGAGCTAGCGTCAGCATATTGGGAAAAAACTGTATGAATTTAGTGAAGGAACTCCAAAGTACAGTAATTCCATTTCAATCTGGAGTAAAAACGGCTAACGGTAAAAGTCAAAATATTGTGGGAAAAATCAATATGAAAGTAAAATATAAAGATAAAATAGAGGGACTAACGTTCTATCTCGTTCCAAATTTGGACCAGGAGATCTACCTTGGGGTAGACTTCTGGAGAACGTTCCAGTTAACCCCAAACATTATAAGTGGTATCTCGGTTAACGAAGATTTAGATTTATTAAACGCTCATCCGTTGAACTCTGATCAGCAAGCCAGACTGGATGCTGTCAGGCAGAAATTTCTTTGTTTTGACCGGGATGGTCTTGGAAAGACGACGCTAATGGAGCACGTCATTGATACAGGAGATGCGATCCCTGTGAAACAGCGTCACTACCCTGTTTCACCAGCGATACAAGCCATGTTGTATGAAGAGTTAGATCGAATGTTGAACCTCGGCGTTATCGAGGAGAGTGAGAGTCCGTGGTGTTCGCCAGTAGTTCTCTTACGGAAACCAGGCAAGAATCGACTTTGTCTGGATTCTCGTAAGGTGAACTCACTGACGAAGAAAAACGCCAATCCTCTCCCCAATATCGAGGGGCTCATCAGTCGACTACCGGATACTATGTTCATTAGCAGCATAGATCTCAAAGAAGCATTTTGGCAAATACCGCTGGAAAAACAGAGTAGGGAAAAGACGGCCTTTGCGGTACCGGGAAGACCCTTGTACCAATTTACTGTCATGCCATTTGGGTTGTGCAACGCAGCCCAAAGGTTATGTCAGTTAATGGACAAGGTGATTCCTGCACGACTTACGGATCGTGTGTTACGAAAACTAAACTCGGCGCCGGATTTCGAGACGCATATCGCCTTGTTAAATGAAGTAGCCGACTGCTTACGCAGGGCTAACCTAACCATCAACTTGAAGAAATCTAACTTCTGCTTCAAAGAGCTTAAGTATCTGGGCTTCATAGTTGCTGGCGGTAAGATCAAAACCGACCCTGCTAAGGTGGAGGCCATAGTGGACTTCCCTATTCCCAAAACCGTAAGGCAGGTTCGGCGGTTACTTGGTTTAGCAGGATGGTATCGGAAATTTATAAAGAATTTTTCCAGTCTGACGGCACCTCTAACTGAATTGCTGAAGAAGAGAAGCGAGAAATTTAAAATGACGGATGAAGCGCTGAAAGCGTTTAATGATCTAAAGATTGCGTTAACCTCGGCACCGGTTCTTTCGCATCCGAACTTTGCAAAAAGATTTTATATCCAATGCGACGCGTCGGATGCTGGAATCGGTGCTGTCCTGTTCCAAAGGAACGAGGAAGATGAGGAAGTACCCATTGCGTACTTTTCCCAAAAATTTAATAATAGCCAGCGGAACTACAGTGTGACCGAAAAGGAGTGTATGGCAGCGGTGATGGCTGTGAAAAAATTCAGGCCGTATGTCGAGGGCATGGATTTTACAGTGATTACCGACCACTCCAGTCTCCGATGGCTCATGAGCATGAAAGACCTCAGTGAAAAGCTCGCCAGATGGAGTCTTCTACTGCAATCGTATGCCTTCGACATAGAACACAGAAAAGGTTCACTTAACGTAGTTCCGGACACTCTTTCTCGGGTACACGTAGATTCGCTGGAACTAGAGGACATTGCCCCATTAATCGACTTAGAATCAGAAGAATTTCTATCGGAGGAATATCTGGATCTGATCGAGAGTGTTTACACGCGTAAAGATGAGCTTCCCGACTTAAAGTACCTAGACGGGTATGTTTATAAAAAAGCTTTTAAAAAGTTAGGTGAGGAAGAAATGTGTGAACATTCTTGGCTATTATGGGTTCCTTCAGGTCTGACAGAAGAAATAATAAGAAGAGCACACGATCCACCTCAATCATCTCACGGTGGTATTGGCAAAACGCTATACAAAATTCGACAGTATTTTTACTGGCCCAATATGGCTGTACAAATTCGACAGTATGTGTCTAACTGTGATGTTTGTAAACAAAGTAAATCGTCCAACCAAGTATCTCGTCCACCTATTGTTACGTCGTATTGTTCCAATCGTCCTTTTGAAAAACTGTGTCGACTTTTTAGGTCCCTACCCGCGATCAAAATCCGGAAATGCTTATGTTTTTGTCGTATTAGATCATATGTCTAAATTTGTATTTTTAAAAGCGTTGAAGCATGCGTACACATCGAGTGTTATAAAATTTTTGCGTGAAGAGGTATTCAATATGTTCGGAGTACCGAGTGTTATTCATTCGGACAATGGAAAACAATTCTTGGCAAAAGAATTTCAAAATTTGTTGTCCAAATATGGCATAAGGCATTTTAAAACTGCCAGTTATGCACCTCAATCGAACTCGTCGGAGAGGGTCAACCGCACGCTGTTAGCAGCTATCCGGTCTTATCTAAAATCCGACCAACGCGATTGGGATTTGCACCTCAGCGACATTGCCTGTGCACTGAGGAGCTCAGTTCATAGCTCTATCGGTGTGTCTCCGTATTACGCCTTATTTGGGACAAATATGATAACGCATGGTAGTAGCTATGAATTGGCACGAAAACTAAACTCGGTAGACGATAGCGAGCTGTTGACTCTTCCCCGACAAAGTAGATTGCAGTACATAAGAAATCGGATTCGTGAAAATATTTTTAAAGCCAATGATAAATCCGCGAATGTTGAAGTTAACCATGTTAATGTTACTTTTAAGTTACCTTTATGTATGTTACTTGTTAATTTTATACTGAGTAGGTAAATAATTATTAGTCGAAAAATTTTTTATTTTAATACTCACTCTAGAAAATATTTTCAAACTGTAAACATTCAAAATTTCATATCAATAAATTTGTTCATTGTTATTTAAAACCGTGCTTTTAATTAATAAATACAATAGGTTATGGGTTCAGCAAATGGTTTTTAAATAATAATTGAATAGATAAATTGATTGATGAGATTTTGAATCTTCAAGTTGACTATTAGGAGTCAGAAAAATAAGAAGAAGATAAAGCTAAGAAGAGATAAAGAAAAAGGTATCCAGAAGGAATTTTCAAGAAAGGCTTAGGATGGACTTAGTGAAGAATATTAAGTTATTAACAGGAGAATCAGACTGGCCAATCTGGAAGAGGAAGATGAGAGATCTCCTCGACTATCATGAAGGGGCAGTCGACGTAATAGAGGGCAAATTAATGAAGCCAGAACCGTTAGTTGATAGTGCTTCCGAACAAGCGAAAACTGAACACAAAAAACAGTGTGATTTCTTTCGAAAAGCAAACAGTTATTCGAAATCCATGATCACTAGTTCAGTTACTGATGCTGTTTATCAGAAGATCATGGATAAGGAGACGGCTTTTGAGGCATGGAATGCATTAAAGGCTCAGTTTGAAGCGAGTGCAAAAGATCAAATATTCAAAATATGTATTGATTTTTTCGGCTTCAACTGGAAGACAGGTGATGACGTATCAGCACATATTGCTCAGCTAAGAAATTTATGGAATGAGCTCAACAATGGACTCAAAGCAAGCAATAAGAACGATTTACCAGATTTGATGCTGATATGTAAAACTTTACGTATAGCTGCAACTGAAGAAATGTTTCTTGCTCAATTTGATGTGTCAACAGCTTTTCTATATGGACAACTCGAAGAAGTCATATTTATGCAACAACCTGAAGGATATCAAGATGGAACAAACAGAGTATGTAAACTGAAGAGAAGTCTTTACGGCTTAAAACAGTCCTCGAGATGCTGGAATCAGCGTTTTGGGAACTTTTTATTAAAACTAGGGTTCAGAGCAAGTGAAGCTGACCCATGTTTATTTATTGTAGAACGAAACAAGAAAAAGCTCATCCTAGTATTGTATGTAGACGATGGATTACTCGCTGCCACTGACAAGAAAGACTTAGATATTTTTATAAATGAACTAAAACAAGAATTCAAAATCGTTTCGAAGGAAGCTGTATATTTTCTTGGATTAGAAATCGAATCAAAAGACAAAAACATCAAGATTAAACAGACGGCACATGCAAGAAAAATACTTGAAAGGTTCAATTTCTCGGAATGCAAGACAATTTCAACTCCAATCATCAAGACAACAGAAACTACAAAGTCAGGGAAAGAAAACACCGAAAAGAATTCCTTTCCATATAGGCAAGCCGTTGGGGCATTGATGTACCTAATGCTTGGCACAAGACCGGATCTTGCCTATAGTATCGGATATCTTTCAAGATCACTAGAGAATCCATCCACAGAAGATGTTACCAGAGATGTTACATAGCTGGTACATTGGATTATGGCATCACATATCGACACGACACGGAAAAAGGACTTTTAGAATGTTATAGTGATGCTGATTTTGGAGGATGTTTGAAAACCGGACGTTCAACTTCAGGAGTCGTTATTAAATATGCTGGAGGTGCTATTTCTTGGTTAAGCCAAAGACAAGCCATGGTAGCAACGTCAACAACTGAAGCAGAAATAGTAGCGGCAAATGAAGCAGCCAAAGAAGTTATATGGCTAAAAAGACTTTTCGAGGATTTTTGTGAACTCAAGAATACTCCCATTATTCAAGTTGATAATTCTGCGGCTGTAAGACTTTCACAAAATCCTGAATTTCATGGAAGGACCAAACACATCGCAGTAAAACATTTCTTCATACGAGAGAAGGTAATGGAAGCCCAAATAATGGTACAACAAATTTCAACTGAGCAACAACTGGCAGATATAATGACGAAACCTCTACCAGGTCCACGACTCAAAATGTTATGCCAACAAATGGGATTATGTTTTTAAATGTAACTTTCAAGCAACAAGGGAAAGTGTTGAAGTTAACCATGTTAATGTTACTTTTAAGTTACCTTTATGTATGTTACTTGTTAATTTTATACTGAGTAGGTAAATAATTTTTAGTCGAAAAATTATTTATTTAAATACTCACTCTAGAAAATATTTTCAAACTGTAAACATTCAAAATTTCATATCAATAAATTTGTTCATTGTTATTTAAAACCGTGCTTTTAATTAATAAATACAATAAGCGAAGACGTATTATACACGAACCAAAAAAGTAAACTTTATGCCCGGGTAAGAGGTGTACAGAAAAATTTTTATTTTGAGTGATTCGACAAAATATTTGTCTTCCAAATTGTCACCGGAGTATATTAAATGTAGAATAAAAAAACAAGTAGGAAATAATATGTTCGAGTTCGAAAATTTATCTGGAAAAAAGATCGGAATATTTCATGCTAAAGATCTTAAACAATAACTTAAACTCAGATAAACGAACCAAATAGCCTTTTCACACCAAATATACCGAAAACACAAGTTTTCCCATACATTTTTTCTAAACCAAAAGTTTTGATAAACCACAAGTTTTAAATAAAACATGTCCAAAACATGTTGGATTTGCAAGATGAACTTAATAAACAAACCTAATGAAACATTCAGCGCACAATCAAACGTCAAAAAAACAGCTGACGGCAAAATCTGTCAACAAAAAAAAATTAATTTGAGTTCAAAACATATTTGTTTGTCTGTCTTCTCCTCAAGATAGGGCTTGAGATCTAAAGAACATATTGAACAAAATCTTTATATATTCTTTATTTTTCTCTTGTTGCAAATAAATCTGTTTTAATTCTGTAGAATTCATTTTATTTAAAAAAATATGATATGAGTTGCCAATTTGTAACACAAAAATTGCATTAATGTTTAATTTGACAGTTGTTGTCAAAATAATTAAAATGTCAAACGAAAACGTGTAAATGTGCGGTGTGAACAGTTTATGAGTTTTCCAAAACTTTTAGCTGAAAACCCCGTTTTGAGTTTGGTGTGAAAAGGTTATAAATGTTTTGTTTATATTTGTATTCACTCAATACCGACGATGCAATTCACTTTTGTAGTATTTCGAATCATCTTTCATTGTAATCCTAAACACTTTATTTTTATATTTATATTTATATTATATAAATAATCCGTAACGATTAAAAACTAATCTGTGATATTTACAAAATAGTTAGTAAGAAACACTGTGATAATTTTTTTAAATTTATTTTGCATGTTTTGTTTATGTCTTATGATTATTTACTAATTATTTATGTATAACTCACTGTTTATGTCGTGTTTATGTTTTAACTATCCGGTCTGGTTCGACATCATTCAGAGATTCAAGAAAAGAAACTTCTCAGAGTCAGCAAATCATTCTTTGATCCATTTTGCTCCATCAACCTGCAATAAAGGAAATTTAATTATTTGATCTGTAATATAATTTCTTTAATTGTTACGACACTATATTTATGAAAAAAAAATGTTTTGTTTGTTTGGTTACATCACTAACACGCTGTACAAAGCAAATGTAAATTGACTCACCCGTTTCCACGATTCGCAAAGGATTAGCTGTGCGTATGTATACAGTGTTGAGGTCGACGACCTTATTCAAGTTCAGGGGTAGCTCCTAATTGAAAACAAAAACACTATAGCTGGAACCTGTTGGCTGCCTTTGGAAGTGCAGGAACTGTTGATGATGATGAGACGATCTAGAAAAAGAAAAAATGTTAAATAGGTAATTGAATATAGCCCGGCTTGATTGGCGTGGGTTAACTCACCACGTGCAAAGTTTTCCGGCGAATATTTTCTTCTACCCTTTCTGTTGGATTGAAACCTTCAAGGGTAGAAGTTTTGTTGTGTGCGCCTGATAGATGCGGGGCTTAAAATAAAAGAAATAAATATTTTCAATAAATCTTTAAGTGTAACTTTAACTTACCTTGTCTCCATCATCGCCTCCGTCTAGTGTAGTGTATGGTATGTTCAATGTTCCGGAAATGAGTTAGTTAACCATTAAACGAAGCTAGAACCAAAGATTATAGAAAAAAGAAGCGAATGTAGGATGTCATGGTGGCTTGCGTATAGGCTAAGCAAAACAGCTGACGCATGTTAATGCATAAGTATGTGTAGTAGGCAGATGAGATTGATAAAGTATGTGTGTAGTTCTGTTTTCACCTCTTGGTATTACGTTTTATGTTTGTTTTCCGTTTCAAGATCGGTTTTAGTAGTTGGAAACAGGTATAAAACTCAATTTAGTTTCATCGAAGAGAAATTTTTTTTTATTTTTGAAATTGACCTGATGAGAACAGGGCACAAAATTTGTTTTGCCAGCGCCCTCTTTTAGATAACGTTATTGTGATGGGAAAAAGTGACGTTTCGGAGATGTCAGAAAAGAGGGGAATAAATTAAAGTTCACCACTACTTACGCAAATTTGAACTCAAACTATATAAAAAAAAACGGTTGGTTTCGATCGGATGATTATCAAATGATGTGGGAGTAGGAATCAAAAAAAAAAAAAAAAACTGGTGTGTTCCCATGATGATGACGATTTATGACCGTCACCGTAATCGTTCGAAAATTCTCCTCGCCGGGTGACGATATCCAAGACGAGTCGAAATAAAACAAAAAAAGTAAAATTAAGAGTTCACTTTAATATTTTTGTGGAAAGTTTATTTCTCTATTGGAAAAGAAAAGTAGTGTATACAAAAATCAATCAATTATATAAAGTTTAAAAGAGTTCAAATTATAGGTATATCTACATTCCCGGTCGATCGAAATTTAATATAGTATATATTACAATTGTATTTTAATACAAAAAGAAAATATAACGAGCCAACAAAACAAAATAATTAAAACCAATAGGTTTAATAAATTGCTCAACTTTTCAAATTTTGGCGGTCCCAAGTTGCCAGAAGAGCACTGGGTCGCCACGCAAAAAAAAAGGAAGAAAAAATATCCCATTTTCTGTTTGATGTTTCCGGTTTATGTGATACGGAAGCAAAAATACATTTTGTCCATGAACTCAGCCAGTGGTTACTGCCCCCTCATAAAATTACTGCCTCGCCGAAGGTTAGTTGTTACCGCTGTTCCCGCCTGGATGTCTTCGGACTGCTGTATATCCGAGAGAAGTAGAGCACCTAGAAGACTACACTCCTACACATAAAAAATTGAAATAAAAAGGATAAGGTATTTATACCAAAACAAAAACTAAAGAAAAAAAATATATATATATCTATATATATAAAATTCTTCTGTCACAGTGTTTGTCCTCGAACTCCTCCAAAACGGCTGGACCGATTTTAATGAAATTTGGTATACATATTCGTTAGGTCTGCGAATAGGTTTTTTTCTGTTTTCATACCCGTATGTAATGTGGTGTGGTTTGTCCACCTCCAACATTTTTTTTCGACTATTTTTTTTTTATGTGTGGCTTTAAAAATTGCATGCGAAACTTAATTTTCACCATTTATCACTGACATTTGATTTAATTTTAACTATTTTTCTTGAATTTGCATTTAAAGTAAATATTTTAAAGTTTTAAAAATTTAATTAAAAAAAATATTTAAGTCATAGCAACGATAAATTTTGATTGTAGTTCATACGTTTTATTAAATAAATGTATTCGTAATCAATACGTGTCACTTCGTTTAGGATATTAAGGTTTTATTTTATTATGGCTGAAGAACATACGGATTTTCTCTGCAACCCGATTTTGTCAATGGAACGGAAGCCCGTTAAGATGAATAATTTTCTTTCCTTTTGCAACATTTTCCACTGATTCTTCGCTCCTATTGATAGTAGCGTAATTTTAGCTTAATTATTTAATTAATTAATAATTTAATTAGCTTAAAACATTCCTCGACAAATTGGCTATCCAACGCAGAAAGAATTTATCAATTCGAACCAGTAGTTTCTGAGATTAGCGCGTTGCGTACGAAGTCGCGGGGAACAGCCAGTATATTATAAAATTATTTGTTAGATACGTAAGTTAAAAGTGGCGTTGAAGTTTCTCTTTGTATTATTTATTTTCTTTATTTAACGTAATTATATTTAAATTGTCATTTATTAAATCTGTGAGTGCTAGGTGTTTTCCATCGATTTTTTAGTTGACGCGGGAAGATTGTTTTGCCCTAATAGACCACCTCCAAAGAGCTCATTGCAGGTAGGAAATTAGGTGTCCGATAGTTAAGTCTTTGTTTTTGCCGTTAGAGTACCAAAAAGGGTACTAGTGAATTTAGAAGTTGGAAACCTCTTAGGCACATTTTTTTTGTACCCATTTTGTTTTATTTGTCAAGTTTTTTTTTTTGTATTATTGTTAGTATTGAGAAATAAAACTTCGAAGAACGCCTATGGATGAAGAGTTTGTGTTTTCTTGTTTCGTATAAACGAAACATGTTTTTCTAGGCATTAGCTAGTTTTTTTCAGGGGTGCCGATGGTAGCCAATTATCGACGGTGAAGATGGAATGACGGTAATGATGTAATTTTCGCTTTGGGGGAATCTAACACTGGCCGCAGACTTCCATGGTTGGGAGGGTTAAGGCCACACTGCAACAACATCAGCAGTGCCCTTGGTGTGGAGATTAGTATCTCGGCCTGATTTGTGTTTTTGGCTGCAGGCGAGGTTAAGTTTCGGGGGCAAGATCCCCCCCCGTCCGACGAGCTGACGCCGCGCATAACAAGCAGGCCACGTCTCCGGAACTTGACATTCCACCCCTCCTTTCCAAACACTTCCTAACCTATTGTCCTACCCTTTCCTTTTTCCTACCTAACCATTAGCCTATTCTTTCCCCTCCTCTTGCCCGAAACAATATATATATGTACATAAAATTGAAAAAAGGAACAATTGATTGTCGGCTGTTGGCATCGGTGAATTGGCCGCGGGCAAACGGCTTGTTCTCCGCCATAAAATCCACCAGTGTCTCCTTCTGGCACTTTAATAATCTTGTTTATCTCTATAACATAATATTCATTAGTTTAGTTCTTGAATCAATTATTTATTATTTATGTATTACCTTTTTTGCCTCCGACATTATTCTTGGTCTTCGCGTTTCGCCTGCTTTTTATGTAGTGATAAATTTTGACATTTAAAGAGAAAGACTTATCGACTTTCAAAGATACAGAAACCCATTTTATCGAATTTTTCCAGGATTCCTATTCCGTTTGTTCCAGTCAATAGAATTAACGACTGTCAAAGTTACAGAAACAGGACGATGCGATAAAATGCATTTCGTCCCAATTCTCACCGTTTCTCGACGAGTTTTATCGCTTCGAAAGTTACAGAACATGGGTACAGGTTTCAAAGTATACCCATTTCATACATAAAAGTGATAATGCTTGAAACGTGACATGCAACATGTTTTTTTTTTTGAGGCTACCTAATAAAAACTGTGACCAAGAACGGCTCAACTTTCCAAAACGGCTCCTGGAATTTTAACACGCCGTTTGTTTTATTCGATAGATAACCACTAAAAAACACTATTTATCGAAATCTTAGAGTGATTAAACATTTATTTGTATTTTTAATTAATTTTCAAAGTTTCACTTTTCCATACAAAATTCACACGAAAATGGCTTTTTTCCCCACTTATTTTGACAGTTTTCCTTTTTGCAATCCTTTTAGTGATACCATTTATACTTTTTTCGGGGAATTTTATCCAAAATTGTTTTTTTAAACTGGTTAAGGAAATCTTACATAAATTCAGGGGACATTTTAGGAAATTTCATATTTTCATAACATTATAATCGACAGTGTCAAAAAAAAAGGTTTTTATATTTTGCAAGATTCTTGAAAATCACGCGATTTTTATTTGATTATTTTCAGATTCTTCAAAAGCACCAGTTGATTTCAAAATACAGTTTTTAACATTCTGAAATAATAAAATAAAAATCGCGCGATTTTTTTATTTGATTATTTTCAGAATCTTCAAAAGCATCAGTTGATTTCGAAATGCACCTGCCCCGTAGTGCTGGATAGACTGGGTGTTGAACCCATTTAATTATTTAATTGAGTCAAAAGACCTTAGTTCGACTGGAACATAACAAATCGGTCCACACAAAGGTATTATCCATTAACAAAAAATTAGCGTAGGCGTATACGATGATGTAAAAAAAAATTTGCAAGCGAAAAGTTGGGTTAAAACCGAAAAAGTAAATATTTTTTTTTAGGATTTAGGGGGTTTCCTCACTCTAATATTTTAACCCTTTTCTATTGAGATGTCTACCTAACTGTAAAAAAAATCAAGCCCCAACTCCGGGAGTCGTTTTGGAAAGTCGCACCCCAAGAACTCCTACAATTTCCAACAGAAAAGGCTTACACGAGCACGAGCAAGTTTAAAATTTTCAACTGTTTACAACTCGCAGAACTGTCCCTAACCAGATTTTGAAGTTGAAATTGTCAATGTCAATCACCGATTCAAGTACAAAGGTTTCAATTGTTTGAGAAAATATACTCAGACTCACCGTCACCACACCACACAGTGACACAATACGCTACGCACGCAAATAAATATAAAACCAGAACAGAATGTATATGTAATTTCGATTCCATTTCAATTGGATTCATCAATCTACTGACGCAGCGCCGCGCCGGCCGTATCTAAATCCCAATTCAATTTCGATTCGATTTCTCGATCTCCTCTTGTAACCAGGGTAATTGAATTGAACAGAACATGAACAGTTTGTTCTCTTAGTACTTTCGATCTTATCTTAATAATATTGAGTATTTTGGTTTGGGTAGAGTAATAGTTCTGTTGTACAGTTACAGGTAGACCTGGACGTGCGTGAGATTTAGACTGTCGTTACATATAAGTAAAAGAAAAAATAATTTACTATGCCGAAGGAACAATTTCGCGAAGCTGATGTTATCAAGAAAATGTAAGCAAAAATTATGTCGGAGACAATTATGTTTATAAGAGCTTGAAAGTGTTTCTCATTGAAATAATTATCAACAGTTCCCACGTGCAGTTTTGCATCAACAGCCCAGAAGAAATTCAACAGGAATCACATTTGAGAATTGTCTCCAAAAATCTTTATCAAGGGCAACGAGACCCTGTGCCATATGGAGTCTTGGACAAGAAAATGGTTCTATAAAATTCTCGATATTGCAGAATATAACATAAACTTTGGTTTGTTTTAGGGGATAAGCTCGAAAGACAACTTGTGTGAAACTTGTGGACAAGGACTAAATGAATGTATTGGACATTTTGGTTACTTAGTCTTGGCTCTACCAGTGTTTCATATTGGTCACTTTCGGGCGACAATATGTATTTTACAAACTATTTGCAAAGTGTGTTCGCATGTCATGCTTAGAGAGCAGGATAAGCGGATGTATGAAAAAAAACTGCTCAACCAAAACTTTTCCTACCTAGCAAAAAAATCTTTACACTCACAAATTCTTACAAAGGCAAAGAAACAAACAAAGTGTCCCAATTGCGATGCAATAAATGGTGGTGTAAAGAAGGGCGTAGGGTTGATGAAAATCCTTCATGACCCTTTTAAGGGAAAAAAGAACGACCAGATGATAACAAATGCTCTAGATGAACTATTAGTTGCTACGGAGATTAATAGAGAAATTAACCAAATGATAAGTGCATATAATCATGTAGAAGAACTAAACCCTCTTACAGTTTTGCAATTATTCAAGAATATACCAAAATCTGATATACCGCTCTTGGGAATGACAGCGAAAGATGCAAATCCAGCTAATTTAATTGTTACAAGAGTTTTTGTACCGCCTGTTTGCATTCGCCCATCAGTTTTATCAGAAGTAAAAGCTGGAACGTAAGTACTATTAAATTTAAACATGGTAGTAAAATTAAAATTTAGTGTTCGGCGCAAAAAAGATCTGTTATTGCCTTAAGACGCCAACTGTGTTTATCACTCTGGTTGTGCTCTTGTTATCGTACGGAGTTAAGTTGATTTCAAAGATAAGACTAAAATTAAGGTTTGTACGATTAATAAATAGTGTAAAACATTATTGTGTTGTGGTTCAGAGCTTTTTGTCAGCTGTTCATAATACTGTCATCAATATTAGAATGGGCGCATTCACTACTTAGTCGAAATTCAACTAGCTTTGTGAATGCAAAATGCACTACAAAGCTAGTCAATCATAAATTGTCATATTTATGACATTTTATTTGAGAAACTTTTATTTCTTGATTTAAAATTAATCAAATCAAAATTAATTTTTTTTTATTATTTTGCACTTTTCATTTATACAATTTATAGTTTATTAATATGTACATTTAAGCATGGCTAAGCCGAGAAATGACAACACATTTATCAGCTTTTTGTAAACAAAATTTGATTTCAAAATATTTAACTCAGAAGAAGAGCATTATTTATTTTAGAAATTTTCATTTATAATTCTTGTTCTATAGTCCAACGCTGTGCAGCAATAAGAAGCAAGTTTCTCCCTATTTTCACTGTCGTTAAGGATAAGTTTTACATCTTCAATACTCGTCAGATTGACTCCATAATGGTGTCGCCTTATTTCTTTCAAGATGGGACATGAACCAAGAAAGTGCATCACGTCTTAGTTTTTCCTATTGTTGCATAGGCAGCAGATCGATGGGGCAGGTAATTTAGCTTTACTAGTTCTCCTCTCACTCGGATTACAATCGAAATTTATGCAAAGGCCGAGATTCAGATAGTTAATCTGTTGGTGTTCGAGTTGACGATATAAGAAGCGTGTTGTTGAATGTTCGGTTTGTGTTATGCTTTCTATTTTTATTGCCTGTTGCAAATCAAAAACGAATTTTTGAGTTCTTTCTTTCCACTCTGGTATATAATTTTCTGTTAGGTCTAGCAGAATGTTGTATTAAGCTGTGGTATTTTCCCAGTCCTTGTAGAAAATTGTTTTCGTTCTAAATGCCTTCTTGACGAGAACCTTCGTAAGTCGTGAATCGTCTTCCTCGTTTATCACTTTGGTCACATAGTTCATGCTCAGTTGTAGAGTAAACACGCAAGGAGGAGGCATACCACTTTCAATTAGTAGTATGTAATTTGTTCAAGAAGAAGCGCAACAGGTTTTCTACATCTTCGTAGAATTTTCCACCCCAAAATTGCCCACCATAGAAATTTATAGAGCGAACAGTAGCTTCGAAAACTTATTTTGGATGATAATCCAAAGACATTAGGTTTTTCCAAGTTGTATTGATGGCTATGTGTAAGTTCACAAACGTCAAATTTTGCTGCAGTGATTCGGCATCACTGCTTTTTTGCGATGCTGATGCTGATGCAGCTGTTGCTGATGCGATGCTGACTAATCACGCTGTCGTAGTATGCTTTTTGTTTAGTTTTTGCGCATCAGTTTATACAAGTTTGCAATAATGTACAGTTGACGAGAAAAGTGATGCCAGAATCTGCGTTTGTGAACGTTTGACTTTGAACATTTGGGCATCATTACTGCAGTGATGCGTTTGTGAACGTACACTTTATTTGAATCAGCAAGTTTCATTTCTAAAATGTCGTTTAAGGGATTTATCGTCACTCCCAGGTATTTGTACAATTTAAAAACTTCCAAATTCTCTCCTCCATATTTCCACATTTCATATCCAGCTAATCGATCTCTTCCTTTTCTAAATACTAGAACTTCAAACTTCCCTGTGTTGATTTGTAAAGAGTTACACTTGCAGTAATTTTCTAATTTGTTTATCATAAGCTGCAGAAAACTACGTTGTTCTGCCAGGATTACCAGGTAGTCCGCAAAAAGCAATGTGGTGATTTTGATAAATACATAATATATGATATAAAATGAGTTATTTGGAACAAGATAGTCAATTAGGGGGTGTCGTAAGGTTTATATTTCGGAATCCAGAACCAGTAAATGAATCTATATAAATAAGTAATTTAATATTCCACGTTTTAGAGAAAAGAATAAACCAATTTGAGGTACATATTTAAGTTTTATTTTTATTTAAATTGTTAAACTTAACTTAACAAAAGGAACACACAAAGTCGACTAACTTGAAAACAACTTAATACTGACTTACAAGACTGGACTTACGATCTAAACTTACGATACAGCTTAATCTCTCCAACATTATCTTTGAAAAGAGATAATGTTGGAAAGAATAATAATCAATGTTGATAACGAAAATAAGACACACCTGGCGTTTGATTTACAAACGACAAGTGTGGTGAATAAGAAACCTTAAACTTAATGAGCAAAGTATGCAACAAGATTCGAAGAATACTCAAATAATAAATTACTATATAACACCTCCCCATTAGGTATTTTTGGTCCCCAAAAATAATACAGAATGTTAATGTAACGATTTGTATCAAAAATACACATGTATAACAATTTATAACAGATTTCTATAACAATACAGTATTGCGTATAATGATTCTTTTAAATTTAAATTGTATTGAAATTAAGTTTTTTTTTTTAATTTTATTTAATATGTACTCCAATAGGCTGTTTTGATATCTCATTTTATAATTTTAAACCTTTAATTGTAAGTATTTTTGTAATATTAATACATTAATAAGTTTTATCAATTTTTAGTTTTTACATTTTTTTTCTTTTTTTTACAATTTTTTTTTTTTTTTTTTAATAGACTGTTTTCATATCTCATTTTATAATTTTAAACCTTTAGTTGTATGTAATTTTATAATTTGTATCTTTTTCAAAAGATTTTAATTTTAATACATTTCATATTTTTTTTTTCTTTCTTAGTCTTGTAATAACAAATAGGAAAAATATTAAGAACGAAAAGTAAATGTAATTATTTATAGTATTATCAATAGCAACCATTATTCATCAACTATCAACATAATGCTAAATTAGAGTAAATCATTCCTGTAATGTAAATCTCAATTCAAATATTTATTCCAACAACTGTAACGACTCATAGGAGCACTTTATTCCTATTATTTGAACTAAATTGTTCCGAATCGAAGAATGTGAACAACACTTTTATTTTCTTGAACCCGAAACACTATTCAAAACTATATCACAATTGCAAGGATCTTTCACGTGTAAACAGCAAGAACAGAATGCCATTCCATGTATGAACACGCCTTTAATGTCTGAACAAATTCAGTTGACATAACAACTTGGTTTTTTTATTTAAACCTGAACGCAAGCCAAAATGGTAATTGTGCAAGGAAGGAAGTAGAAGAAGAAAGAAAATTAGAGATTAGAAAGAAGCGTTAGAAATAAGAATTTCAAATACATTGTTGCAATTATATTTTACAGAGTAATTTGTAAGAAACCAAAGAAAAATATCAAAAATTAAGCAGAAATTAATGGATGAATGAAGAATAAAACTATTTACAAATTATTGAAGGAAAGAACAACTTAATAAGCTGCGAAGTGTGAAAATAAATAGATAGAAAAAAGGAGGAAGTTGAATGAAAAAGTTTGTGAGTTTCATTATTGTTTTTTTATTATTATAATTTTTTCAATTTTGATATTTGTATTTTCTTTTCAATTGTTTTTTGTGGTATACAATTTTACGTTTTGTAGACTTATCATGAATATAATTACCATCTCTTTCAAAGTTTTTAATTTTTTTTATACTTCGGCCTACATTTTACTACAGTTCTGTTCTGAACTATATCTGTGCATTGGTTCGGTGAAGTACCTGTATCTATGTTTTTACTGTTAATTCTTTTTTCTTTATCTTTTTGGAATTTGTTTGACAGTGAATAAATATCCTCTCTAGTAAGGTTCTTAAAAATGAAATCTATTGGTCTCAACTTGGTTGTGGAGTGTATGGTGGAGTTGTAGATGGACATAATTTTGAAAAGTTTTTCGTCCAATTCGGAGTTATCTTTGTTGGCATTCATAATTCGCAAATGCTCATTAAATGTACCGTGTAGCCTTTCAATGTCCGCATTGCCGGTTTTAAGAGATGCTGTAGTTCTGTGAAACATGATTTGGTTTTCTTTAAGAAATTGTTCTACGGCTGAGTGCAATATACAAGTTTCTCCATCGGAAACAATTTTGTTTGGTTTTCCGAGGAAAAGAATTCTTTGTTTTATTGCACTCAGTATAGCTATCCAATTCCTATTTTCTAGTGAGTGAATGGTGGCATATTTTGAAAATTTATCAATGGTTGTTAAATACATCTTTCCACGTTCTGGAAACCAAATGTCGATGTGTATGGTATCATTGAAATGTTTTGGAGTTTCGGTTATTTCCATCGGTATCTTTAGTGGGTTTCGATCATGCTTTGCGAGATTGCAAATTTCGCAATTATTAACAAATTCTTGAATTTCAACCTGCAGATTTGGATAATAGTACAACCCTTTTAACTCCATAAACATTTCGTTGATACCACTGTGGTTTTTACTTATATGTTCCTTTTGAATAATTGTTACCAATTCATTTTTATCTGTTATGTTTTTTTAATTTTATGCTTGATTTTAATAATTTTAAGTTTTTATTCATAGAAAAGTATTTGACATACAAATCTTGGAATTGAAGGTAAAGCTTCACATCTTCACAGTAAATACAAAAAAGTCCTTTTTTCGTCAAAAGTCCCTTCATAATTTCTAATAAATTGCAGTTTTCTTTTTTTAATTGAACTAGGTTTTGTATTTTTTTATGCAATATTTTGATTGAAGTTTTTTCTTTTGGGCCATAAAAAAGGTGAATTTGATTTTTAAATAAGTTAACCGGTTTTTCGGTGATATAAATATGACGAGTTTCGTCTTCTAAAGCACTATAGATTGTAGCGCCAGTTGATATAACTTCTTCGTTATTATCACCAGGCATTGTATGATGTACTTCATCGTCATCATTATTCATTATTACTTCATGTGCTTCATTATTGAAAATATCTAACAAACTTATTACTTCATCATTGTTAGCCTTTGACATATATTCGGGTTTGTTTTTATCAATGTAACTACTTAGACCATCTGCAACTGTGTTTTCTTTCCCTTTAAGGTACTCGACATCAAAATCATACTCGTTAAGTATGATTTTCCACCGTTGGAGTTTCATGTTTGGCTCTTTAATGCCATTTAGCCACACGAGAGGCTTATGCTCTGTTCGGACAGCAAATTTTCTACCGTAAACATAAGTTCTAATATATTTCACAGCCCACACGATAGCAAGGAGTTCCTTCTCTATTGGAGAGTAGTGAAGCTCATGCTTGTTTAGTGTTCGTGATGCATAGCAAATAGGGTGGTTGTCTTGGCTAAGCACGGCACCTAATGCATAGCCAGATGCGTCTGTAGTAAGAGTAAATATTTTTGTAAAATCTGGGCTTTTTAATATAGGTTCAGAAGTAAGTAAAGTTTTCAGTGTTTTGAATGATTTTTCATAAAGAGGATCAGAAAGTCGTATCTTAGAAGATTTTTTTAGGTATTTAATCATAGGATAAGCAACTTTGGCATAATCTTTAATAAATTTGCGGTAATATCTTTGTATATAAAAACTATAGTAGTCTCATGAGCAAGAATTTTTAGCGCAACAGTATCCCGTCATATTGGCGCTGGTCTCGCTAGGGATGAATTCCATTCTCCTTAAGTTAATGACCGAGAGGGAAATATTATTTCTATTCCATAAGCCACGAGTGGAGTAAAGGAAGAAGATAGTTAATTGTCAAAAATGTAAACAAAACTTTTCTTATTCTCTTTGGTTCCGTACGAAATTGAAGCGTGTTTGTTATATTCTTTATATAAGAATGAAACTTCGTATGCGAACAGAAAGTAAATAAGCAAAATACATAGAAGATACCTTTTCACTGTGAGTTTTTGTTTTTGCTTTGCGTTTCGATAGTCTGCCTCTGCTTGGTAAGTAGAAGTAATAGTAGAAGTACTTAAAATCTCAATAAATACTACTCTTACTACTACTTTTGACTACGAAATCATTTTTTCTGTATGCTTTAAGCGAGGAAGAAAAAAACATGTGTATATCTACATACATATAGCTTTAAATGCTCATACTCTCGGGGGTAGGTTTTTTGTTTCTCGTTATTCTTATTCGGCTTGAAATTTTCTTTCAAGTTTTGGATGGCAATTGCTGGTTTTTTTAACTTTTGTAGGTATGTTAATGGTATTGTAATTTTTACATGATTTCATGGGTTACATTTTATTTTAAGATTTATAGAGTGGGTACGATAGAAGAATAACTACGTATAGGTGGATACAAAAAAATTATTCGCTTAATGCTTGTAAGAGGGAATCCCTCAAAATACATACACATATGTATATGTGTATGTATTTTGAGGGATTCCCTGAAATGTATGTAGGTACATATGTCCTACCTTATGTAGGTACGACAGGTGAAAATTAAATAGGTACTAATGCGGAATATCATAGTTTGCTGGGAGAGACTGCGTTAACTTGGCCACCAAGAAAAAATAACAGTTTTTGATAGATGGGCTCAATACAAACAATTTTTACTATGGAAGGGGCAGGGGGGTCTATCCCCCCGTTATGACAGTAGGGGCAATTTAAAATAAAAATGCTTTGAACGGAAAACGAATTTTTAAAAAATAACGGTAATACTTACAATTAAGCATGATATTTTTCAAATTTTTAATGAAAACTATATGAATTTATGTCTAATAGTTTTCGAGAAAAAAAATTCATTTATCCTAAGTATATTGTGTTTTCACGTAATAAAATTAATTAAATTAAAATATTTATTTTGTTAATTTCCAATTTTCTCGAATAAATTCATATAGTTTTCAGTTTTTGATTAAGATTAAAATTATAATTCCCAGTAGTAGTCCTTACAACTCACCCATTTGGGTAGTCCCTAAAAAGGACGATAAAAGCGGAGAAAAAAAAATGGCGAGTTGTAATAGACTACAGGAAACTCAACAACGAAACAGTTGAAGATAGATTTCCTATGCCTAACATTGACTATCTGTTCGATAAGCTTGGAAAATGTAATTTTTTTGCGACCATTGACCTGGTAAAAGGTTTTCACCAGATTGAGCTTGATCCCCGCGATACAGCAAAAACTGCGTTCTCAACGAAAACTGGTCATTATGAGTTTCTGCGAATGCCATTCGGGCTAAAGAATGCCCCGGCGACGTTCCAGAGACTTATGAACTACGTTCTAAGAGATTACATCAACAAGATTTGCGTTGTTACTTAGATGATATACTTGTATTTTCCACTAGCTTTGATGAACACCTAGAATCTTTAAAGAAAATATTTCAAAAATTAAAAGAAAGTAACTTAAAAATTCAAGTCAATAAATGTCTTTTTGCTGATTTATCAACAAGCTATTTAGGCCATATAATCATTAATAATGGGATAAAACCAGACAAAAAAAAAGTTAAAACCATAACAGAAATGAAACTGCCAACTACACAAACGGGAATTAAACAATTTCTCGGTATTACTGGATATTACCTTTGTATATAAAAACTATAGTAGTCTCATGAGCAAGAATTTTTAGCGCAACAGTATCCCGTCATATTGGCGCTGGTCTCGCTAGGGATGAATTCCATTCTCCTTAAGTTAATGACCGAGAGGGAAATATTATTTCTATTCCATAAGCCACGAGTGGAGTAAAGGAAGAAGATAGTTAATTGTCAAAAA